>JAHRHZ010000112.1:366419-453548 GCA_024137785.1 Ginglymostoma cirratum
GGAAAAGGTGCAGAGGAGATTTACCAGGATGTTGCCTGGTCTGGAGCAAAGGACTTATGAGGAAAGGCTGAGGGACTTGGGTCTGTTCTCATTGGAGAGAAGAAGGGTAAGAGGGGATTTAATAGAGACCTACAAAATGATCAGAGGATTAGATAGGGTGGACAGTGAGAGTCTTTTTCCTAGGATGATGACGTCGGCTAGTACGAGGGGACATAGCTGCAAATTGAGGGGTGATAGATTTAAGACAGATGTCAGAGGCAGGTTCTTTACTCAGAGAGTGGTAAGGGCGTGGAATGCCCTGCCTGCCAATGTAGTTAACTCAGCCACATTAGGGGCATTTAAACAGTCCTTGGATAAGCATATGGATGATGATGGGATAGTGTAGGGAATGGGCTTAGATTAGTTCACAGGTCGGCACAACATCGAGGGCCAAAGGGCCTGTTCTGCGCTGTATTGTTTTATGTTCTATGTTCTATGAAGATAGTGGAAGCAGAGACAACAAAAAAATTCCAAATAAATTTGGTGGTCACTTCAGGGAAATAACCTTGTGGGATTACAGATATAGAGCAGAGGATTAAGACCTACTGGACAGTTCTACAAAGCTGGCATCAACTTAATGGGTCAAATGTCCTTCTTTGTTACCGTAATAACTATAATTCAGCTTCAGTCCAATGCCGTTCATTTCATGTGAAGAATTGTTTTTTGTGGTTTAAATATAGTTAAACAATAGAAGATTGAGAGACAACCTTATTGCTATATACAAACTTCTTAGGGGTCTTGACAGGATAAATGTGGAGAGGTTGTTTCCCCTTATGCAACTGTCAAGGACCAGAGGGCATAATCTCAGAATAAGGGTTCACGGATTTAAGACAGGAATAAGGAGGATTTTATTCTTTCAGTGCATAGTAAATCTGTGGAATTCTTTACCACAGAGAGCTGTTAAGGTTGGGTCATTAAGTGTATTCACGGCTGAAATAGACAGATTTTTAATCAGTGAGAGAATCAAGAATTGTGGAAAAGGCAGAAAGGCGGGGTTGAGGATTATTAGATCAGCCGTGACCTCAACGAACGGTGGAGCAAATCCCTACTTCTACTCCTATGTCTTACGGTCTTATGGTGTTAAATACATCAGGTTTGTGCAACAATAGGTAGACAAAATTTATTCACCATTGTCCTTTCAGGTGTACGACGCTCTTGGGCTGTTCTGTGACTCTCTGCCAAGAACCAATAGCCACACTGCAACATTAGGAATACAATGATAATCTGTTTGGGTAAGTGTTGACACAGTAATGTAGTTGACTCTCATTGCCCTCTGAAATAGCCTAACAAGGCATTCAACTGTATCAATCGCTTCAAAGTCTCAACCAAGAAATGAAACCAGATGGATTATCTGGTATTAGCCTAGGCACCAGAAAAGACAACATCAGAAACAGCCCTGTTGACCCTCAAAGTCCTCCTTATTAACATCTGAGGGCTAGTGCCAAAACTGGGTGAGCTGTTTCACAGACTAGTCAAGCAAAGGCCTGACATAGTACTCGCAGAATCATACCTTACAAGCAATGTCCCAGACAATACCGTCACCATCCTTCAATATATTCTGTGTAACTGGCAGGACAGAGCCAGCAGAGGTGGCAGAACAGTGGTATACAATCGGGAGGAAGTTGCCCTGGGAGTCCTGAACATTGGCTTTGGACCCCATGAAGTCTCATGGCTTCAGGTTAAATATGCACAAAGAAACCTCCTGCTGGTTACCATATATTGTACTTCCTTGTCTGATGAATCAGCACTCCTCCATGTTTAACAATGTTTGGAGTAGGCACTGAGGATGGAGAGGGCGTAACATATAATTGGATTGTATTTCAAGCAGCAGTACCACTGATTGAGCTGGCTGTGTCCTAATGGATTTAACTGCTAGATTAGGTCTGCAACAAGTCATGAGGGAACCAACAGGAGGGAAAAAGATACTTGACCTCATCCTCACCAATCTGCTGCAGCAGGTGCATCTGTCCATGACAGTATCAATAAGAGTGGCCATCGTACAGTCCTTTCATGAAGTCCTGCCTTGATATTGAGACTACCCTCCAATTGTGTTGTGTGGCACTATCACTGTGCTAAATCGGCAGACCTTGAACAGATCTAACAACTCTAGTTTGGGCACCCATGAGGCGCTATGGCTATCAGCATCAGAACAGCACAATTTGCAATCTCACGACCTGGCGAATCCACCACTCAACCCTTACCATCAAGTCAGAGAATCAACGCTGGTTTAGTGGACAGTGCAGGAGGGCATGTCAGGAGCAACACCAGGCATGCCTAAAAATAAGGTGTCAACCTGGTGAAGCTACCATACAGGACTACTTGCATGCCAAATAGTGTAAGCAACAACCGATAGACACAGCTAAGCTATCCCTCAACCAATGGATCGTATATAAGCTTTGCAGTCCTACCACATGCAGTTATCCACAAATATCTCCAGCCGCAGTCATGGAATAGCCCAACACTTCAGTGCAAAAGATAAAGCTGAAACATTCACAGTAATCTTCAGCCAGAAGTGCTGAGTGGATGATCCATCTTGGCCTCCTCCAGTGATCTCCAGCATCACAGATACTGGTCTTCAGCCAATTCGATCCAATCCACATGATATGAAGAAGCAGTTAGAGGCACTGGATAGTGCAAAAGTTATGGGCCCTGACAATATTCTGGAATAGTACTGAAGACTTGTGCTCCAAAACTTGACACTTTACTAGCCAAGCTGTTCCAGTAGTTACCCAACAATGTGGAAAAATGCTCAGGTATGTCCCCTACACAATAAAAAAGACAAATCCGACCCATCTAATTATTGTCAGATCAATCTATTCACGATCATCAGTAAACTGATGGAAGGTGTCATCAACAGTGTTATCAAGCAACACTTGAACAGCAATAATCTACTCACTGATACCCAGTTTGGGTCCCACCAGGGCCACTCATGACAGCCTTGGTTCACACATGAAAAAAAACAGCCGAATTCCAGAGGTGAGGTGAGAGCGACAGCCCTTGACATCAAGGGTTGCATTAGACCAAGTGTAACATCAAGGAATGCCAGCAAAATTGGAATCAATGGGTATTAGGGGGCAAGCTCTCCACTGGTTGGAATCATACCAGGCATATAGAAAGATAATTGTGGTTGTTGGAGGTCAGTCATCTCTTCCAGAATTCCTCTGTGTAGAATCCCAGGCTCAACCGTCTTCAGCTGTTTCATCAATGACTTCCCTCCATCATAAGGTCAGAAGTAGGGATGTTTGCCAAACTTTTCACAATGTTCAGCAGCATTTGTGACTCCTCAGATACTGAAGCAGTCCATGCTCAAATGCAGCAAGATCTGGACAATATCCTAGCTTTGGCTAATAAGTAGCAAATAACATTTGCGCCACATAAATGCCAGGCATTGACTATCTCCAATAACAGACAATCTAACAACTATTCCTTGACATTCAACGGTGTTACCATCATTGAATCCTCCACTATCAACATCCACGGGGTTACCATTGACCATAAGCTCAACTGGATTCATGATATAAACACAGTGGCTAAAAGAGAAGGTCAGATACTGTGAATACTGTGAGTACTATAATTCACTCCCCAAAGCCTGTCCAACATCTACAAGGCATAAGTCAAGAGTGTGATGGAATAATCCCCACTTCTCTGGGTTGATGTAGCTCCAACAACACTGAAGAACCTTGACACCATCCAGGACAAAGAAATCTGCTTGACTGGCATCACATTCATAAATATCCACTTCCTCCACCTGGTCTGGCCTACATGTGACTCCAGACACACTGCAATGTGGTTGTAGTTAACAGTGTTTTCTATCTACAAGATGAACTGCAGAAATTCACCAGAGATCCTTAGACAGCACCTTCCAAACCAACGGCTACTTCCATCCAGAAGTACAAAGGCAGCAGATACATGGGAATACCTCTACCTGCAATTTCCTATCCAAGCCTCTCACCATCCTGACTTGGAAAGTTATCATCATTCCTTTACTGTCGCTGGGTCAAAATCCAGGAATGTTCTCCCTAAGGGCATTGTGGATCAGGCGACAGCATGTGGACTGCAGCGGTTCAACTCCACCTTCTCAAGGATAACTAGGGATAGCCAGTCGGCAATGTCCATATCCCATGAGTGAATAAAAAAGTGTAAAGTGGGATTGTAAACAAACCGCTCCATCCACTTGCAATGTGATGCAGAATCAAACAAAAACAATTGCACAGAACAATCAGAAAGAAAACTTGATAGAAGTACCTCCAAACCTGGCTTTCCACTAAGTCCAGGAAGTCCTGGTTCTCCCATTTCACCCTTTGGAAAAGTGATTAAATTAGCATTAGTTAATAATTGCAAAACAGTGAGTTTTGAAATTAGCAAGATAACTGAAAACAGATAGCTTCAAAGCTCCATTCTACCTTTAAACCAGGGTGCCCTTGCAGTCCTTTGTTTCCTTTCGGACCCTGTAAAAAAGTAATTACAAGTTGTTATACATGAGATTTACCCATTTTAACACCAAATGAGAATGAGACTAAACCTGAACTCAGCAAGTCTGGCAGCATCCGTGGAGACAGAAACAGAGTTGATGTTTTGAGAAACACCAGTTTTAAAACCTTTTGAAGCTCTTACTCGCTGACAGCATATTCACTTCTTGTTATCACTTCCATCAAAATTAACCTGCTGTATGTAAGCACCAGTTCTGAAGAACAGTCAGACTGGACTCAAAATGTTAACTCTATTTCTTTTTGCATACATGCTGCCAGACCTGCTGGGTTTTTCCAGCACTTTCTGTTCAGCATCCACAATATTTTATTTTTATCTATAGGAACTTTGCTCCTGTCTATGTTTTCTGCACAGTAACATGAGTTCCAAACAATGCCATAAGACAACCTGAATCGGCTCTTCGATAAATATACCAAGCAGAACTATGATATCAAACATATTTTTTATGACAATAGTTTTATTTTGCTGAGTGCAAAAATGGTACCAACAATAAATAATAGCAATGCTGCCTGTTGTTCATTACAAAAGAACAGGGTAATTAGGGCACATAGTGAAAATCCACATAGAAGCACCATTATATGATCTGAAGGGACAAGGTGAATTCCCCACAGATTGACAATTCATTCTGAGCCCTGCTACTGTTCATTTGTCAGCAAGGGCCATGAGTTTCCCAGTGGAATTGGGAGGAGCTGCAGGGGGTGAAAAATCAGAGGCAAAATAGTCAACAGTATGACATTGATGGAGACTGAGAATAACCTGGCCATTTCCTCAACTGGAAATCTGTGTCACAAGGAGATTGTAGGCACCAATGAAACTTGATTGGAATTCACAATGAATCATCACTTAACTTAATCATTATAATAGTTGGTGGGTGAATGTAGGATATTTCAGTGCCAAAAAGACGTCAAGATGGTGTCTTGAGCTGTAACAGCAATTTAGCCCACTTTTAGTTCAGGCTTCTGTCTTAGTAAAGGAGACTGTGAATTCCTCCAAGTCCGAAATGGTCTATCATGGATAAAAAAAAGCTAGCAATGTTTTAATTACTCTTAATTGAACTTCTACCACACTTCTGCAAACACTTTTCCTGTCTAGGTAGATGATTCATTCAACCATAGGAAAATACAAATTCATCCATACGGTCTCTTGAAGTGAGGAGGAGTTTTGCTACAAAGTTCAGCCTACATGGAGTCTTTCAACAAGGGAGGTTAACTTGACATTTGGTAAACCACAGCTGAAGTATTGTGAACAGTTGTGGGCATCACATTAGAGGAACAATGTGGCTGCATTGGAGACTGCAGAAGCGATTTACAAGAATGACTCCAGGAATGAGAAATTTCCGTTATGAGAACAGATTAAAGAAATTGGGAGAAAAGAAGACTGGGAGGATACTTGACGGAGGTTTTCAAGATCACGAGTAGACTGGACAGAATAGATAGAGAGAAGACTTGCTCACCAAAAAAGAGAACAAATTTAAAGTGATATGCAAATGAAGCAAGCATGATATGAGAAAAGCCTTTTCACACAGTAGGCAGTTAGTGTATGGAATGCACTGCCTGGAAATATGGTGGAAGCAGGTTCAATTGAGGCATTTAAGAGGGCATTGGATAGATATTTAGATAGAAATTATGCGCAGATATGTCAGGTTCACTAGCCCACAGGCCAATGAACCTTCTATTGCTGACAAAAGCTGCATTTGAACACACTTCAGCTCCAAATTATCAACAACTCAAAATCCAATTACTGCTTGTTCAACAGCTATTTATATGATGTCTTGGATGAGTGTCATGTTGCTTACTTTTCGAAACATGTAGCAGCCTTGAGAAACACTAGTTTTAAAACATTTGTCTCTCAATCCAGTCTACAACTTTCCTTAAAAATACACAAAAATAAAACAACACAGTCCTTACAACAGTTTACACCAAAACTTTAGTCAGGCTATGGATGAGACACCATCTGCAAAATTTGGGGATCGTAGTGAGGGCAGTAAAGTCAGAAATGCTCCTTGTAAGGTCACAAGGCTGTGGCAAAAATGTGAAACAGTTGCTAACAGGAGAAACTTGAACTACTGTAGGCTATTTCCATTGGAGTTGAAGAAGCTGATAGGAAATTGGATTTTCAAAATTGTGGTGAGTTTTGATTAGGAAGCAATCATTTATTTGATTTTGTTATTCTGTTATGAGGGAATGTCAATATAAATTGATCATGAGTTCAGTGAGGAGAGACGGTAGGAGAAATTTGTCTGACAGAGATCTCATCTTTGAAGGCGAGTTTGGACAAGCATTTGGAGCAGAGGTAAATGAAGGCACACAAGGAGATTGAGTAATTTTGGACTGCCCCAGTAGACACTGAGCTCAAAAACGTCTGGTGGTACAAATCTCTGGAATGATTCTGCATTATATTTAGATCTCAGTCTCAATTTTTCTGATGGATTTATATGTGGGAGTTGGCGTAACTGAAATTCAATGCAATGGAGGATTGCCTTTGAGCTGTTACATTAACTTCCTGCTTATTTTCTATTCTAACATTTCCTGTCGGAAGACATAGCACAGAACGGGCCTGTTAGATTCCTTAAAAGTAATAAGGAACGAGTCCATGATCTTTTTAAATATCTAACTTTATTTCTTATCAGATGTTGATCAGGCAGTTAAGACCTCTCCAGCAGCAATTCCTTCCGTGTTTTAATACTTTTTTTTAACTTGATCCTCCCAAAACCACACACTGTTCTCCATACCCTAACCATGAGGTCTAGGCCATGGTCTATTTTTGACATATGTTCATCACTGCTTCAAAATGATTTCAACTGTACCTGCAAGCTCCCTTTTTGTCTTAGCATTTGCAGTTCAACCCTTGTTGTGCTGTAGCTTAATCACACAATTTTCAATATACTCCACACCTTTTGATTCTTCCTAAATAGAATTACAAAGCAAAGCAAGCCAACAATAATATGTAGGTTCCCTAGAGTGTTGGAAAGCAGTAAAATACCAAAGTTTAGGCTTCAGCATTTGTTGAATACAACATTAAGCAACATAAAGAAGAAATACAGATTAAGAATCACAACAACAACAAGTAATATAATCAACATCTCCATCTTGGGCTTTCGTAACATTTCTTATCAGGCTTCAAATTCAGTCACTGGTTGCTCATCAACATCAGAAATGAACACAAAATTTCCAAGTTCACTTTCTCGAGGTATCAGTATGTCATCATTTTTGGGCCATTTCATTTCAGCTCACTACCACTGTTTTAAAGTCAGTTTCTCTATGGATTATGTGTCAGTGTCTAATCATTTAAACTATGCCCTTGTGTTCTCCCAAGCTACACTAATCCATTTCTTGAGTAGGTGTACATTGCTGAGGTCTGTTCTTCAGTGCAATTTTTTTTACCAGGCATTCACTCATGTTTACTACTTCCGAGGTAACACTCACTTTTGCACACTTACATTAGTACCCCAAGTCCGTATCATGCATTTTTGACTCTGATATGATCTTATCAAAAGATCCATGAGATTTTACTTATCGCTCCATGTACAGTTCCAAAGCCTCAGGTATTGTTACAATCACCAAGTTTACCAAGAAAAGACAAGGACGCAAAAATATCACCAAGAGAAAGCTATCAGTTTAGTACTTTCACCTAAAATTTCCTCTTCACTAAAATGCATGTTAATTTCAATTGGCATTTCAACCCATTATTCTAATTTGTTTTTCTTCTGCCACTATTCTCTGTCTCTAATTACTTCATCTCATCTAATTTTGCCACTTAACTATTACTATCTATCTAATTCCAGAAATCTGGAGAGATCTTTAGTCCGTGCTAAATTACCTTATAGTATTTTAAAACAGAAGTCAGACATTTCTGTTTGATTCAGACAAAACATACTTTGTTCACTCTTTCTCTAAGATGACCCACATATTTTAAACTTACTATATAGCTCTTTCTAGATATTTGATACATCTTCATGCAAATTTGTCCAAATTCAAAATTCTGTTTACTACCCCAAAGTCACAAACAATTTTTATGCATTGAAATTCCCAAATGTTTTCGCAGTAGTTCTTCAATGCTGAGATATGTTGTTAATAAATTGCTAGATGGTTTGAGGATGCCTCATCCATCATTGTGTTACGACACTGAAAGTCTGCAGACAGGTTCAGAAGTTCATACTTTTTTCTGAAAAAAACAAAATGTATCCATCCAATTTACTTTAAACAGAATTGATCAGTTAGTAGTGGTATAAGTGGTGGGGTGAAAACTCCTCTACATACTTATGTCGACCGTCTCTCTTCCTCCTGTGCAGAAATAAATGTACTATAATTAACAAAGGAAAAGTCTACCTCTTTTGAAAGATTGTACTCTCCATTATAAAACTTCTTGATATCAGTTTTCTCAGATTTTAGAAAATATCATCAGAATTTTCTTCAAGGAGAATTGCATTTCTAAAATTCCAATTTTCCTATTACTTTGATACTTTTACACCAAAGTACATTTACATTGAGCAAATCTTATCATCTGGAATTAAAGATTCACTAGTATTAAAACAGTACTTGGAAGTTTACTCTGGCCAGAAAATGAAATTCCAAACGCGACAATTTCCAATTCGAACACAGAAATTTTTACTGAGCTTTATGACCAAATTTTTAAATCAACATTTCACTGCAGATTTTTGCTTTACAACCACTGGTAGTTCCTTAAAAAGACATTACATTAACCAAGCATGTTCCATACTGATACAGGCACACACTACACTTTTAAATCACAAAAGATTCCCAAAAAGCAAACTAAATTCAAAGTATTCCCTGATCTCAAGCTCCAGGAACGAAAACACAAATATTACACAAGATAACATTTAACAACCAAAGAATGAAGGTGCACTCAAACCAGACCACAAAGAGTTAACACTTAGTTCAGTGAATGCAGCACAGAAAGCTACTCTCTCTCTCTCTCTCCATCACTGTTTCTTTTTCCTTCACAGCTGTTCCAGTTGCTCCCAGGTCTTTCCTTTTCCTCTTACTCTGACTGTAGTCCTCCACTGACTATCAAAGGGTAGATTACGTCTGTCACTCAAAGGTAAACATGTCAATTCAGCACCAGTATCCAAAAGACAATATGTGCAGGAGCGCCTTCTGTTGTTCAGGGGAAATGCTCTCGATGCATTCTAGTAACACCCTTTCAGTTGCACAGTAAAATTCCTGTCCCGGAGTAGGTTTAGGACTACTTCCAGCCTTCTTTTTAATCCGATAGGTCTTTGCCCGATGTCTTTCTCGCCCACAGTTGTAACATTTACCTGGGTGTTAATCTGCCAAGGCTCCTGGTGTTACTACAGTCTGCATGGTTCTAAGATTAGATTCCATATTCTGTACCAAGCAGTTAGCCTCTTCAATGATTTCAACATACATTCTCTGACTGGTTTCCCAATCGGGGACCATAACCTCTTACATTTTTACTAGTTTGGGTTTTAATCCTATGACAAAGGCAGATTTTGGCGTGCTAGAATACTACTGTCAATTTCTTCTGTATTTGTGTCCCTACCAGGTTGGAATGTTCTATCCAGATTTCTGCATAGTCCTGTAACTCCTCATTGCCTTTCTGCTGACACGCTGCAACTTTGCTCGAATCTCTTTTAGGTGGGCAAATAATCTTTCAACCAATCCCTAATAGCTTTCCATCCATCGTCAAGGTCTTGTCCATTGTCGCCTAATTTCTCTCTAACTTTCTTAACTAGTTTCTTGCTGCCACTACCTTCTATAATAATAGACAATACTTGTACTCCATCCATAGGGTGCAGACTGTATACATCTTTAAGCTTTTCCAATTTATTTCATGTTTTCATGCCTCCCTTTTTCAGGTGAGACTGTTCCTTGGACCATGTTTCCACCAATCTGGGATTGGAAGGCTTGTGGTCTGTGTATATTCATATTTAACTAGTCCCTCTTTGTCCTTTGTTTTTTCTTCCTTATGTCTCCTGGTCTGAACTGGTCGTAAATGCTTGGTCCTTTTCTTCAGGCTCACTAGAACTGAGACTATATTGTTCGCTCCCATTTCACAGAGTCCACACTCTACCCAGGTCGTCAGTGTGCCAAAGCCGGTAGATAGGGGAGTAGTTGGATATGGTGAGGGTGAAGGATTTTTCATTACTGGTAGCTTCTCCTTCTCAGCCAATTTTTGATTCATTGTTTTAAATTCTTCACAAACAATTTTCAATTGTTCCTTTAGATCCTTAATTTCACGATCATTAGATTTGTCTATGAATTTTTTGTCACTGTCTTATTTGTTGCATTACACATACAGACTAGTGAATGCATCTTTTATCTTTTAATCGGGTGGTTTTACCCCAGATACATTTAATATCATCCAAGGACCATTGTCCTGTGGAGGTTCCAGACTTCTGATGGATATCTGTCAAAGCTTTGGAGACGTCAAATTCTTGTCCAATATATTCCTTTAATTTATGGAGAACATCATCTTCAGAAATATCAGGTGGAGCCTGCCCTCCTCTCACTGTTGTAGGTAATTCAGACTTAGACGTTATTTCTGGATATTTATATGGACT
Source organism: Ginglymostoma cirratum (assembly GCA_024137785.1). Lineage (NCBI taxonomy): Eukaryota > Metazoa > Chordata > Chondrichthyes > Orectolobiformes > Ginglymostomatidae > Ginglymostoma > Ginglymostoma cirratum. The sequence continues at coordinate 377,491 of JAHRHZ010000112.1, forward strand.
TGGAGCCGATGGGACTCAGTGAGCTGTAGGCCAGAGATCACACTGCCGATTACAGATGTCTGCACACACTATAGGCTAAAGTCGGAGATCACAGACAGGTTACGGATCGTGTTAGATGAAGTGGGTCTGAGCTTTCACTATCACTCGAGGACTTCTAGAACCAAGAGGAGTTCTTAACTCTGGACACCGATAGGGTGCAGGGAGTCTCCAGTGTTCTAACATTCGTCTTTGCAATCCTGTCAATTATGGCAAGTTGTTAGATTCTTTAAAAATAATAAGGAATGAGTCCACGATCTTTTAAAATATCCAGCTTTATTTCATATTAGATGTCGATCAGATGGTTACAAGTTAAGACCTCTCTAGCAACTGCTCGTTCCATGTTTTTAGATTTTTTTTACTTGATCCTCCTGAAACCACAAACTGTTCTCCATACCCTAACCATGCGGTCTAGGCCACAGTCTATTTTGAAATATGCTCATATATGCTTCGAACTGATTTGAACCACACCAGCAAGCTCCCTTTTCATCTTATCATTTGCAGTTTAACCCTTGTTTTGCTGTAGGTTAATCATACAATTTTCAATATCCTCCACAGCGCCCATCAAAAATAGCAGACATATCTAAATACTAAAAATATATTCACAAATGAAGTCCTAGTCTGACGTAGCACTAATTAATTCTATTCAGTTCATTATGCATATGATGGGTCTTTGCAAGTGATATCCAATTGCTCCACCCATTGTAGACCGAATGTTTCAATTTCAAGTATGTCAAGTTAGGTCGAATATGAAGGCGTTACAGAGGATGCAGAAAAGATCCATGATAATGGTGCAGGGATGAGGCATCTCAGTAAGGTTGATTGGAGAAGCTGAGGCTGCTTTCATTGGAAAAGAGAAGGCTTAGGGGATTGACTGAGCTGTTCAAAATTATAAGGGGTCTGGATGGAATAGATAAGGACAAACTGTCTTGAATGGTTGAAGGATCAACAGAGTGATAAGATTTGAGGTTAATGACAACAGAGACATGAGGGCTGTGATTTTCACATGTGTAGAGGCATGGGGAAGTGTTGCACGTGCTAGACTGAATGGTCTCCTTCTGTACTGTGATCATTCTTTGACTCTATGATTTATCCCGATTCTCTTTGAAAGTTATGACTATATCCGTTTCCATCACCCTTTCAGGCAGTACATTTCAACTCGCTATAACTTCCTATGCAAATATTTTATCTTTCATGCCCTGTCACAATCTGGACAAAATTGATGGAAGGTGTCATCAATAGTGCTATCAAGCAGTACCTGCTCACTAATGCCAAGTTTGGCTCCGCCAGGCCACTCAACTCCTGACCTCACTACAGCCTTGGTGTAAAATATGATGACAGTGAATGCCTGTGAAATCAAGGCTGCATTTGACTGACGTGGAAACATGGACCTCTCCCATCTACCTAACAAAACTAGAATCAACGGGAATAAGAGGAAAAATATCCCTGGTTGGAGATATAACCAATTAAAATGTTGTGATTGCTGAAGATCAGTCATCTCAGCTCTAAGGCATCTTTGCAGAGTCCGTGCCCCCAGAACAAAAGTTGCTGGAAAAACTCAGCAGGTCTGGCAGCATCTGTGAAGAAAAATAGCAGAGTTAAAGTTTCAGGTCCGGTGACCCTTCCTTAGAACAGTTCTGAGGAAGGAGACCTGAAACGTTAACACTGATTTTTTTCTTCACAGATGCTGCCAGACCTGCTGAGCTTTTCCAGTAACTTCTGTTTAAGTTACAGCATCCACAGATCTTGCAGCTTTTTTTCTTTATTCATTAACAGGATGAGGGCATCATTTCCAAGGTTGCATTTATTGCCCATCCCTAATTGCCCAGAGGGAATTTCAGAATCAACCACATTGCTGTGGGTCTGGAGTCACATTTAGGCCAGACCAGGTAAGGATGGCAGTTTCCTTTCCTAAAGGACATTAGTGAACCAGATGGGTTTTTCTGACAATCGGCAATGGATTCATCATTAGATTCTTAATTCCAGATATTTTTATTGACTTCAAATCTCACCATCTGCCTTGGCGGGATTCGAACTTGAGTCCCCAGAACACTATCTGGGTCTCTGGATTAACAGTCCAGCGATACCAATAGGCCATCACCTCCCCCATTATTTAGTGTCCTTGACCCAACCATTTTCAGCTGCTTCATCAATGACCTTCCCTCCACCATAAGGTCAGAAGTGGGGATGTTCATAATGATTGCACAATATTCAGCACCATTCACATTTCCTCAGATATTAAAGTAGTCCATATCCTAATTTCAAAAAGATATGGACAATATCCAGACTTGGTCTGAAAAGTGGCAAGTAACATTTGCTTCACACAAATGCTGGGCAATGACCATCTTCTACATGAAAGAATCTAAACATCCCCCTTTGACATTCGATGGTGTTACTGATGCTGAATCCCCCACTACCAACATCCTGGGGGTTACCATTGACTAGAAACTGAATTTAATCAACCATATAAATACTGTGGCTTTTGGCATTTCTGCCTGAAGTTTGTTGCAATTTTTAAACTTTATCTTCTGCATTGGTGTGTCAGGCTGCCTCATTGTTGAGGATGGGAATACTCACTGTTCTGTTAGTTGTTTATTTGTCCATCACTATTCACATTGTAGATTATAGAGCTTAGATCTGATCCATTGGTTGTGAGATTACTTGGCTCTGACTATCATTTGCTGCCTGGTGCTGTTCCTGGCATCTGCTCCGGCACTTTTCTTTGAACCAGGGGTGGTCTCCTGACTTATGCATGAAGTTACAGATTGAAGTGTAGAGTCATGGGAAAATCAAGACCACCTAAACCATTAGACCGATTTCTTGTTGCAACGTGTAGTGAAGCTGCAGTGAAGCCTGTTGAGTGGATCTGACAATACATCCTCATCTCAGTATTGTTACACTATCACTCCAGGCAGTTCCAAGTTAACAAAGAAAAAGGTTTACAGGAACCCGGTCCTGGCAAAGTAGATTTGTCTACTGGCAAGAAAATTGCTTAAGTTTTGATTTCAGTTCATGGAACTTTACCTGGATGTGCTCGAGGGCTTAGTAAGTGAATTTGCCTTAAAGAGTGCCAGAGAGACCGGGAGCATATGACTGAGCTAATAGTGGGATGAACTGAGGGATAACAAGGTGTAGAGCTGGATGAACACAGCAGGCCAAGCAGCATCAGAGGAGCAGGAAGATCTTCAGAAATGGGGAAGGGGAAGGGGGTTCTGAAATAAATAGGGAGAGAGGGGGAGGCGGATAGAAGATGGATTGAGGAGAAGATAGGTGGAGAGGAGACAGACAGGTCAAAGAGACGGGGATGGAGCCAGTAAGGGTGAGTGTAGGTGGGGAGGTAGGGAGGAGATAGGACAGTCCAGGGAAGGGCGGGATGAGGTTAGTAGGTAGGAGATGGGGGTGGGGATTGGGGTGTGAGGAGCGGATAGGTGGGAGGAAGGACAGGTTAGGGAGGCGGGGACAAGCTGGGCTGGTTTTGGGATGCGGTAAGGGGAGGGGAGATTTTGAAGCTTGTGAAGTCCACATTGATACCATTGGGCTGCAGGGTTCCCAAGCGGAATATGAGTTGCTGTTCCTGCAACCTTCGGGTAGCATTGTTATGGCACTGCAGGAGGCCCAGGGTGGACATGTCATCTGTGGAACGGGAGGGGGAGTTGAAACGGTTCGCAACTGGGGGATGCAGTTGTTTAGCGCGAACCGAGCATAGGTGTTCTGCAAAGCGGTCCCCAAGCCTCCGCTTGGTTTCCCCGATGTAGAGGAGGCCACAACGGGAACAGCGGATGCAATATACCACACTAGCAGATGTGAAGGTGAACATCTGCTTGATGTGGAAAGTCTTCTTGGGGCCTGGGATGGGGTTGAGGGGTAGGTGTAGGAGCAGGTGTAGCACTTCCTGCGGTTGCAGGGAAAAGTGCCGGGTGTGGTGAGGCTGGAGGGGAGTGTGGAGCGGACAAGGGAGTCCCAGAGAGAGTGGTCCCTCCGGAAGGCAGATAAGGGTGGGGAGGAAAAAATGTCTTTGGTGGTGGGATTGGATTGCAGATGGCAGAAGTGTTGGAGAATGATGCGTTGGATCCGGAGGTTGGTGGGGTGGTACGTGAGGACGAGGGGGATTCTGTTTTGGTTGCTATCTCTGAACTGAGGGATAGTTCATTAGCCATTTATCAAGGTCTGTGCTGTCCTTCTACAGTGCTAGCTCCAGAGTCCTTTCTACAGCAGGAGCTCTCAAGAAGTCCAGAAAGTGTTCAAAATTATGAAGGACCTACTTTGCGTAGATAGGAAGGACTTATTTCTGTTTCTATAGGAAGGACCTATTTCTATTTTAAGCAACTGGTCTCCATTTAGGCAGCAAAAGATTTGCAGAGATTTCCAAGATTTCCATTGTAATTCCACAGTTCAGCACAAACACCAGTTTTCACCTTCCTCTTGTGGATTCTTTCCTTTTCCAGATACCATCCCCACTCCCTCCCCCTCCAACTAGGGAAGATCTCAGCTCTTTTGTTTTATAAACTCATCCCAAATCACCCATTTAACAAATTGAAGCCAAATAAATGATAAGCATTGCCCACCAGGGGCAATATAACATCAACAGTGGATGAAGGGTAGGAAGAGAGGAAGGGAACTAACTTCAATGGAGTTGGAATCAGAGTTAATGTACTCTAGCCCCTCTGGAGCCCATCTCTATATAAATACCTCAAAAGACCCTTTTTTTAATATAACATAGCACTAAACCATCCAAATAACCGATAAACAATTAATAAGTACTGCATACTGGGGCAGTGCAACGATTAGAAAAAAAAAATGAGGAAAACAAGGGAGGGTGAAATCAGAATTGTGTTGGACGGCTCAGAGCTCAGACCCATTTTTCCCGCCTCTCTCAAAATGCCTCAAGATCGTCTTTTTCTAATCAACCTGTTCAGAGATGTTATTATATACCTCTGGAGAAGATGGGATTTGGTAACTGAGCCTCTTGGTCAGGGATAGGGACAGTACTACTGCACCACAAGAAGACCCTGTCAAGACCCTAAAGATAAAGTAAAATGAGCATCACTTGTTCTCAACTGACTCTGGAGATCTTCTGGTTGATCCTTAAAAAAGCCTAATTTCTAACACTGACATTTGTCCTAGCAGAAGGCGATCAATTGGCGGACATTGTTCAAAATAACTGGCAGAAAGATGCAAAGGGAGTCGAAATTTTGTTTTGACTGAAAGGACACTGAAGGTCTGGAACTCACTGCCTGAAGGGATGGTAATGGGAAAAACCCTCATTACATTTAAAAAAAAATTCGACTTGGGTTTGAAATGCTCGAACTATTCACTAAGAACTGGAGAGTGGAATTACAATAAATTGTTGTTTCCACCCAGCATTGAAGACATGTGAGGGTGTGGGATAAGGGGCTGGTAGTAGGAAACATGTAAGATTGGGGATCAGGGAGTGGTGGAAGAAGACATAAAAGAGTGGGGGATAACAGGGTGGTAAAGGATGTGTGAGAGGGGGATAAGGGGTTGAAAGAAGATGTGAGTGGGGGATAAGGAGGTGGAAGAAAACATAACTGACTCCAAAATGTCAACTTGTGACCCCTTCTGAGGTCCCAACAGCCTGACTCCCACTTTGCAAAGCCCTTTTTCATATAATCAATGCTCTGTATAAAAATGTATGTTATAATAACCAGAGCGAAATATGTAATACAAACTAAAACAATGAGTCCTGATGGGTAGACCTCTTATTAAAGAGGATAATCAGAAACAAGAATGAGCCACAGGGTTCAAGATACACGGTTACCAGATATTCCTGAGTGACTGCTCAATGTACTCTGAAGTTTTAAAAGAACACCTTCAAGGAGAATCATTCACCTCATCCTTTTATTAACTTCAAGATTATCAGCTTCAAATTGATCAAATGGACACACTGATATTAAATTAGTAAGTGATGCAGGAGATGGATCAGATGGGCCAATGAGGAGTGGCAGATGGAGTTTAATTTAGATAAATATGAGGTGCTGCATTTTGGAAAGACAAATCAGTGCAGGACATACACACTTAATGGTAAGGTCCTGGGGAGTACTGCTGAACAAAGAAACCTTGGAGTGCAGGTTTATAATTCTTTGAAAGTGGATTCGCAAGTAGATTGGGTAGTGAAGAAGGCTTTTAGTATGCTTGCCGTTATTGGTCAGTGCTTTGTGTATAGGAGTTGGGAGGTCATGTTGCAGCTGTAAAGGACATTGGCTAGGCCACTATTGGAATACTGCGTGCAATTCTGGTCTCTCTGCTATAGGAAGAATGTTGTGAAACTTGAAATGATTCAGAAAAGATTTACAAGGATGTTGCCAGGGTTGGGGGGTTTGAGCCATAGAGGGAGGCTGAATAGACTGGGGCCGTTTTCCCTGGACTATTGGAGGCTGAGGTGTGATCTCTGAGGTGTATCAAATCATGAGGGGCATGGACAAGGTAGCTAGACAAGGTCTTTTCCCCTGGATGGGGGGAGTCCAAAACTAGTGAGCATAGTTTCAAGGTGAGAGAGAAAAGATTCAAAAAGGTCCTAAGCGGCAATGTTTTCACAGAGAGGATGGTGCATGTATGGAATGAGCTGCCAGAGGAAGTGGTGGAAGCTGGTACAATTAAAACATTTAAAACATTTAAAACATTAAAAAACATTTAAAATCCATCTGGATGGATATATGAATAGGAAAGGTTTAGAGGGATATGGGGTAAATGCTTGCGAATTTGACTAGATTTATTTAAGATTTCTGGTTGGCATGGACAAGTTGGACCGAAGGGTCTGTTTCTGCACTTAACATCATGATGACTCTCTCTGCCCACTGACTCATTGCAATAAACTACCTGAATAAACATGTAGGTCTCTCCCAGCAATGGTCCAATTCTTCTCATTCCCCTGCTTGCCTTATTAAGCAGGCTTTTCAGGATTAACACCATATAGTCGGAGTTCTGTGAGCACAGTGCAGTACTACAGAAGGATTACATTCATGAAATACCTACTGCCTCCCTCATCAATGCTGAAATTCAGCTCCTTTTCCATGTTTGTACCGAGGTTGGAATGGGCCTGGAGCTGAGAGGCCATGGTGGAAACCATTCCAACTTTGTGAGTGGGTAGCACTGTTGATGACACCTTCTATTAATTTACTGAGAATCAAGAGTAGACTAACGGGGCAATAATTGGCCGGATTTGATTCATCCTACTTTTTGTGTACAGGATTTACCTGGCTAATTTTCTACATCATCCAATAGATGCTCATGGAACTGCTTGTCTAAATGTGTGGCAGGTTCTGGAGTACAAGTCTTCAGTACTATCGTGAGAATGTTGTTAGGATCCATAGCCTTTGTGGTATTCAATGCCTCTAGTCATTTCTTGATATCACATGGAGTGAACTGAATTGGCTGAAAACTGACTTCTGTCACACTGCAGATTTTTGGATAATTAAATTGAGAGTAATAGCCCTGCTGGTGGGGTGGATGGGGTGGGGGAGGAAGAGTGGAGTAACATCATGTTGGGTGGAGGGGTGGGGGCATTCCTGTACCTTCCAACACTGTGTTTGAATAACGAAATGTCAGTGCTTGAAGTTTTGACCAAAGTTAAAGAAATCCAATGGTAGCCCTAATTATCACAGCTATATTTCAGTCAGGGGCATCCAACATAACGTTAGAATGAAAGGTAACAGATAGCTTTTCAAAGGACAAAGAACAAAGAAAATTACAGCACAAGAACAGGCCCTTTGGCCCTCCAAGCCTGTCCCAATCCAGATCCTCTATCTAAACCTGTTGCCTATTTTCCAAGGTTGTGTATCTCTCTGCTCCCTGCCCATTCATGTATCTGTCTAGATACATCTTAATTGACACTACCACCTCTACCTGCCTCTACCACCTCCGCTGGCAACGCGTTCCAGGCACCCACCACCCTCTGCGTAAAGAACTTTCCACGCATATCTCCCTTAAACTTTTCCCATCTCACCTTGAAATCGTGATCCCTAGTAATTGAGTCCCCCACTCTGGGAAAAAGCTTCTTGCTATCCACCCTGTCTATACCTCTCATGATTTTGTAGACCTCAATCAGGTCCCCCCTCAATCTCCATTTTTCTAATGTAAATAATCCTAATCTACTCAACCTCTCTTCATAGCTGGCGCCCTCCATACCAGGCAACATCCTGGTGAACCTCCTTTGCACTCTCTCCAAAGCACCACATTCTTTTGGTAATGTGGCGACCAGAACTGTACGCAGTATTCCAAATGTGGTCGAACCAAAGTCCTATACAACTGCAACATGACCTGCCAACTCTTGTGCTCAGTACCCCGTCCGATGAATGAAAGCATGCCGTATGCCTTCTTGACCACTCTATCGACCTGCGTTGCCATCTTCAGGGTACAATGGACCTGAACACCCAGATCTCTCTGTGCATCAATTTTCTCCAGGGCGTTCCATTTACCACACAGTTCGCTCTTGAATTGGATCTTCCAAAATGCATCACCTCGCATTTGCCTGAATTGAACTCCATCTGCCATTTCTCTGCCCAACTCTCCAATCTATCTATATTCTGCTGCATTCTCCGACAGTCCCCTTCACTATCTGCTACTCCACCAATCTTAGTGTCACCTGCAAACTTGCTAATCAGACCATCTATACCTTCCTCCAGATCATTTATGTATATCACAAACAACAGTGTCCCAACATAGATCCCTGTGGAACACCACTGGTCACAGTTCTCCATTTTGAGAAACTCCCTTCCACTACAACTCTCTGTCTCCTGTTGCCCAGCCAGTTTTCTATCCATCTAGCTAGTACACCCTGGACCCCATGCGACTTCACTTTCTCCATCAGCCTACCATGGGGAACCTTATCAAATGCCTTACTGAAGTCCATGTATATGACATCTGCAGCCCTTCCCTCATCTATAACTTTGTCACTTCCTCAAAGAATTCTATCAAGTTGGTAAGACATGACCTTCCCTGCACAAAACCATGCTGCCTATCACCAATAAGCCCATTTTCTTCCAAATGTAAATAGATTCTATCCCTCAGTATCTTCTCCAGCAGCTTCCCCACCACTGACGTCAGGCTCACCGGTCTATAATTACCTGGATTATCATTGCTACTCTTCTTAAACAAGGGGACAACATTAGCAATTCTCCAGTCTTCCGAGACCTCACCCATGCCAAAGATGCTGCAAAGACATCTGTTAAGGCCCCAGCTATTTCCTCTCTCGCTTCCCTCAGTAACCTGGGATAGATCCCATCAGGACCTGGGGACTTGTCCACCCTAATGCCTTTTAGAATACCTAACATTTCCCCCCCTCCTTATGCTGGCTTGACCTAGAGTAATCAAACATCTATCCCTAACCTCAACATCCGTCATGACCCTCTCCTCAGTGAATACCGATGCAAAGTACTCATTAAGAATCTCACTCATTTTCTCTGACTCCTCGCATAACTTCCCTCCTTTGTCCTTGAATGGGCCAATCCTTTCTCTAGTTACCCTCTTGCTCCTTATGTACGAATAAAAGGCATTGGGATTTTCCTTAACCCTGTTTGCTAAACATATTTCATGACCCCTTTTAGCCCTCATAATTACTTGTTTCAGATTGGTCCTACTTTCCCGATTTTCTTCCAAAGCTTTGTCTGTTTTCAGTCGCCTAGACCTTATGTATGCTTCCTTTTTCCTCTTTGCTAGCCTCACAATTTCACCTGTCATCCACGGTTCCCTCATCTTGCCCTTTCTATCCCTCATTTTCACAGGGACATGTCTGTCTTGCACTCTAATCAACCTCACTTTAAAAGCCTCCCACGTATCAAACGTGGATTTACCCTCAAACAGCTGCTCCCAATCCACATTCACCAGCTCCTGCCAAATTTTTCTATAGTTGGCCTTCCCCCAATTCAGCACTCTTCCTTTAGGACCACTCTCGTCTTTGTCCATCAGTATTCTAAAACTTACGGAATTGTGATCACTATTGCCGAAGTAATCCCCTACTGAAACTTCAACCACCCGGCCAGGCTCATTCCCCAACACCAGGTCCAGTATGGCCCCTTCCCGAGGTGGACTATTTACATACTGCTCTAGAAAACCTTCCTGGATGCTCCTTACAAATCCTGCTCCATCTAAACCCCTAACACTAAGTGAATCCAGTCAATGTTGGAAATATTAAAATCTCCCATCACCACCCACCCTGTTCCTACATCTTTCCATAATCTGTCTACATATTTGTGCCTCTATCTCACGCTTGCTGTTGGGAGGCCTGTAGTACAGCTTCAACATTGTTACCGCACCCTTCCTATTTCTGAGCTCTACCCATATTTGCTTCACTGCTCGAGTCCTCCATAGTGCCCTCCTTCAGCACAGCTGTGATATCCTCTTTGACCAGTAATGAAACTCCTCCACCCCTTTTACCTTCCTCTCTATCCTGCCTGAAGCATCTATAACCTGGGATATTTAGTTGCCAATCTTGCCCTTCCCTCAACCAAGTCTCAGTAATAGCAATAACAATTTCATTTTCAGTCCTTTTACCTGAGATATCCCTTCAATGTGAACCATTCTGAGTCAGCAGAAGGGTGAGTTTGGATATCCATATTTTTGCTATTAGCAGCCCTTTCTGATTCTTCTTGTCCCTTTCTCCTGGAATTACTTAACCTTTCCTCTGTGATTTCCTGCTCATGTGTGACTGGCATTAGCAACTCAGCAGGCAATAATGAGGTATGTCCATGTGAGAATCCAACGTCCTCTCCAACTCAACCATTTTGCTTCACCACCCAAAGTGAATAGCTCTTTCTCAGGCATGTACTCAGCGAAATCTCTGTTCTCAATTTTGAACATTCCAGATCAGGTAAAATAGAAACAAGAAAAATTTGGAGAAACAGCTCCTTAGTTTGGGGCTGTTCATCATGCTAAAATTGTTGACAACCAGTATAGGCACTTCAACAATTCTAATCATCCCTCCAGCTTTGCTTTAGAAGAGTATCTCCACAGTCTCCATGCAATACTTTTACACTGGCACACCAGCCATCTTAAACACAGAAACACAGAAAATAGGTACAGGAGTAGATCATTTAGCCTTTGAGCCTGCACAACCATTCAATATGATCATGGCTGATTACACAATCTCAGTGTCCCATTTCCACCTTCCCATTTCCCTTGATCCTGTTAGCCGCCAGGGCCACACCCAGCTCCCTCTTGAATATATCAAATGAACAGGCCTCAACAGCTTCCTGCGGAAGAGAATTCCATAGGTTCACAACTCTCTGAATGAAGAAATTCTTCCTCGTTTCAGTCCTGAATGGCTTACGCCTTTCTCTTAGTCTGTGACCTCTTGTTCTGGACTTTCCCAACACTGGAAACATTCCTACAACATCTAGCCTGTCCACTCCCAACAGGATTTTATATGTTTCTATGATATCCCCCTCATTCTTCGAAATTCCAGCAAGTTCAAGCCCAGTTGATCCAAACTTTCCTCAAACGTCAGTCCTAACATCCTAGGAATCAGTCTGGTGAACCTTTGCTGGGGTCCCTCAATAGCAAGAATGTCCTTCCTCAGACTAGGAGACCAAAACTGCACACAATACTCAAGGTGTGGCCTCACCAAAGCACAAGAACAAAGAAAATTACAGCACATGAACAGGCCCTTCGGCTCTCTAAGCCTGCACCAATATGCTGCCTGTCACAACTAAAACCTTGTACCCCTCTGGGGACCATATCCTATTCCCATCCTATTCATGTATTTTTCAAGATGCCCTCTAAAAGTCACTGCTTTATCTGCTTCCATCACCTCCCCCGGCAGTGAGTTCCAGGCACCCACCACCCTCTGTGTAAAAACCTTGCCTCGTACATCACCTTTAAACCTTGCCGCTCGCACCTTAAACTTATGTCCCCTAGTAACTGATGCTTCCACCCTGGGAAAAAGCTTCTGACTGTCCACTCTGTCCATGTCCTTCGTAATCTTGTAGACCTCTATCAGGTCACCCCTCAACCTCTGCTGTGCCAGAAAGAACAACCCAAGTTTCTCCAACTTCTCCTCATTGCTAACGCGCTCCATACCAGGGAACGTCTTTTCTGTAAATCTTTTCTGTACCTTGTCCAAAGCCACCACATCCTTCTGGTATTGTCGCGACCAGAATTGAACACAATATTCCAAATGCGGCCGAACTAAGGTTCTATCAAGCTGCAACATTACCTGCCAATTTTTAAACTCAATGCCCCAGTCGATGACGGCAAGCATGCCATATGCCTTGTTGACTACCTTCTCCACCTGCATTGCCACTTTCAGTGACCTGTGTACCTGTACACCCAGATCCCTCTTATAAAGTGACGTTTTCCCAGCCACCATCAGTTCTGAGGAAGGGTCACTGGACCCGAAACGTTAACTCTGTTTCGTCTTCCACAGATGCTGCCAGACCTGCTGAGCTTTTCCAGCAACTTTGTTTTTGTTCCTGACTTACAGCATCCGCAGTTCTTTTGGTTTTTACCCAGATCCCTCTGCCTATCAGCACCCTTAAGGGCTCTGCCATTTACTGTATATATTCCATCTGGATTAGACCTTCCAAAATGCATTACCTCACTTTTTTCCAGATTAAACTCCATCTGCCACCTCTCTGCCCAAGTCACCAACCAATCTATATCCAGCAAATGGTCCTCATCGCTATCCACAATTCCACCAACCTTGGTGTCATTGGCAAACTTACTCATCAGACCAGTTACATTTTCCTCCAAATCATTTATAAATATTACAAACAGAAAAGGACCCAACATAGATCCCTGAGGAACGCCACTAGTCACAGCCCTCCATTCAGAAATGCACCCTTCCACTTCTATCCTCTGTCTTCTACGACCAAGCCAGTTTTTTTTATCAATCTTGTAAGGTCATCTCTGACCTTCTGTATCAGCCTGCCATGAGGGACTTTGTCAAAAGCCTTACTGAAGTCCATGTAGACAACAAAGATAGTAGGAACTGCAGATGCTGGAGAATCTGAGATAACAAGGTAGAGAGCTGGATGAACACAGCAGGCCAAGCAGCATCATAAGAGCAGGACAGCTTGACGTTTCGGGCCTAGACCCATGTAGACAACATCCACTGCCCTACTCTCATGGATCATCTTCGTCACTTCTTCAAAAAACTCAACCAAGTTAGTGAGACATGACCTCTCCTTCACAAAACCATGTTGCCTCTCACTAATACACCCACTTATTTCCGCGTGGGAGTAAATCCTGTCTTGAAGAATCCTCTCCAATAATTTCCCTACCACCGACGTAAGGCTCACTGGCCTGTAATTAGCTGAATTATCCCTGCCACCCTTCTTAAACAAAGGAACAACATTGGCTATTCTCCAATCCTCTGGGAGCTCCCCCTGTAGCCAGTGAGGATACAAAAATTTCTCACAAGGCCCCAGCAATTTCCTCCCTTGCCTCTCTCAGTATTCTGGGGTATATCCCATCAGGACCTGGGGACTTGTCTACCTTTATGTTTTTCAAAACCCCCAATACCTCCTCCCTTTTGATCTCAACATGACGCAAACTATCTACACACCTTTCCCCAGACTCATCATCTACCAAGTCCTTCTCTATGGTGAATACTGACGCAAAGTACTCATTTAATACCTCGCCCATTTCCTCTGGCTCCACTCATAAATTCCCTACCCTGTCCTTGAGTGGGCCAACTCTCTGCCTAGCTACCCTCTTGCTCTTTATATATGTATAAAAAGCCTTGGGATTTTCCTTAATCATGTTGGCCAATGACTTTTCATGACCCCTTTTAGCTCTCTGACTCTTTGCTTAAGTTTCTTTCGACTCTCCTTGTATTCCACCCTTGCTTCGTGTGTTCCCAGCCTCCTAGCCTTGATAAATGCTTCCTTTTTCTTTTTGATTAGGCTCACAATATCTCTCATTATTCCAAGGTTCCCTAAACTTGCCATACTTATCCTTCATCCTTACAGGAACGTGTCAGTCCTGAGTTCCCAGCAACTTACACCTGAAAGCCTCCCACATACCATATGTTGATTTGCCCTCAAACATCTGCCTCCAATCTACATTCTTCAGTTCCTGCCTAATTAGCCTTCCTCCAATTTAACACCTTCACCTGACAACTACACTTGTCTTTATCCATCATTACCTTAAAGCTTATTGCAGTGCGATCACTGTTCCCGAGCTGCTCCCCAACTGAGATGTCAGCCAGCTGGCCAGGCTCATTCCCCAATACTAGGTCCAGTACGGCCCCTTTCCTAGTTGGACTATCTACATACAGTTCCAAGAAGCCCTCCTAGATGTTCCTTACAAACTCCGTCCCATCTGAGCCCCAAGCACTAAGTGACTCCCAGTCAATATATGGGAAGTTAAAAACACCCATGACAACAACCCTGTCACTTTTACATCTTGCCAAAATCTGCCTACATATCTGTTCTTATCTGAGCATCTCCCACTGGCTGTTGGGAGGCCTATAGTAAACCCCAAACATTGTGATTACACCCTTCCTGTTCCTGAGCTTTACGCATATTGCCTCGCTGTATGAGCTATCCGAGGTGTCCTCCCTCAGTTCAGCTGTGATATCTCCTTAACAAATAGTGCAACTCCCCCAGCCCTTTTATATCCCCCTCTATCCCACCTGAAACATCTGTATCCTGAAACATTAAGCTGCTAATCCTGTCCTCCCTTAACCAAGTCTCTGTAATAGCAACAACATCATAGTTCTAAGTACTAATCCAAGCTCTAAGTTGATCTGCCTTACCTGTTACACTTCTTGCATTGAAACAGATGCACTTCAGTCCACCAGAGCCACTTTGTTTCACAACTACACCCGGCTTGCTCTTCCCTATTCTCTAGTTTCCTTTCAGTCAATTCACCTTTACTTTGGTTCCCACCCCACTGCCGAGCTAGTTTAAATCCTCCTGAGTGACACCAGTAAATCTCCCAGCCAGAATATTTGTGTCCCTCCCGTTTAGATGCAACCCATCCTTCCCACCTGACCCAATCAGATCCCAATGGTCCAGATATCTGAAACTCTCCCTCCTACACCACCTGTTTAGCCACATGTTGTGCTGTACTACCCTCCTATTTCTAGCCTCACTTGTACTTGGCACAGGGAGTAATCCCGAGGTTACAACTTTGGAGGTCCTGCTCTTTAACTTTCTACCTAACTCCCTGAACTGCTGCTGTAGGACCTCATCACTCACCCTACCTATGTAGGATGGCCTTGTATAACTGTAGCAAGATATCCTTACTCTGATACTCAATCTTCTTGCTATGAAGGAGAGCATGTCATTAGCTTTCCTTACACACTGCTGCACTTGCATGTCAATCTTCAGTGACTGTTCCACCATGACACCCAGGTCTTGTTGCACCTCACCTTTTCCTTAACTGCCACTGCTCAGATAATAGGAGATAACAAGCATGGGGCTGGATGAACACAGCAGGTCAAGCAGCATCATAGGAGCAGGAAAACTTGACGTTTCGGGCCTAAACGCTTCTATCTCCTCCCCAAAATCCACAAACCTGAATGCCCTGGTCGACCCATTGTCTCCGCCTGCTCCTGCCCCACCGAACTCATCTCCACCTACCGAGACTCCATTTTCACCCCCTTGGTCCAGGAACTCCCTACCTACGTCCGTGACACCACCCACGCCCTCCACCTCCTCCAGAACTTCCAATTCCCAGGTCCCCAACACCTCATTTTTACTATGGACGTCCAGTCCCTATATACCTGTATTCCCCGTGCTGATGGCCTAAAGGCCCTCCGCTTCTTCCTGTCCCGCAGAACAGACCAATCCCCCTCCACCGACACCCTCATCCAGAAAAAAAAGCATTTCTGATGAAGGGTTTAGGCCCGAAACGTCAAGTTTTCCTGCTCCTATGATGCTGCTTGACCTGCTGTGTTCATCCAGCCCTATGCTTGTTATCTCGGATTCTCCAGCATCTGCAGTACCTTTTATCTCTGCTCAGATAATAATCTGCTTTCTCGTTTTGTGACCAAAGTGGATAACTTCACATTTATAGTGGATAACCTCACATTTACCACATCTTGTGGCTTTCTTTCCTGAGCACCAGATTAGGATGAGGAACTGAACAAAGACTTCACAATTTATTTCACATAGAATTCACTGCTAGCACAAAGAGACTTTCACCAGGGATTGATTTGAATTCAAAAGGGGCTGGATGTGAAATTGAGTATGTATCGCCCAGTCTCCGGAAGGACAGGTCGCCTTCAGGTCACAGAGGTTCAAGGTGAAAAGACTCTAACCAGATCACAGTATAACCCTAATCAATCAATAAGAGATGTTTCTCTTGAGTTGCAAAGATGTGAGGCAAATTGTTATGATCTGAAATACGAGGAACATTCACAAGCAATTTGAGAAACATATAAAGAGGACAGTTCTGTACACCTGTTCAGGAAAGCGGAATTAATAGCAGTTCTTTCAGATACTGGCACAATGATGGGCTGTAAGATTCGAGGACTATTGACATGATTTTCATTGACCATGAGAAGGTTTAATGTTACTTGTATCAATACAAGCTACGCACCAGATCTCCATGCTCCCCCTTGTCTCCTTTTTCTCCAGGTTTACCCTTTTGAAAGAGAAAAAAGAAAATTGGCTTATTTCATGTGTACAGTAGGCATGGCAGACAGGACAATTAGCCATATGTTTGGGGGAGGGTGCGGGGGAAGGTGCTTTCTCTTTGTTTACAAACCAGTTAAACAAAAATATCATCAAACTGCAATTAAAGTTCCTTTATTACTCTGTATTGACTTTAAATGCTCCTTTTCCAATAACAGGTCTACTCTTAAACATGTTATTTAAATCATGTCAGTGTAAACCGACACTTAGTGTAAAAGAAGTCCCTCTATAATTGGAGGACTTAAAAATAGGAACATAATGCACAAAAATTCTCCAGGCTGTTAATTGTTGACAAATAAAGTTCAGCTTAACACGTCATTATTTCAGAATGAATATTGGCAAATGTAGCTTAATTAATGGCAGTCACTAGATCTCCTAACTGCTCAATGCACTGGGCAGAATCAATCATTTAAAAGTGTTGATGCCTGGGTGACATACACTTGTGTTACTATTAAAAAATGTAAGTAGCAGGAAGCAAAGTGTAGAGTGTCTAACATTGCCATGAAGGGTCAGATTTCAGCATCAATGGGCATCTCAGCAGCATGGCTCCACAATCAGATGCTGATTGAAGTACAAAAATACCTACTCACACATCAGAAAAAAATATCTCCCCAGCTTCATCTTCCCTCAGCCCATCTGTAATGCTCATCTATCTGTTACCTCTATATTCAACTATTCTAATCCTCCCTTCCATCTCATATCTTCAGGAAACCTTCACTAGATGAAGCACACCTTTTACAGGGTTCATCCAAAATCCTGTCACCTTTATCGTAACTTAGACCAACTTATTTACCAAACAAAGAATCCCTATAGTCCGGAAAGAGCCCATTCGGCCCATCAGGTCTCTACCGACCCTCCAAAGAGCTTCCACCGCCAACCCCGTTGGCGTTTTTTGCCATGGCTAACCCACCTAACCAGTACATCCTGGACACTCTGGGACATTTTTTTTTAGCGTGGCCAACCCACCTAACCTGCACATTTTTGGTGTTGGGAAGAAACAGGAGCACCTGGAGGAAACCCACATAGACACAGGGAAAAATTTCAAACTCCACACAGTCATAGTTGCCTAAGGCTGGAATCAAACCCAGGTATCTGGTGCTGCGAGATAGCAATGTTAACCACTATGCCACCTTGTGTTCACTGAATTTTGCAGATGTGGATAATGAGACAGATTAGATAGAATGGTAGAACTGATGTATGAAAAGAGACTGGATTAATTAGGACTATATATACTGAAATTTAGAAGAGTGAAGCAGGAATTTCTTTACCCAGAGAGAGGTGACCCTGTGGAATTCCCTGTCACAGAATGTGGTTGAGGGCCAAACATAGAATATTTTCAAGAAGGGCTTAGATATAGTTCTTAGGACTAAAGGGATCAAAGGGTATTGCATGGAATTATGATGTTATTGCCATTTCAGAGACATGGTTAAAGGAGAGACAGGACTAGCAGCTTAACATTCCTGGATATCGCTGTTATGGAAGGGACAGAAAGGGAAACAAAAGGGGTGGGGGAGTTGCACTGCTGATTAGGGGTCACATCATGGCAGTGTTGAGGAAGGACACATTGGAAGGATTTTGCATTAAGGCATTATGGGTGGAGCTCAGGAACAGGAAAGGTGAAATCACAATGTTGGGAGTTCTCTACAGACCTCCCGACATGTCACGCGATTCAGAGGAGCAGATATGTAGTTAGATACTGGAAAAGAGTGAAAAGAGCAGGGTAGTTGTGGTGGGTGACTTCAACTTTCCTCTTATTGACTGGGAATCCCTTAGAGCCGGGGGCTTGGATGGACAGCAATTTGTTAGTTGTGTCCAGGAGGGTTTTTTGAGGTAATATGTTGACAATCCAACCAGACAGGAGGCCATACTGTACTTGTTGCTGCGGAATGAGCCAGGACAGGTGATCGATGTTTCAGTAAGAGAGCATTTCGGGCTTAGTAACTATAACTCCATAAGATTTCAAGTCGTCATGGAAAGGAACACAAGTGGCTCTCGGGTGTGGGTGTTTAATTGGGCAAGGGCCAATTACACCCAAACTGGACAGGAACTAGAGAATGTGGATTGGAAGCAGTTATTTGAAGGCAGATCTACAGCTGGTGTGTGGGAGGCTTTTAAAGGCTAATTGACTAAAGTGCAGGACGTGCATGTTCCTGAAAAACTAAAGGATAGGAATGGCAGGATTCAGGAACTATGGATGACAAGGGAAATTGTAAGGTTAGTCAAAAGAAAAAGGGAAACATATGACAAATCTAAGCAGTTACAAACTGGCGAAGCCGTGGAGGAGTACAGAAATTAGGAAGGAGAAAAGGCAGCACGAAATGTCTTTAGCAAATAGGATCAAGGAGAATCCCAAGGCTTTTTATGCATATGTTAGGAGAAACAGGGTAACAAAGGAAAGAGTAGGCCACTCAAGGACGAAGCAGGGAAGTTATACGTAGAGCCACAGGAAGTGGGGTAGATCCTGAATGAGTATTCTGTATTGGTTTTCACCGAGGAGAAGGACATGACTGCCGTTGAGGTCAGGGATGAGTGTGTGAATACTCTAGAGAATGTCAACATATTGAAAGAGGGAGTTTTGAGAATCCTAAACTGCATTAAGATCGACAAATCCCCAGGACCAGATGGAATCTACCCCAGGTTACTCAGAGAGGCAAGGGAGGAAATAACTGGGGCATTGGCAGATATCTTCACATCTTCGTTGACCACAGGTGAAGTTCAGGAGGACTGGAGATTAGCGAATGTTGTTCCCTTGTTTAAAAAAGGATGTAGGGATAATCCAGGAAACTATAGGCCAGTGAGCTTGATGTCTGTGGTGGGGAAGCTCTTGGGGAAGATACTGAGGGACAAGATATATGCGCATTTGGAGGAAAACGGACTAGTTAGTAACAGGCAACATGGTTTTGTCCCAGGAAGGTCATGTCTCACTAACCTGATTGAATTTTTTGAAGAGGTAACAAAGGTAATTAATGAGGGAAGGGCCGTGGATGTAATTATATGGACTTTAGTCAGGCATTTGATAAATTCCCACAAGGCAGGTTGGTACAAAAACTAAAATTACAAGGGATTTGGGGTGGCCTGGCTAGAGGAACAGAAAACTGGCTTGGTCACAGAAGACAGACGACAGTGGTGGAAGGATTTTTTTTTCAGAATGGAGACCAGTAACTAGTGGTGTTCCTCAGGGGTCAGACTTAGGTCCTTTGTTGGTTGTAATATATATAAATGATTTGGAGGAAAATATGTTTGGTCTGATAAGCAAATTTGCTGATGACATGAAGATTGGTGGAGTTGCTGATACTGCCAACAATTGTGAAAGTATAACAAGATATAGATAGATTGGTGACTTGGGTACAGAAATGGCAGATGGAGTTTATTCCAGACAAATGCGAGGTGATGCATTTTGGAGGATCAAATTTAAGTGTGAATTATACTGTAAATGGCAGAATCCTTAGGAACACTAATATTCAGATGGATCTGGGTGTGCAGATCCACAGTTCCCTGAAAGTGGCAACACAGGTAGCCAAGGTGATTAAGAAGGCATATGGCATGCTTGCCTTCATCGCCCAGAACGTGGACTACAAGAGTTGGCAAAACATGTTGCAGCTATATAAAATCCTTGTTAGGCCGCATTTGAAGTATTGTGTGCAGTTTTGGTCATCACATTACCAGAAGGATGTGGAAGCTTTGGAGAGAGTACAGAGAAGGGACACCAGGATGTTGCCTGGTCCTCTGGGCATTGACTATGAAGAAAGATTAAGAAAACTAGGATTGTTTTCACTGGAAAGACGGCGGCTGACAGGAGACCTGGTAGAGGTCTACAAAGTTATGAGACGCATAGATAGGGCGGATAGTCAGAGTCTTTTTCCCATAGTTGAAATTCCAATTACAAGGGGGCACAGGTTCAAGGTCAGAGGGGGAAAGTTTAAAGGAGCTTTGCGAAGGAACTTTTTCACGCAGAGAGTGGTAGTAGCCTGGAATGCACTAGCAGAAGAAGTAGTGGGAGCGGGCACCTTGGAGACATTTAAGAGGCAGCTAGATGGGTACATGAATAGGGAGGGAATAGAGGGTTACAGATCGAAAAATGGCAGGTTTGTTTTTAGATTAATTAGGGCATGATGGTTGGCACAGCCTTGGAGGGCCGAAGGGTCTGTTCCTGTGCTATACTTTTTCAATTGTTCATTTTATTTGTTCATTTGGTATGGAGAGAAAGCAGGAACAAGATAAAGAATTGGATGATTATCCATGATCATATTGAATGGATAAGCAGACTCGAAGGATTGAATGGCCTACTCCTACTCCTATTTTCTATGTTTATATGTGTACAACAAAATACTTGGAGGGAGGGGCTGTGGGGTAAATTCCACCTGAACACCATCAAAATGCCTGGGAAAGTTCGATCATGGGATGACGAATATGAGAAAGGTCATCTCATAGGTTGATTGGACAGGATCTGTGAGAAACTGTTCCTCTAGTTGCAGGCTGTTTCTCTCCTGCTCTTTCCCTAGCAAATACAGGACAGAACCAGCCTGTGATTGGAAAAGCAACAAGAAGGCAAATCGTTATAATAAGGTGTTGAAAAAAGGTGGCAGAGATGGTGGTGATGGGGAAAGAGGGGCAGGATTATGGAAAAATGAGGAGGCTTCAAAAGCAAAGTGGAAAGTTGAAGGACGCTGGAAAGAAAAAGGATAGTTTTAAATCTGTCCACAAAAGAATACTTAGCTCATTCCAAAGGAAGAAATCTTAAATCAGAGAGGTAATAAGTTCAGTGAAAATTAATGTGCAATCTCTAGCTTGAGGCTGAATATGTTCAGGAGCTGCTACATATGGAAAAAAATATAATGGATACTATTGTACTGAACATTACTTAGGTAGAACTGAGATCAGACTTGCAGTAAAATGCGCAGGAGCCACCTGGTTAAAATGTTCTAGCTTTGTGCATATATGATAGAATTACATTAGCTATGATCTCTCCAGTCTGCAGAAAGTATTCAAAATGATGAGATAATAAGGTGTAGAGCTGGATGAACAGAGCAGGCCAAGCAGCATCAGAGGAGCAGGAAAGCTGCCGTTTTGGGTCGAGACCCTTCTTCAGGAATGGGGGAGGGGAACTGGATTCTGAAATAAATAGGGGGAGGCAGGTAGAAGATGGATAAAGGAGAAGATAGGTGGAGAGGAGACAGCCAGGTCAAAGAGGCGGGGTTGGAGCCAGTAAAGGTGAGTGTAGGTGGGCAGTTAGGGAGGGGATAGGTCAGTCCAGGGAGAATGGACAGGTCAAAGAGGTGGGATGAGGCTGGTAGGTAGGAGATGGGGGTGCGGCTTGAGGTGGGAGGAGGGGATAGGTGGGAGGAAGGACGTGTTAGGGAGGTGGGGACAAGCTGGGCTGGCTTCGGGATGCGGTCGGGGGAGGGGAGATTTTGAAGCTTGTGAAGTCCACATTGATACCATTGGGCTGCAGGGCTCCCAGGCGAAATATGAGATGCTGTTCCTGCAACCTTCGGGTGGCATCGTTGTGGCACTGCAGGAGGCCCAGGATGGACATGTCATCCGAGGAGTGGGAGGGGGAGTTGAAATGGTTCGCGACTGGGAGGTGCAGTCGTTTGTCGCGAACCGAGTGTAGGTGTTCCACAAAGCAGTCCCCAAGCCTCCGATTGGTTTCTCCGATGTAGAGGAGGCTACATCAGGAACAGCGGATACAGTATACCACATTAGCAGATGTGCAGGTGAACATCTGTTTGATGTGGAAGGTCTTCTTGGGCCTGGGATTGGGTGATGGGGGAGGTGTAGGGGCAGGTGTAGCACTTCCTGCGGTTGCAGGGAGAAGTGCCAGGAGTGGTGGGGCTGGTTGGGAGTGGGGAGCGGACAAGGGAGTCACGGAGAGAGCGGTCCCTCCAGAAAGCAAATGAGGATGGGGAGGGAAAAATGTCTTTGGTAGTGGGGTCAGATTGCAGATGGCGGAAGTGTCGGAGGATGATGCGTTGGATCCGGAGGTTGGTGGAGTGGTACGTGAGGACGAGGGAAATTCTGTTTTGGTTATTATTGCGGGGAGGGGGTGTGAGGGATGAGTTATGGGAAATGCGAGGGAGACGGTCAAGGGCATTTTTGACCACTGTGGAGGGGAAGTTGCGGTCCTTGAAAAACGAGGACATCTGGGATGTCTGGGAGTGGAATGCCTCATCTTGGGAGCAAATGTGGTGGAAGCGAAGGAATTGGGAATAGGGGATGGCATTTTTGCAGGAAGGTGGATGAGACGAGGTGTATTCTAGGTAGCTGTGGGAGTCGGTAGGCTTGAAATGGATATCGGTTTCCAGGTGGTTGCCAGAGATGGGAACAGAGAGGTCCAGGAAGCAGAAAGAGGTATCGGAGATGGTCCAGGTGAACTTAAGGTTGGGGTGGAAGGTGTTAGTGAAGTGGATGAACTGTTCAAGCTCCTCATGGGAGCGTGAGGCGGCACCAATACAGTCATCAATGTAACAGAGGAAGAGGTGGGGGATAGGGCCAGTGCAGCTTTGGAAGAGGGATTGTTCCACATATCCTACAAAGAGGCAGGCATAGCTTGGGCCCATGTGGGTACCCATGGCCACCCCTTTTGTCTGTAGGAAGTGGGTGGAATTGAAGGAGAAGTTGTTAAGGGTGAGGACGAGTTCGGCTAAGCGGATGAGCGTGTCAGTGGAGGGGGACTGGTCGGGCCTGCGGGACAGGAAGAAGAGGAGGGCCTTTAGGCCATCTGCATGGGGAATGCAAGTGTATAGGGACTGAACGTCCATGGTCGAGATGAGGTGTTGGGGACCAGGGAATCGGAAGTTTTGGAGGAGGTGGAGAGCGTGGGTGGTGTCACGGCCATAGGTGGGGAGTTCCTGGGCCAAGGGGGAGAAAATGGAGTCGGGATAAGTGGAGATAAGTTCGGTGGGGCAGGAGCAGGTGGAGACAATGGGTCGACCAGGGCAGTCAGGGTTGTGGATTTTGGGAAGGAGATAGAAACGGGCGGTGCTGGGTTGGGAACAATGAGGTTGGAGGCTGTGGTGGGAGGTCACCTGAAGTGATGAGATTGTGGATGGTTTGGGAGATGATGTTTTGGTGGTCGGGGGTGGGGTCATGATCAAAGGGCCAGTAAGAGGAGGTGTCAGAGAGCTGGCGTCTGACCTCGGCAATGCAGAGGTCAGTGCGCCATACTACAAATGCGCCTCGCTTGTCTGCGGGTTTTAGGGTGAGGTTGGGATTGGAGTGGAGGGAGCAGAGGACTGCACGTTCTGTGCGGGAGAGGTTGGAGTGGGTGAGAGGGGTGGAGAGGTTGAGGCGATTGATGTCTCAACGGCAGTTGGAGATGAAGAGGTCGAGGGAGGGTAGGAGGCCTTGGGGTGGTGTCCAGGAGGAGGGGGTGTGTTGGAGGCGGGAGAAGGGGACAGTAGAGGGATGGTTAGGTGATGGCCTTTTTCTTGTCGGAATATGCTTTGACTATCCTAAAAAGGGAAGTTGTTGTTTTGTGTCAATTTAAATTGTGAGATTTCCAGGAAACAAATGCTTTCCTTTGGTGTTGTGACTTTATGTGGAATGGAAAGATGTTAATTGAGAATATTGATGATTTCTTCTAATGCTGATTCTGTATCAGTCTAAATATACTGTACGCAAACACAAATACAGAAGATAATGTTACTATGTGACTACATCATCTTGCAAAGGAGTTAGTGAGAATGAAAAAGATCCCTGAAAACCATAGAGTAGTCCTGTCAAATCAACAAGCAGCCCTAAGAAAATCTGAAGAGCTCTCAAGAAAAATTATTTTAACCCCTAGCACGTATGCATATATCTACACTCTTTCGAAATGAGCAACAAACTGCAGAACAAGGCAGAATTCTCAATGTAACTCAGATGCTATGCTTTGCATGCACAATTCACAGATGCTACACTCTGAGCAGGAAATCCAGTCTTTCTTAGTATTTAACTTACTGCCACATCTCTTCCAGGCATGCCCACCTTGAAGAAGTTCTGCTTCTCTCTCTGACGGGATTTCTGTTCCAATCTCTCTTCTTGCCCACTGACTTTAATTTCACTATCACTCCTGGTGTTTGACCAAGTATTTGCTAAAACTCAGCCACAGCCATATCACGTTCCTCAAGTTCTGAGGAAGGGTCACCAGACCCGAAACGTTAACTCTGTTTTTTCCTTCACAGATGCTGCCAGACCTGCTAAGCTTTTCCAGCAACTTTGTTTTCAATCCAGTCTTTTAGCAAGGCCAATCAGAAACAGGATGATTAATTTTTCAATTCCCCAGATCACTGTTCCAGTTCTTCAAGGTCACTGTCTGACCTCTGGTACAATGCCCTGCCATGATGTAGAAAAAACTAACATTATGAGAACTATGAGATGGGCAGCATGGTGGCTCAGTGGTTAGCACTGCTGCCTCACAGCACCAGGGACCTGGGTCTGATTCCAGTCTTGGGCGACTGTCTGTACAGAGTTTACACATTCTCCCCTTGTTTGTATGGGTTTCTTCCAGGTGCTCCAGTTTCGTCCCACAGTCCAAAGATGAGCAGTGTAGGTGGATTGGCCATGCTAAATTGCCCATAGTGCCCAGGGATATTTAGGTTAGGTGGATTAGACACAGGAAATTAGGGGAATGGGTGGGATGCTCTTCAGAGGGGCAGTGTGGACTTGTTGGGCCGAATGGTCTGTTTCACACTGTAGGGATTCTATGAATAAAGTATTCAACTGATATTTGTCATCTTACCACAAAGGTTATCACTAAAAACCTGAAAAATGTTAGTATTTCTGTGCTGTGACCCTGAGTAATTCTATAATTACCGACTCTGTCTCTGGACAGCTAAGCCACTGTTTTTAATCAATTATTGGTGTGAGTGTTCACTGACTATTCCTAATTGCTCTGCCTCTGTCTAAGTTTTTCCCAATCTTTGATCTGTACATCCTTGCTTATTATGATCTGCCTGTACTGCTCATAAGCAAAGCTTTTCACTGTATTCCGGTACACATGACAATCAATCAATCAACCTTGAACTGTTGCAGTCTAAGTGATGCTGTATTCTGTTAAGGACAGAGTTTCAGGATTTTGACGTTGAATCAATGGGGATATGTTTCTCAGTCAGGATGGTGAGTGACTTGGGAGTACTTGCAAGTGGTGATGTTGCCATGTATATTCTGCTTTTGCCCTTGTAGATAGAAGTGGTCACGGGTTTCAAAAGTGCTTTTCAAGGAACATTGATGAATTTCTGCAATGCATATTGCAGATGGTATACATTGCTGTGACTGAGTTGTCGGTGGTGGAGTGACAGAATGTTTGTTGATGTGATCGAGCTGCTTTGTTCTTATGGTGTCAAGCTTCTTGAGTGCTGTTGGAGTTGCACTCATCCAGTCAAGTGGAGAGTATTCCATCATACTCCTAACTTGTGCCCTGTAGATGATGGACAAGCTCCGGGCAGTCAGGAGGAGAAATACTCGCTGCAGGATTCCTAACCTCCAACCTGCTCTTGCGGCAATGATATTTAAATGACAAGTTCAATTCAGTGTCTGGTTGTGATGTTGATAGTGGGGGAAATAACAACGGAAATGCTATTGAATCTCAAGGAATATGACATACTGCTAGCAACAATTCATGGTTTACAATGGCGAAGACTAGGTACTTTACATTCACAGATCTTTAGAATAAAACAGGGAAGGAGAAGAATGAAATAAGCTGGTTGTAACAATTAGAGAAAATAATTCTCTTTTCAAAAAAGCAGATGTCTTTCAGGGAGCAACATAATTGATTTGCTTATAGTTGAGAAGGAAAAAGTAGATGATTATTGACTAAAGGTGTTCTGAAGGCTTCCAAATAGTGAGAGTTAATAAATCTGTTGGGAAACCACAGACACATAATATAACAATAGAGTTATAGAGAGAATACTACTGCATTGGACACTTTAATCACACAAACATCATTTTCTTTTATTTACTTGTTGTTGGATATGGGTGTCTTTGGCTGGGCCAGATTTGTTGTGAATGACACTGAACATTGTGCAGTCATTGGCAAACATCCTGACTTCTGACTTTTTGGAGGAAAGGTCATTGACGAAGCAGCTGAAGATGGTTGGGCCTAGAACACTCCCTAGGGAACTTCTGCAGAGGTGTTCTGTGAATGAAATGATCAGCTTCCAACAACCACGACCATTTTCCTATGTCATAGTAATGACTCCAAAGTGGAGAAATTTCCCCCAATTCTGACAGACTGCAGTTTTGCTCTGGCTCCTTGGTACCATACTCAGTCAAAACGCCCTTGATGTCAAATGCAGTCCCTCTCACCTCACCTCTGGAGTTCAGTTCTTTTGTCCATGTCTGAACCAAAACTTTAATGTGGTCAAGATTGAGATCGTCCAGAAGAAACTAAAATGATCTTCAGTGAGCAGGTTACTGGTAAATATGAATGTTTTTATAAAACTCGTTTGGACAGTCAAGAAGAGCCACATCCCAGGCACAGAAGGGCATGCAGAAATACTAAAGTTGGGATCTGATTACACAATTCAGACAACATCTGAACATTCAGCAGCCACACAAAGGTAGGATTACTCCTCACGAGGTTTAGAAGGAATTCCAGCACATTGGGTTTTTCTCTCCTTCCATGATCACCCAGCCTTCGCCAACCCCACCTGCACCCACACCATTTGTAGGACCTTGTCGTGTGTTTTCATATGTTGCATGCCTAGCATACTCCCCTCCAGGGATTTGACCTTCAGAGTAATCAGGTTCAGCTGAAAATCATACCATGTTTTCGTGCTCCATGAGTCAAAATGGGCTGCACCTCATAATGGGGAGGTAGGAAGTCCTCAAAACTTGCCCCAGTAGTCTCCAAGTGTGTTGAAATGGATTTTTGGCATACGTTGACATACTTTGCTGGTGATATTATATAGTGGGAAAATATGTTGATTGCAAATTTAAGTGATTAAAAGAAGAGATGGCTTTCTGTGTGGCGTTCTGTTCTCCAAAGGCAATACCGACGATTACACCAACCACTACTCTCATCTACTCTTCAGATCTGTGGAACTTATCACTTCCCTCTTCCACTCCCATATTCCAAATGGTTCCCCATTTTCCTCAACCCTGTCATCTAAACCATAACCCCATTTCTTAAGCTTCTCAATAAAACAAGAAAATGTTCAGAGCCTTAAGGATTAGGATAACTTACAGGCATTCCATATTGCTGCAGAGAGTACTCTGAAGACATCCCCTGCAAGAAAATAAGAGGCACGGATATTACCATTTTCTGTCTTGTTTTGATGTACAGTGGATGCTTATGAAGTGGATGAAGTTTCTGATGGATTTTCTCTGAATAACTTTATACCCCACTCCAAATCCAGTATTCCTACCATTCACATAATTGTGCTAATTGCAGCTCACAACTCACAGTTGTTACATTGCATTTGAGGACAGTCCAATACCTACAATACTTACACTAGAAGACTGTCGTGTAATATGTATCTAATAGTGTCACAGTCGGGTGCATAAACACGGATTGTGTACTCAACTGGGTATATCTTCTGTATAGTACAGATGTATCTCCACCGATATTGCCAGACTTGCTGAGTTTCTCAGCTCTTTTGGCTTTTATTTCAGATTTCCAGAATCCACAGTATTTTGCTGCTGTATTAAACAGATTCATTGAGTTCCTATTGCCAGTAAACTATCTAAAACTTTTACAAACTATATTTAGGGCAAGAAGAAGGGCCATTCCATTCATGCCTTACTTTAAGATGGATGCAGATGTGAAGCCACAGTTTCAGGCCAATAACAATTTGGTGCAACTAACAGTTTTGTTATGTTCATTAAAGTCTATCAAACCAATGCATTCTGTAACAGATGCAGTTTGTCACACCTAACCAAAAGCTGTTCAATTTTCCTGGCTAGTTGTAGGACATGTGACAACAAAGGAAACTGGGTGCCCACGTGCAGGGAATTCGGTGCCAAAGCCAAACCAGAGCTCAGAACATAACACAACAAGATGCTAGAACACCAGAGCATTGGCACCAGTGCTTGTATCATCAGGTGTAACATAATAAATTAGGTATGGATAATGTGGAATTGGAAGACCTAACACATTTGTTACACATTGTTAAAATATATAATTACAGTCACAGGCACATCTAAATGTCTGAGCTAGTATTAAGATATTTGGTTACAGCAGAAGAGCATATTTCCATTTGAATTTCATACTTCAAATAAGATGGTGCCTGAGACTTTTACCATAAGAATACATGTTGCAGTGTTGATATTATTAGCATGACTGACAGACTATGAGACATGAGAAACAAATACTACCTTTGCATATTTTCACTTCCATTCACAGACTGCAATACATTATAAGCAACTCCCAAACACAGGGATAGGTCCAACCTTCTGATCCCTCCTTCAAAGTACAGGATTTCAAACAAAGACTTTGTTGTGGAATATTATGATTTGAATTCAGGGTGGTTTAATTTGTTCTTTGAACGTTTTGCAAGGGTTCCAATATTGGGTATGAGAAACAATCAATACAATGAAAAACCATGAAACATTTATATCATGAAGTAAGATGATTCAGCTCTTTATTACTCCATGACTGGATGATTCATTGAAAAACTGAGCTCATCAATGGAAATCAACTAATTTGAAATTCAATTAAATCTCCAATTGCAAACTGCTTCACTGAAACTAACATTAAAGTCAGCGATTATATGTGAAGCAATACTTATTGCCCATTCCTCATTATCATTGAATCCACAGCGTGTGGAAACAGGCCATTCAGCCCACCAAGTTCACACCAACACCCTGAAGTGCATGAGAGTCTTATGAGCTGGTTGGATATTTGAAACACACAAACACACACTCTCTCTCTCTCCTGGCATTGGTTTGGCGACTTCCTGGCACACATGGTAACTTTCCAGTTGCCTGTGGTGGCTTCCTGGCAATGGGGTGTCACCAGTGTGGTGTGGCGCCAGGGCCCAGTGCTGACTGGAAGCTAGGTGCCAGCGTGGTCTGTTGTACTGAACTTTATTGCGGTAATGCTGGACATTTTATTTCTATTTTATAAAATCTTGTAACCAAAGAACTTGTGCCTAGGTATTTTTGTATCTGAGTCGGCACTGTAATTGGCAATGTATAATGTTTTGGCTATACTCATTGAGCATATGTGACAATAAAAGTTATTCTATTCTATTCTATTCATGCCGGGCATGGTGATTGAGATTGATTCAGTTCTCAGGTAAATGCCCCACCTATGAGCATTAGGCAGTGATCAGGAGCAAAGGCTTGAGTTGACTTCATTCTCATTAGCCCAGAGGTACAGAGGCCAACTGCAGCACCCTACTTGAGCATGGTGCAAAATGAACACATACTAAGCCTTGCACTTGCTGCCCTGTAAAGTTGATTTGCAAACATGCAGTGCATTCAGCAGCCAGGCCAACAGAGAGACTGGTACTTTCTGTTCTGAGAAGAGCCCTCTTTATTCACTCTGTCTTCTCTAGGATAAAGAAGGAATAAGTAAGGCCTTGTAATACTCTTGCAATTTTAGTGTTGTATACAGAACGTTTACCATAATGCATTTTGGTAGGAACTGTACCATCTTATTTCTGGAATATAAATTCGCCTTGCACGTTTGTCCTATAGGCTGTGGTCCTTAAACAATGCAAAGTTAGTAAAACATCATAAGTGACCATGCTTCCAATGGAGGTCTATTAAAAAATTCTTTTCATTTATAATATAAACAATTGAAAAAGATAACTCACCAGTCCTGGTGGGCCTGGGAGTCCTGGCAATCCAGTATCACCCTAAAACAGAAGCGATGTGTGAAAAATGTCTTCCTTCCCAATTGTATGAAAATCTGATGGGCCAGCCAAGGGAAGAATGATTGAGAACAGCTTCAGCTTGTTTACCGTGATAGCTACTCTCCTTTTGCACTGGCTACACAGCTGTTTCAGAAGGCTGATTCAGATTCATCCTCAGATGCATGCTTTTTACGATGGAAGCAAAGCTGAAATAAGGGATCTTTTGACATTGGCCCTTCCGATAAGGTAAGCAGTAGCTCACACTATTATAGACGTTTTCACACCTGAGACAAAGCGACACCAGAGAGGAAACTACCAACAACATTTTTTTTTAAATCCATGCTTATTGCCCTTATCTAATTGCCCCAAAAAAGTTGTGATGAGCTGCCTTCACGAGCCACTGCAATCCATGTGCTATAAGTACCCTATGATGTTATTTTTCTGCAGCAATTTAAAATAACTTACTGGCTTGTACAGCCACTTCAGAGGGCAGTTAAGACTCAAACCCACTGCAGTGGGTCTGCAGTCACATGTAGGTCAGTCCAAGTAAAGATGGCAGATTTCCTTCCTTAAAGGGCATTCATGAACTAGGTGGGTTTTTCCTACAATCTGCGGGTTTCATGGTTATTATTAACAAGAATAACATTTTATCCCAGATTAATTAACTGAATTCAAATTTCTACAGCTATCTCAGTGGGATTTGAAATCATGTTTTCAGAGTATTAGTCTGGGTCTCTTGAATTTGAATCTAATATTAGAATTACAATGTGAGAGGGGATGCATAGAGAGTAGAGGAAACTACACCAGAGTTAGACATTCATCGAGGGCATACTTGGGAATTTGGTCCATCTGGTGTTGGAGTTATCATGTGAGGAAAGTTTGGACTTGTTGGGCCTGAACCAACTGGAGTTTGAAGGAACAAGAGGTTGTTCTGAGAGGGATTGTCAGAGCGAAGGTGGAGATAGTTAAAACGCAGGACATCAAGGATAGTAATCTCTGGATTATTTCCTGTTCCACATGCTAGCGAGAGAAGGAATAGGAGGATAGGGAAAATGAACACGTGGCTGAGGGAGCTGGTGCACGGGTCACCAACTATTTGGATCATTGGGATCCCTTCCGGGGCAGAAGTGACCTGAACAAGACAGGCGGGTGGCACCTGAACTGGAGGAGGGCCAATATTCTAGTGGGGAGATATGCTAGAGCTACCCTAAAGGGCTGAAACTAGCCTGGCTGGAGAGGATGGGGTGGGTGGGGGTAGTGTGGCCTTAACAGTGCTGACACAAAAGAGAGTGTTGAGGCCAGTATAGAAGTTAAAGAGAGCAAGTTAAATACACAAGGTAGGCGAGAGCTTGGCAGGTAACAAGGGGAGACAGATGAATTAAACTGAATTACTGCATTCATTTCAATTCAAGAGGCCTGGCAGGTAAGGCAGATGAACTCAGTGCATGGATAGGTACATGGGACTGAGATATCATGGCTATTACAGAAATGTGGCTGAGGGAGGGAGAGGATTGGCAGCTCAATGTTCTGGGGTAGAGATACTATAGGAAGGATAGAAAGGAAGGCAAGAGAAGAGGGGTGGTGTTTTCAATTTGGGAAAACTTCATGGCAGTACTTGGAGAGCATTTTCGTAAGGGATCATCCAGTGAGGCTATATAGGTGAAACTGAGAAATAAGAAGGGAGTGATCATTTTGATGAGATTGTACTACAAGCTCCCCAGAAGTCAGCAGGAAACTGAGAAAGCAAATTTGTAAGGAGATCTTAGTTGTCTGTAAGAATAATAGAGTGGTAATGGTAGGGGATTTTAACTTTCCAAACATAGACTGCGACTGTCATAGTGTTAAGGGCTTGGACAGGGAGGAATTTGTTAGATGTTTTCAGGAAATCTTTCTCAATCAATATGTAGGTGCCCTCACTAGAGAAGGGGCAAAATTTGACTTACGTGGGAAATAAGACAGGGCAAGTGATTGAGGTGCAAGTGGGGGTGCACTTTGGAATAAGTGACCACAATTCTATTATTTTTAAAATAGTTATGGACAAGGATAGATCTGGTCCACAAGTTAAAGTTCTAAATTGGAGCAAGGCCAATTTTGATGATGTTAGAGATTGATTGGAGGAGGCCATTCGTAGGTAAAGGGACATCTAGCAAGTGGGAGGCTTTCAAAAACAAGATGAGAGTTCAGGGCCACCATGTTCCTGTCAGGGTGGAGGGCAAGGCAGGCAGGAATAGGACAAGTAAAGATGTTGAGGCTCTGGTCAAGAAAAAGAACGAGGTAAATGTTAGGTCTGGATAGCTCGGGTCAAGTGAATTCCTTCAGGTGTGTAGCGAGTGTAGGAGTACATTTAAGAGGAAAATCAGGAGGGCTAAAAGGAGACATGAGTTAGCTTTGGTAGTAGGGTAAAAGAGAATTCCAAGAGATTCTACAAGTATCTTAAGGGCAAAAGAGTAACTAAGAGAGAATAGGCCCCTTAAAGATCAATGAGATTGTCTATGTGTGGAACCACAGAAAATGGGTAAGATCCTAAACAAATATTTCTTGTAAGTATTTACTATAGAGAAAGGCATGGAAGCCAGGGAACTCAGGGAAACAAATGGTGATGTTTTGAAAAGAGTCCTCATTATAGGAGAGTAGCTGCTGGAGGTGTTAAAAAACCAAAATATAGATAAATCTCCAGAACCCGATCAAGTATATCCCAGGACATCATGGAAAGCTAGGGAAGAAATTGTAGGGTCCTTTGCAGAGATATCTATATCATTAACAACCTTGGGTGCAGTGCCAGAAGACTGGAGGGTGGCAATATTGCGCCATTATTGAAGAAAGGCTGCAAGGAAAAGTCAGAGAACTCCAGACTGGTGAGCCTAATATCAGTCAGTGGTGCATAAGTTGTTGGAAGGGATTCTGAGACATGGGATCGACATACATTTGGAAAGGCAAGGGCTGATTAGGGATAGTCAACCTGGCTTTATGCATGGGAAATCATGCTACAAATTTGAGTTTTTTGAAGGCGTGACCAAGAAGATAGATGAAGGCATAGCAGAAGACATTGTCTACATGGACCTTAGCAAGACCTTTATCAAGGCTATTCACGGTGAACTGGTTAGTAAGGTTAGATCACATGGGATCGAGGGAGAACTGTCCAATTGGATACAAAATTGGCTTGATGGTAGGAAACAGAAGGTGGTGGTTGAGAGTTATTGTCCAGATGGGGCCTGTGACCAGCAATGTGCTGCAAGGATCGGTGCTGGGTCCACTGTTGTTCATCATTTATATAAATAATTTGAACGAGGACGCAGGAAGCATGGTTAGTTAGTTCGCGAATGATACCAAAATTGCTGGTATAGTGGACAATGAAGAAAGTTATCTAAGAGTACAATGGGATCTTGATAAACTTGGCCAATGTGCCGAGGAGTGGCAGGTGGAGTTTAATTCAGATAAATGCGAGGTATTGCGTTTTGGTAAGACAAACAGGGCATGACTTATACGGTTAATGGTAGGGTCCTGGAGAATGTTGTCAAACAGAGAGACCTAGGGGTCCAGGTACACAGTTCCTCGAAAGTGTAGACAGGGTGGTGAAGGAGATATTTGCATGCTTGTCTTTATTGGTCAGAGCATTGAGTACAGGAGTTGGGACATCATGTTACAACTATATAAGACATTGGTGAGGCAACATTTGGAGTACTGTGTACAATTCTGGGTATCCTGCTATATGAAGGCTGTAATTAAACTTGGAACAGGTGCAAAAAAGAGTTACAGGCATGTTACTGAGACTGGAGGGTTTGAGTTATGAGGATAGGCTGCATAGGCTGGACTTTTTTCCCCGGGGGGGGGGTAGGAGACTGAATGGTGACCATAGAGTGATTTATAAAATCACAAGGGACATAGCCAAGGTATTATCTATAAGGTATTAACAACTTAAACGTATGCCCTCTGGTTTTGGACTCCCCTCCCTTGGTAGGTATTAAATGATGCCAGAAGCTTCAGAGACTGAATGGTCTAATCCTGCTCCGAATTTGCATATTTGTACAAATATTTGTATTTACTGTCCCCACGCAGCAAAAAACTGAAATGTTTCTCCTCACACATCATGGGGCTTTAGTTAGAGTTATTGGTTCCCCTTGTGGATCCTGCACAACAAACTTACAACAAACTGTAAGACATAGGGTCAGAACAGGCTATTCAGCTCATCAAGTCTACTCTGCCGTTCAATTAAATCATGGCTGATCTGATAATCTTCAACTTCATATTATTTCCTTTTCCCATTAATCCTTGATTGCTTGATTAATATTTGTCTATCACAGTCTTTAATAAACTTAATGATCCAGCTTTGACAGCCCATTGCAGTAAATAATTCCACAGGTTTCCTAATCTGAGAGAGAAGAACTTCCTTCTCATTTCTGACTTCCCTTACTCTGAGATTATGCCCTCTGGTCTTTAACTCTTCCACAAGGGAATCAACATTTTTGGGTCTCCGGGCAGTCCCTGGGTTTCATCGGTGACATCCTTACCTTTGTTCCTTTTTCTCCTTTTGCACCATGGGGGCCTACTTGTTCAGACACACCCTGTGACAGTAAAATTCAGGAAGTTAGTGAATACCTACCCAGGTACAGATTCATTTTGCAAAACAGTTGAATCCCATCAGTCAATTCAAAACACTTACAGGTTCTCCTTTTGTTCCTTTCAGGCCATTCTGGCCAGGATGGCCTGGATCTCCTCTGTAACCCTGGAAAACATGGCTATCATTATCATTTACTCGAATGGGCCATACATAGGATCACACTTACATAATAAGAAAAAAATTAGGATTAGGAAAAAGTAGTCAAACCTGCTGTGCCATTCAATCAAATCATGGTGTATCTGATTGTAACCCAAATCCTCCGTTTTACCTCCCGTGATAACCTTTCAGCCCCTTGCTTATAAAGAATCTGCCCACTTCTGCCTTAAAAAACATTCTGGGACTCTTCTTTCACCACCTTTTCAGGAAAAAAGTTGCAAAGACTCATGACCTTCTGAGAGAAAAGAAATGTCTTGGGCTCAATATAATTCTCTAATATAACTGTTCTTCAGTCTGAAAAACTTATATTGGACTCAAAATATTAACTCTGTCACTGGTGGGATTGTCTGTAAGGGCCCTGATGTTTCAGATCCCAAGCTTCACCCTGAGGGTGTGGAAGGTGCATGTGGGAGACTTCTTTTAACATGGGGAAATTGTTGCGCATCAACTACCACAAGGGCTTAGCAGTGCAAGGTCTCCGTGCAGTGGCGAGGGGGGTCCAAGACAAGCCGAGACCAGGCACTGCTGTTTGGCCTTAGTTTGCCTGCATGGAGTACTAATCTATGTTAATACATCACCCGCCACACCATGCGCTCTTATCTTCTGCAGTAACCTATGGAACCTTATCAAATGCCTTCAAAAAATCCAAATATCTTACATCTACTGGCTCATATTTATCTATCAACCTTATTATGTTCTCAAGGGGCTCTGGTATGTTTGTCAACTTGTTTTTCCTTTCACAAAACCATGTTGACTCTGCTGATTGTGCGATGACCTTCCAAATGTCCCGTTACTACCTCCTAATAGTATTCTTGCATTTCCATGGTTATAGATGTTAGGCCAAACAGTCTGTACTTTTGTGCTTCTTGTCTCTATCCTTTTTTGAGTAGTAGTATGACATTTGTGGTTTTCCAATGTTGGGATCTTTCCAGCATCACATGAATTTTGGAGGATTATAACTAATGTGTCCATTGTCTCTGCAGCCACCTCTTTTAGCTCCCAGAATGCAGGCCCTCAGTTCCAGGAAAACTATCAGCTTTTAGTCCCATGAGTTTCCTTGCACATCTGTAGTGATTCTGATTGCTCCTCCCTTCCTTTTGCCTCTTAATTTTCTGCTGTTCTTGGGATTTTTTATTGTGTTTTCTATGATGAAAACTGGCTTAAAATACTGTCCAAAACCTCCGCCATTTCCTTGTTTCACATTAATACCCCAGTCTCACCCTAAGGGCTGATGCTGACTTTAGCTATTCTTATCAATTTTTTCATACCCGTCAAGGTTTTCACCACCTTTTTAAAATACATTTTATGGATTTCCTCACATACTCTAGTTTCTAAATTTTCCCAATCTTCTGTCTTACTATTAAATTTCCTAGTATTGTATACCATATTACCAGAGGGAGAGAGAAAAAGAGAGAGAGATTGACGAAGAACAGAGTTATTCAGTGAGCTGGAGTAAAGAAGAGAAAGGGGAAGATGGAGTAAAAGACAGAATGAGTTAAAATCAGGGAAAGTGGGAGAGAGGAAGGGAAAGGAGAGAGGATGAAGGACAGTGAGGGAAAGATAGAAAGAGGAAGAAGGGCAGAAAATAAAGGAAAAACAAGAGGTTTGTTTTTGTTGCTGATTTCACTCATAAAAATGCTGAAATGGCCGATGAAAAGGTAACTTCATACAAAGGCACTGTTGGGTGCTTCTAAAAATGGAAGCTGACAGGGCACTTAAAAAGTGTTGAAGGAACTATTTTATTCCAGTCAGAGGGTTGGGAAATCACAGATGATGTGATGCCAGGAATCACATGGAAAACATAGCAGCAAACCTTCATCCTATGATACTCCCATCATGTTTTAAACATTTTAAATTTGTGTGCCCTGGAATGACTGAATTCTCACTAAATTCTCAATGAATAAAGCACTTGGGAACTTGACCTGAATTAAAGGACGGTTCCATGTCAGCCACTACTCTGACATCGGAAAGCAATTTTTCGATGTTTCCTGTGGGGGTCCTATCTGTGGGTCATTTGATTGACAAATGGAAGCCTATCGTGTGAAAAACCTGCTTGACAAGGCCAAAGCCGATGAGATCTGGGAATTATAGTGGAGAATGCTTGCTGTTCTTTGTTTGTGAGTGTGAGCGTGTTAATGTGTGTGTGTGTGTGTGTGTGTGTGTGTGTTTGTGTGTGTGTGTGTGGTGTGTGTGTGTTTGTGTACATACTGTAGCGATTGTAATGAGGTCAGTCCAGTGGACCTTATAGAATTCATGTAGGAGCTGTTAATCTGTCTAATCAGGGACCCCCGACTGACAAATATGAACAGGTGCGTCAGAGGTTCTGCTCACTCTAAGAGCTGGCTCTGAGGAAGCCAGACTAATGTCAAGTACTAGGCACGTATAAATGAAGGGTAACTTAGTGATGGGATACTGGCCTCTGTGGATCTGCAGATGTTTTGTTACCATGCTGGGTAACATCATCAGTGCAGCCTCCGATGAAGTATCGGTGTGTTTTCCCGCCTGGTTTGTAAATGCTGGAGTCCGTTGAGCTGGCTTGCCTCACTCCGGTTTTCCTTCGTAGTGGAGTGTACATGGGGTTGAGTTCTATGTGTTTATTAATGGCTTTCTTCGTGGAGTGCTAGGCTTCTAGGAATTCCCGTGCCTGTCTCTGCTTAGCTTGTCCCAGGATTTTAGTGTTGTTCCAGTCGAAGTGGTGGTTCTCCTTATCTCAATCTACATGGATAAGGAGAACCATCAATTCAACTGGGACAACACCAAAATCCTGGGACAAACTAAGCAGAGACAGGCACGGGAATTCCTAGAAGCCTGGCACTCCACAAAGAAAGCCATTAATAAACACATAGAACTTGACCCCATGTACACTCCACTACGAAGGAAAACCGGAGTGAGGCAAGCCAGCTCAACGGACTCCAGCATTTACAAACCAGGCGGGAAAACACACCAACGCTTCATCGGAGGCTGTATTTGTGTGTGTTTGGGGTGAGGGTTAGGGAGATGGGGTGGCGGCAAAGTGATCTGCATTACTAGTCGGGGAAGCAGATAGTGGTTAGAAGGGGAGGGTTATCCAATGCTGAAGTGGAGGGAGCAGAGACAGCAGTCAGGTGGCGAGAGTGACTAGGTGGGTGGGTGTGGACTGAATGACTTGTGGGCCCTGGAGCTCACACTTTATTCTTATTGGTGTACAAGAAGAGCTGCAAAGACACTTACTTGACAGGCTAGGCCCTTATCATCTTTTGAGATACCCAGCTTCCCCAGGATGGGAAAGCCAGCCAATTCCTGAATGCATTATGGATGTAACTACAGCACAAGGACTGCAGTGGATCAGTGGCAACTAACCTACTTTCTTCAAGGCAAATAGGGATGGCCAATAAATGCTGGTCAGCCATCAAAACCCATGTGTCATAGATGAATTTTAAAAAATTAACTGAAGGTAACTACTACATTTCAAGGAGGAAAACTCATTATAATATGTATTTGGAAATATCACCTTCTTCAAGCAAATGTACTGCAAACCCTTTAACTAGCCTCGGTTATAGAGTCATTGAGCTAAACGCATGGAAACAGACCCTTCTGACCAACTTGTCCATCCCAACCAGGCATTTGCCTGTGTTTAGCTCATATCCCTTTAAACCTTTCCTATCCATGTATCTGTCCAAATGTCTTTTAAATGTTGTAATCGTACTTGCCTCTACCACTTCCTCTGGCAGCTTCTGTGTGAAAAAGTTGCCCCTCAGATCCTTCTTAAATCTTTTCCCTCTAGTTTTGGACTCCCCTGTCCTGAGGGAAAAGAAGATGGCTTTCACCTTATCCATGTCTCTCATAATTTTCTAAACATCTATAAGATCTCTCCTCAGCCTCCTACGCTTCAGGGAAAAATGTCCCAGCCTATCTAGCCTCTCCTTATAATTCAAACCCTCCAGTATTTTTTGAAGAAGGGTCTAGGCCCGAAACGTCAGCTTTCCTACTACTCTGATGCTGCTTGGCCTGCTGTGTTCATCCAGCTCTACACCTTGTTATCTCAGTATTTTTAACATCATTGTTAATCTTTTTTTCCACCCTTTCCAGTTTAATAATAGGTTAAAACGCGAGTGGACAGATTTGAGGCCATTCATTCTTGGGTTTTAAGACTCAGTCCAAAATAGTTAATTCCCGCAACATTGCTGTCACATTGTGAAGCTTCACAAATTTACTGCCTTTTCCCCTGCCTGAAAGAAAAACGTAGTTTTGTAAGAATCGGGCACCCCTTTGAATGGCATGCCTATAAAATATACCATTTACAAAGCACAAGCAGGGAATGTAAAGTCAAAAGTCCAACATTTGTCCTCTGTACTCCTAACCCCACCTTTTCAAACCTTGCTGGGACAAGCACTCAGGCAATGTGAGTAATGCAGAGCTACCAGGAGGTGGCAACAAATCATTGCTTTAGAGTTGAGTCAGTATCCCTGACTCAGGAAATGGCAGGCATCAAAATGTTTATTGAAGCAAATCCTGCAAATGCAGGCGATTACTGAACAGATCAGGTACGACAGAAATACACAGAATATGAATTAGCAGTGGTTGAGCTGGGCAATGCTGTTTATTTATATAATTTTTGAAGAGGAACCAAGGTCCAGCTACTATGATTAGCGCAGTTAACAACAACAACTTATACTTATATAGCACTTTGACATAAAATCCCAATGTCCTTCTCTGGTGTAATTAAAAATCAAAATGCGACCCCACACCACAAAGGTAAACATTAGGTCAGGTATCCAAAGCTTGGTCAGAGGGATGCATTTGAAGGGGTGGCCTAAAGGAGGAAATTGGGTTAGAAAGCTGGAGGGATGTAGGGAGGGAGTTTCAGAGTTTGAGGTCCAGCCAGCTGAAGGCATGACGATTAGTACTGGAGC
Source organism: Ginglymostoma cirratum (assembly GCA_024137785.1). Taxonomy (NCBI): domain Eukaryota; kingdom Metazoa; phylum Chordata; class Chondrichthyes; order Orectolobiformes; family Ginglymostomatidae; genus Ginglymostoma; species Ginglymostoma cirratum. Next base: position 417,572 of record JAHRHZ010000112.1, read on the forward strand.
AATTACAATCAAGTTGCTTGAGAGGCCAGAATTAGAGGAACACCAATACCTCAGAGGATTGTAGTGTTGGAGGAGATTACAGAGACAGGGAGGGCTCAGGCCATATGATTTGAAAACAAGACTCACATATGTGGATAACAAGGTGTAGAGCTGGATGAACACAGCAGGCCAGGCAGCATCAGAAGAGCAGGAAAGCTGACAATTCAAGTCTGGACCCTTCTTCTGAAGAATTAGCAGAAGGGTCCAGACCTGAAATGTCAGCTTTCCTGCTCCTCTGATGCTGCCTGGCCTGCTGTGTTCATCCAGCTTTATACCTTGTTATCTCAGATTCTCCAGCATCGGCAGTTCCTACTATCTCTCACATTTGTGGATAACGTTCTGAAAATGGACACAAAGAATCTTACAAAATGGCTTGCGGAAGGCTCAAGACTTCTCTGAAGGAATCAACTGCAGCCAAAGCAGACTACTTGAATTTTTTTTTGTACAACTGAAGGATTTCAGGACTTTTCCCAGGGAACTTTCAAATAGTCTGAAGACTCAAAAGCTTCTGTAGTAGTGAGTAGAAAAATCACAAAAAAAATCAGTATAAATAATTTTGCACTCTGGAACGATTCTGACAAATAGGGGAGTTTATCCCTGGTGGCTAGTACTTCTCTCAATCTGTAATTCATAAAGGGATCATCTGGTCACTTTCACGTTGCTGTACGTGACGGATGGTGCAAAACTGGTTGTTTGTTTATGAGGCAAGTAGTTACACGTCAAAAAGAGCTGTAAATTGCTGTCTAGTAGCTGTGAAAAGTGCTGTTTAAATGCAAATCTATCTTTCTTTCAACTGCATCGGTTTTTCTCCTTGACTGTGGTTTTGGAACTTTGCAACACTCACTCCCTCTGACAATGCAACTGACAACAGCTTGCAAATAATGAAAGAAGAAAGCTCCTTATACATCAACTTTCTCAAAAAGGAAAGACAATGCATTTTTATGTTGAACATAGAACATAGAACTGTACAGTACAGTACAGAACAGGCCCTTCGGCCCACAATGTTGTGCTGAACTTTTACCCTAAACCTAAGGTCTATCTAACCTCCACCCCTACCTTGTATTAGCATCCATATACCTATCCAATAGCCGCTTAAATGCCCCTAATGAGGCCCACTCCAATACCCTCTCCAGCAATGCATTCCACGCCCCCACCACTCCCTGAGTAAAGAACCTACCTCTGATGTCTCCCCTATATCTATCCCCACACACTTTAAAACTATGCCCCCTTGTAATAGATGCCTCCACCCTAGGGAAAAGGTCTCTGGCTGTCCATTCTACCTATACTTCTGATCATTTTGTACACCTCGATCAAGTCACTTCTCATCCTTCGTCGTTCTAAAGAGAAAAGCCCTAGCTCTCTCAACCTTTCCTCGTAAGACCTTCCCTTCATTCCAGGCAACATCCTGGTAAATCTCCTCTGCAACTTTTCCAATGCTTCCACATTTTTCCTGTAATGAGGCAACCAGAACTGGACACATTTGTCCCTGTGTGGCCGAACCAGGATTTTGTATAGTTGGAGCATAACTTTACAGCTCTTGAACTCAATCCCTCTATTAATGAAAGCTAACACACCATACGTCTTCTTAACAACTCTATCCACCTGGGTGGCAGCTTTCAGGGAACCGTGGAAATGAACCCCAAGTTCCCTCTGCTCCTCCACACTGCCAAGAATCTTTCCGTTAACCCTGTATTCTGCTTTCAAATTTGTCCTTCCAAAATGAATCACCTCACACTTTACAGGGTTAAACTCCATCTGCTACTTCTCAGTTTGGCTCTGCATCCTATCAATATCCCTTTGTAACCTAGAACAGCCCTCCGCACTATCCACAACGCGATCTACCTTTGTATCGTCCGCGAACTTACTAATCCACCCTTCCACTCCTTCATCCAAATCATTTACAAAAATCACAAATAGAAGAGGACCCAGAACAGATCCTTGTGATACACCACATGGTATGTAGAATTGAAATGTAGGAAAGGCTCTTGGCAATTTGTGCACAAACAGCAGTTCTAATTCATTATTCACTTGTGTGACATTGGCATCGCTGGCTGGACAAACAATTATTCGTGTTCATCCAGCTCTACACCTTGTTATCTCTTAATTATTGACCCATCCCTAGTTGCCATTAAGATCGTGGTGGTGAGATGCCTTCTTGAACTGTTGCAGTCTATGTGCTGTAAGAAGACCCACAACGCTGTTAGTGAGAGAATTCCAGAATTAAAATTCAGCGATAGTGAAGGAATAGTGAGCGGCTTAAAGGGGTACTTGCAGATGGTGGTGCTCTCTTGTGTCTGTTGCCCTCATCTTTCTGGATGACGATGGTTGTGACTTTGGAATGTTCTGTCTAAGGAGCCTTAGTGTATTTTTGAAGTCCGTCCTGTAGCTAGTACGCACTGCTGGTAACAAGCTATGATGATGGAGGGAGTGGCTGCTTGTGGATATGGTGTCAATCAAATGAGCTGCTTTGTCTTGGATGGTATTCTTGAGTGTTTTTGGGTCAGCACTCATCCAGGCAAGTGGAAAGTATTCCATCACACTCCTGATTTGTGCCTTGTAGATAGCGGACAGGCTTTGGGGAGTAAGGGGGTGAGTTACTTACCACAGTGTTCCTAGCCTCTGACCTGCTCTTGTAGCCACAGTACTTACAGTAATTTGATGCATATGACCAGATAAGGAAGAGTGATGGCTGGGGGTAAATGTTGGCCAAGACTCCAGATAGTCATTTCTGGTCTTCTTCAGAACGTTGCCATGAAATTTCTTACATTCCTGACATGGCTGAAGAGGCCTCAGTTTAACATCTCTCCGAGTGTCTGCAAAATTCCAGGCACAAGTCGCTGGAGTGGAGTGTGAATGCACATCATTCTGACCATGATGCAAGGTTGCTATGCACTGGGATCTGACTGACTTTTCTGTGGGGGCATGTGTGCAGAACAAGTCCTCGGCAGATTCAACAGGCATTTTGTCCAATACACAGCAGATTCTACACAGCCTGTGCACAATCACTTTATGTTTTTTGAGCCATTTTTCTCCAGAATTGACAGAAAAACAGGGGCTAAAACCTGGGGGTTCAGCCTCAAGAGGCATACAATTAGCACCGACATGAGAAGGAATTTCTTCACTCAGAGGTTGGTGCATCATTGAAATTCTCCACCCCAGAGGGATGCGGTGGTTCAATCATTGAGTCTGTTCAAGGTAGAGATGACACGAAGGGATATGGGGATATTTTAGAAAAGTGACATGGATTTAATCTAGTTGAATAGTGGAGACTCAAGAGGTTGAACAGCCTACTCCTAATTCCTATGCTTGCAGCTCAAAAAATGTTACAGTCTCCTTTATTTCTTGATTGCCAGATCCAATAGCAACATATTTGAATTTTGGGAACAATTGTTCTTACCTTTTCTCCTTGAACTCCAGTCTCCCCCTTTTCACCTGGGTTCCCCTAATAAAAGACAGATGGGATTAGCTTCAGCTGTCTAACAGCAAATGTGCAAGACTTACATGCAATAAAACCTTTAATTCTACTGATTAAAGCTTCAGCCCTGTTGGATGCCCACAAAATGTAATGATTTGACTGAGCAGCATGGCAGAGGGCACCTAGTCATATGAAACTATTAACCTATTGTCTGGGAGTGGCACCTATTACACTCACCTCCTCTTCAAGGGTCAGCTTTACAGTATTTCCCAAATGTATATCAATCCTATAATAGAATGAGAGGGCATAGGTGGTCCTTCAGCCAATTCTGCCACATTTTTTTTCAGGCCACAATTCATCCCAATGCCTTCTTTCTCCATGGCTCACCAATCTCTCCCTTTCAATCTCTTTTGAGGGAACTCAATGCATTCCATCCATCTGGCCCTTTAGATTGTTTTATGCCTTCATTAGATCTTCCTGAAACCATGTCTGACTCCAGGTACACAAGGATCACCATTTGGATAAACCAGTTGTGCCAGATGAAAAGCACAGCACTCTTGCACACTTTCATGGGATCTCATTACACAGTGAGTCCAGAGCTGAGCAATAGCAGAGATTCCTCTTTGTGGTAGTTATTGAAGAGAGTTGTCTGGTTCACAAGGATCATCTCCAGAAAGAGCAGCTCTTTCTGCAAGAATTCTTTCAAACCCCGTCCCTGTTCAATGTTATTTACATGGAGAAAGATTGAAAAAAGCTACAGAATAGAGGGATTTTGGAATCCTTGTCCATGAATCACAAATTGCTAGCATACAATTTCAATGGGTAATAGGGAAAGCAAATGGAAAGTTGGCTTTTATTTCAAAGGGAATGGAGCATAAAATAGGGATATTTTGCTAAAACTGCACGAGTCCCTAGTCAGATCACAGCTGGACTACTGTGAATAGATTTGGGCCCCTAATCTAAGAAAAGATGTACTGGCAGCAGAGGCAGCTTAGAGAAATATGGAGGAACTGTCTTACGGAGTAGATTGGGCTCATACTAGGCTTTAGAAGAATGAGAGGAGACTTGTTGAAATAAACAAAATTCTTAGCAGACTTGACAGTGCAGAAATGGTTCTGAAGAAGAGTTTCCAGACTTGAAAGATTAACTGTTTCTCTCTCCACAGATGCTCTGGGACCTGCTGAGTTTTTCTAGCACTTCCTGTATTCATTTCAGGTTTCCAGTATCTGTGGTAATCTCCTTTTATTAAAGGCAGAAAGATCGTTTCCCTTTTTGGGAGAGTCTAGGACCATAGGGCATAATCTCAGAGTACGTGGTCTCCGATTTAAGACAGAGGACCGATTTCTTCTCTCAGAGAGTAGTGAAACTGTGGAATTCTTTACTGCAGAGGGCTGTCAAAGCTGTGTCACTCAGTATATTCAAGGTTGAGATGGACAATTTTTTAACTAGTAAGGAAATCAAGGGTTATGGAGAAATTGGACTTGAGGATTATTAGATCTCACTGAATGGTGGAACAGACTTGATGGGCTGAAAGGCCTACTTTTGCTCCAGTGCCTTATGGACTCTATACTATAGTGATATTACTGCAGAATTCCTGATTATATTTGCTTCTTCTCGGATATTATTCCACATTAATGGTTTGGCTGTGTAACCTGTTTCCATTCTTTGCCAGTAGACCTCTGAATTCATCTACTGCTTGTGAAATATATGGGACAACAGCTTCCTTTGAATCCCCTTCATCCTTTTGTTGGGGGTGGACGGAGATGAGGACACACCTGATCTCTGCTTTCACTAGCACTTTCTCTACAATGTCTTCCATCAAAACTCTGCACCACCCCTCCAACACACACACACACACACACACACACACACACACATACACACACGGTTGGAATTTACTGTAGGTTCCCCCTTGCAGGCTGGATTTCCTCTGCAAGGTCACGACAGAGGGATAGGCACATTGTTTAAAAGTGTCAATGAACATATCACAAAACTGGCAAAAATGTAAGTCAGTAAAATGAAAATATTATGCCCCATGGAATGTTTTCATTCATTCGCGGGATGAGGATATCGCTAGCTAGGCCAGCATTTACAGTCTTTCCCAGAGGGGAATTTAAAATTAACCACACTGCTGTGGGTCTAGAGTCACCAAGCAGGTAAGGATGGCAGTTTCCTTCTCCAAAGGACATTAGTGAACCAGATGGGCTTTTCCCAACAATCAAAAATTATCTGGGTCTCTGGACTAACAGCTCAGTGATAATACCACTACGCCACTGCCTCTCATGTTGGCTGATATTGTCCGATCAGGAAGCTGATATGACTCTACAGCACTCTCAAATCTGCTCGAGCATACACAACTCACAGATCGCCCACAGCCAGTAACAGTCATCATACGTGAAGAACCTTGACTTAAAATCTTAACACCACTCCCAACTCTGGCCAGTGAATGTATAGTAACTGCTGGTATTTATCTCTCATTGATGTAGCTCCTCTGCTTTTCCTACTCTTCCTACTTATGCCATGCACCATTCCTCTGACTAAAAAGAATGGGAGATACATCTTAGCCTGGGTTTTCCTCCATTAACTTCCAATCTATTAGGTTTGACAGTATGGACATGTATTGCAGCCTGGCCTCTTGTTGCTTCCCAGCTCTGACTGTGAACTGACCTGCTGTGGGCTCAGTGAGGGAGATGAATTACAACCTGAGGCCAGGAAACTGGGTCCAAATTGAATTCCCTTCTCTGATTAAGTAGTTGGCTAGGTTGGGTCCTTCTTATTCTGCCTGGAGCTGAAGTAACTGAGACCAAAGTAGGATGAGGCCCTTAACCGGTCTTTAATTGGCAGCAGGGTGGGAAGCTCGAGCTTGAGTCTTCCTGCCTGACATGATGGACTGATTGGCCTCTTCTGGCACCATAATAATTCATGATTGTATGATTAATACAGGAGAGCTCTGTAAGTGTCCAAGATCCGGTCATCTTCAGTGCAGGCCCCACTCCCTCCGATCCAATGCTGGAAGATTCCAACCCTGCAAAATGGGAACCCAGAACAGCCTCTCTTTTTGTCATGTAATGAATCAACAAGGTGAAGTAGGGTATCCTGCATTTCCAAAAGCACCAAATTAACAAAATGTAGTGTCAAAATGGCCAGCAACAAATATGGAATATGTTCGGAACACATTGGAATAACTAGTACAGTTTCAAACAAATTGCCCCAGCGAAGCTGTACCTTTTCCACTGAACCAGCTGATCTGGCCTCCAGAGATGAATGTACAATTCCTCCCTTTGTCCAGATTTACTCCATAAATACCACAAGGCAATGATATTTCATTGGTAGATCTTGTATTCTTTTCAAAATTCCATCAAAGTGAGATTGCATCATTATAACTGTAAGACAACAAGGGATTTCATAGGGTAAAGTTAAAATTACCTTGAGTCCAGGTTTACCAGGAACACCCGCTTTCCCAGCTGGACCCTGCAATGGGATGAAATGGGAATGAGTGTACATTGATACAACATTATTAAAATCAAACCATATCACATACGGGTTATGTAAACAGGTTATTAATGACTCAGGAACGATCATTATAATGGATAGTCAATAGCTCACTCTCACTGCACTGCCACATCCATACTGAATGGAGTTCTGGCAGACTTTGTCAGACCAGCTTTCATAATTTGAGCTGAAGGTTTACAGCTGCAGATCACAGCAATGGCACACCTCCAAATGAACAAACATATTAAAATATATGGCTGCAGTTGTGTGTTATTGAATAAAAGGTCATATCTGATGCTCTTTCTCTCTCCCTTTTTACACTCACATCATTACATTAAGTTTTATTTTAGATAAGAACGTAAGAATTAAGAACAGGAAAAACTGAACCTGCTCCATCATTGTGGTTGATAGAAACATTGAAAATAGGAGGAGTAGACCATACGGCCCTTCAAATCTGCTCTGCCATTCAATATGATCATGGCTGATCATCCAATTCAGTATCCTGTAAGGTTGTTGACTTGCTAGCCGAGGTGGCTTGTTTTTATTCAGACGTTTCGTCACCATGCTAGGTGACATCACCAGTGGGGCCTGTAGTACTGTCGTTTTCGGTTTTGATCTATATGGGTTTGTGTATGGGGTTCAATTCTATATGTTTGTTGATTGAAGTTTGGGTGGAGAACCATGGTTCCATGCAGATCAAAACTGGAAATGACAGTACTCACCATAACGGACCAGACAGTAGAAATTCCAAGTGGAGTAGAATAACATCATTTCATCGGAGGCCCCAGTCATGATGTCACCTAGCATGGTGATGAAATGTCGGAACAAAAACAAGCCAGCTCGGCGAGCAAGTCGACAACCTCATCCACAACCCGAGCTACAGATCTTTGCCAAAACTTTAAATCAGTATCCTGTTCCCAGTTTCTCCTCATACCCTTTGATTCCTTTAGCCCTAAGAACTACATCTAACTTCTTCTTGAGAACACTCTATGTTTTAGCATCAACCACTTTCTGTGGCAAAAAAATTCCACGGACTTAGCAATTTCTTGGGCTTCAACTCTACAAAATCCACCTGCTCCCCATATCACTTGATTGCCTGAAACCAAAGAGCAGCCAATCTCGGTCTTAAATATATTTAATGATGGAGCATCTACGACCCACTGGGGCAGAGAATTTTCACGATTCACAACTCTCTGAGTAAAGACACTTCTTCTCATTTCAGTCCTCAATGATCAGCTCCTTATGCTGAGACTGTGCTCCCATGTTCTAGATTCCCCAACCAGGGCAACCATCCTCTCAGCATCTATTCTGTTAAGGACCTTCAGAGTCTTGCCAGCTTCAATGAGATCACATCTCATTCTTCTAAACTCCAGAGAACTTTAGAGCAATTAACTCAGTCTCTCATCACAGTGTATTCCCCTTACCCCAGGGATCAATGTAGTGAACATTTGCTGTGCTGCCTCCAATGCCACCATATCCTTCCTTTAAGATGGAGACCAGAACTGCATCCAATATTCCTGTTTTGACCAATTGGCTCTCATTTTCACCTACTATAGGAACCTGCGAGCATGGCATGTTTCTAACAGGTACTGGCCATTTACTGAACCAAATACAAGGTACAACTGCCATTAAACTATCACAGTGGCTGATTCCTTAATTGCTCTCACTGCCAAAATTTATGCCCAGATTTCCTGCAGAATCCAGAAGTGGATGCTGTCTTCTGATTTCAGGGACTCATTCTCAGATGTCTGACTTTCTCTAGTCCTGTTTCATTCCCACTATTCAACTGAGCAATGCTGCACCCTTTGAAAAGATAATTCAAGTGGCTAAATTCTTTTGAATCTATTATTGACACAGTGGAATTTTATTTCAATAAAATGTTGTGCAGATCTGAGTGCTTCCTTATACCAACATCTATAATTTAGTTGTTATATTACAAAGGTACGTGTTGGGCATGGGGAGGAGTTGTTACATTACATAACTGGACAAATTTGTGCTTTCTCGCTCTGTCCTTCAATAACATGATATAATATTGAGCTGTCTTTCATTATTAAATTGATCACTGATTACCAGTCAACACCAAGACTCCTCTGAGAATCATTTATTCCTTAAGTACAGATCTGATTATGCAATGAAGAATGGGGAGAGGCAATGAAGGAGAACAATAACAAAGATGGGTGTAGGTGTCTACCTCTCTCCATTGCACATTTGAGGTTTTAACAAGGCTCAAGGCAGCTGGAGGATTGATTCATTGCCCACTCACAGCCTTTAACATTGAATGGTCCATACTCTTTGTTTTTTGCCTTTTGCTACTGTCCCTTCACTTTTGTTAAACTTACATTTTTTGTTCTGATTATACCGCCTCTATAAGCTTCGGACTGAAAGTACCTCTTGTAATTAAGCATACTGAACTACAGTGACCCTCATCTAACCTGGCTACACAAGTTATCTGTATTCTCAGTGATCCCAATGCAAAGGCAATTGCTGTGATTCTGTGCTTGGAAATTGAGAGAGACACTACTTCATGTCATGAGCATGCTTTTTCAAATAAACTGCAATGGCAGCTCTGAATGCCTCATGTCTTGCTGATGTATATAGTGATGAATATTTAATAAATTAAAAGAAACTTAAACTTGGTAACAGTAAAATACCAACCGGAGGGCCTGGCATCCCTGTTTTCCCATGGAGACCGGTTTCACCAGGTAAACCCTAGGGAAGGAAAAATAATCACAGACGATTACTGCCATGTTACTTAAACTGATTTGTCAGAATTGAAATTAATCAAACAGGCAATTAAATGCAGAATATCTTAAGCATTAAGTAGAAACAGATCCTAACTTTTGAGCAGAGAAATTTAAGTTGAAATTTAACAGAGGATTTCGAACTCATGATTAGCTTTGATCAAGTAAATAGGGAGAAATTGTCTCCAGTGACAGAAAAGTCAGTAATCATAGGGCACAGAGTTAAGCTATATACAAGCTACTCACTACTGACTTGGAAATACATTGCCGTCCCTTCACTGTCATTGAATCCTGAACTCCCTTCCTAACAACACCCAAAGCCTACTCTACGGTGATTCAAAAAGGCAATTTACCATCATCTTTCCCAAACAACTAGGAATGGACAATAAATTAGCCAGCAACATCCGCATTCCATGAAAGAACAAAAAAAATTAAGAAAATTGACAAAAGAACCAGAGTGAAAATGAGGAGAAATTATATGTTCATTTGTTATAATCTGGGAAGCTCTGGCTTAACGTGTGGTAAAACATATTCAATATTAGTTTCAAAAGGGAATTGGATAAGCATTTGAAGGAGAAAAATCTGCAGATCTATTGGGAGAGGACAGTGGGGCAGGACTTATTGGATAGCGCTTTCAAAGAGGCAACACTGGTACTATGAGGCAAATGGTCACTTTATTTCAGATTCTATGAAAACAAGTGAACATCCTTTTTCTGAAATTCTACGGGATTTCCTGCACGTCACCTAGGGGAGCGGTGAGGACCCTGGGATGTGGTTCAGCTCATTGTCATAAAGTGGAAGTCGACCCTCTCTGTGATAACTAAAACCGAAACACCCAGAGAGTGCACCTCACCCTATAATCTGTTAAAAGAGGTGTGAAAAGTAGTACAAACTGCCTGCCAACCTCAATCTGTTATAGAGGAGTGATTAAATGAAATAAATTCCTGATACTCACTCTATAATCAACAAGAAACAATTTATTTATCTAACAGTGAACACATCAACTGAACTACACACAAATCAAACAATTCCCCTTCTAACTATGAACTATTCCCAAATAAAACAAGATTATAATGGTATGCTGTTCCAATAAATATAAGTCCCACTTATATTAACTAAAATAAAATGAAATTAGAACTTAGTCTTTTGAAATTAAAGGCAGGTTACGTCTTCTGGAATGTTCTGTGCCTTCTCCATAGATCTCCTGTCAAAAATGTTCTCAAGCTTTATCTTATGCAGGGGATCACTAATTTTCTCTCCATTTATTCCACCGATTACCACTTTCTTGGGCAACATTTCAGAAGAAGTGCAAATATTTTCATCTCTTGCTATTAAAGACTGACCAGCTCCCGTATCTATAAATATATTAACTTCTTTACCTATTCCCCTTGTTTTACCTGAGTAAATCTTACCCACAGAGGTGAAGTCTTTGAAGAGATCGGGTACTATCCTACTAACTAGCCCTGTGCACTGGCTGTGCATTCTCTTGCAGCCCCCTGAATTCTCTTGGGATGTCCTTCACTACCTCAACTAATCCCACTAGTTTAGTCTCTTTTACCACATCTTTTTTCCTGGTGCCTTTCTTAAACCACCAGCACTGTGACTTTGTGCGTCCCATCTTACTGCAATAAAACACCTTTCACCAGCACTGTGACATTGTGTGTCCCACCTTATTACAATGGTTTTTACCTGAGATCATTCACCTCTTTTCGACCCTCTTGGGCTTCTTTTTACATGTGGTACACTGTTCCCAGTGTGATCTACTTTTTGTTTTTCACTGAAGGATCTCTCTCTTTCCCAATTTCTATCCCTCATGGAACGAAATTGCTGTCGGAAGCTAGATTTCTATTTATGCACTAATGTGTATTCATCTTCCATCTCTGCAGCTCTTCTCGCTGTTTTAACTTTCTGTTCCTTAACATGAGTTGTTATGACTTCTGGAAGTGAGCTTTTATACTCCTCCAGCAGAATAACATCTCTAAAATCCTCATATGTCTTATCTATCTTTAATGCTCTCACCCATCTATCCAACTTGATATAAGTCTGACCTGGTTCCTTTCTTGCATTTCTGAACCGTTGTCTATATGTTTCTGGTACCAATTCATAGGCACTCAAAATAGCCCGTTTTATTCCTGCACATTTTCTTGACAGCTCCTCTGACAGTGCTGCAAACACCTCACTAGCCCTGCCTACCAATTCGGTCTGAATTAACATTACCCACATAGTCTTTGGCCAGTTCATCTATTTAGCCAATTTCTCAAAGGAAATGAACATCGCTTCTACAACTTTTTCGTCAAAGTTTTATAATGTTTTGACATATTTGTACATATCCCTGCCAGGTCTTTGACTACGATGGGTTTGCTCATCATCACCCTCATCACTAAGTCTATCTTCTACCTTCATTTCCATACTTTAAGTCAGCTATCCTGTCTAATTTGCAATTTCTGAAGTTCAAACTCTTTCTCTTTCTCTTTTTGTTTTTCCTCTGCTTGTAACCGTAATTAAAACTGTTGAAGTTCCCTTTCCTTCTCTAACTCCAGTTGTCTTATTTGCAACGTATATTTTTCTAACTCCACTGCACTTGACGGTTTCTCTGGTATGCCTAAATGCCTAATTAACTCTGTAACAATATCAACTTTCTTCTTATCCCGAGGTAAACCTAATTCTAGCCTGTCTGCTAATTCTAAAAGTTTCTCCTTTTCCTGTCTTTCAAAACTTGCTCGGCAAATTTAGGGAGCATTTTCAAACACCAGAACCTCTTTAGCAATTTTAAGGCCCATTTCTCTCACTGTTAATTTAACCAACCACCAGTACCCAACCACAACTGAAATTAAACAGATTTTCCACTTCTCACATAAGTTTGATTTAAAGATATAGGACACTAGGCCGAAGTCTGTTTAAATTTGCTGGGATCTTTCGTACACCAAATCTGTTCAAATCTGTCCAAATCCGTTCACATCCGAGACCTGAGCCCCCAATCTGTTATATTGTGGAAGCCGATTAACCTTCTGATAACTAAAGCCAAATCACCCAGAGAGGCACACCTCGCCCTACAATCTGTTTAAAGAAGTCTAAAAAGTGATATAACCTGCCTCTCACCCCCAATCTGTTTTAAAGGAGTGGTTAAATGAAATATGCTCCTGACATTCACTCTATAAACAACAAGTAACAATTTATTTGTCTATCTCTAACAGTGAGCACATCAACTGAACTATTAAAAAACTGAACAGTTTCCCTTCTAACTACAAACTATTCCTGAATAAACCAAGATTCTAATGGTATGCTGTTCCAATAAATACGAGTCCTATATATATATAAACCAAAATAAAATAAAAATTAAAACTTAGTCTCTCAAAATTACAGCCAGGTTACGTCTTCTGGAATGTTCTCTGCCTCCTCCTTTGATCTTCTATCAGGAATGTTCTCCCTGTGAATTTTTCTGTCTGGAGTATTAGCTAAGAGTTCTATGGTACCTTTATTAATTAGATAATGCTTTCTCTGACAGCTGAGAGGGCTGATCTCTTATCAGATGGCAGTTGGTTCTCTCCCGATTTTCCAAATGCCCTTATCTTTTATACCCTTAATGACATTGTTTCTTACAATAGGATTGGTCCTATGTTGTCAAAACCAACTGATTCCAATTTACTTAGTTTTTAGTATCTAAATGCCTAGTTTAAATTAATTGACTAAATTCAAACTTGTTGTCTTGATAACAAAACAAAACTGTGGCTTGAACTGCTAACTATACAGCCTCTGATACAAATGTTACAATTCAGGTGTTCTGTGCACCTGCAAACCCACAAGCTGCCCACAGATATATTGTTTACTCCATGCCTAGAAAAAGCACACCATCTTTTAAAGGGACCACACACTGTTTCCCCACCTGCCATTTTACAACCATCAAAATTTTAAAAACACCAAATTTTAATGTTCTGCCTTTCAATCCACAAATACTCTACGCAACTTCACAACATAATCTTCCACTAAAAGAGAGCTTGAAATGACCCATGAGGAAATTCAGGGCCCATAAAAACCATATTAATAAAAAATAGTGAAGACTTCACAGAAGAATAGGAATAATTGTAGGATTTATTGCGCTAAGTTTTTAGAAGATGCTCAGAAAATCAAAATTACTTTCTGTTGCATTAGGTGTTACGCTCTAAAAGGGTTAATACTAAGGAGTGCATTAAGTTCCACCCAATCTGATATTGTCATAAGGTGGGGAGAGGCAGAACAGGTTTGGACTTTGAGGTAGAAAGATTTAGCATCTAGATCTCCTCATAGTCTTTGTAACAATATCTATCACATCAGAGTAAACTGTTCCTGTTTGCTGTCATGCAATAAACAATGTTCTGTTTAAGAACCACTTCTCATTAGACTCACTAGGGCCTTCCTCCACCAGACAAGGCAGGCCTTTAGATCCAGTTTTAAAAGGAGACCGAAGCAGCAAATTTACTTTTTGGCATGATAACTGTAATGAGGATCACTACATACATACATTTTCATTGGAGGCAAATAGGTTGTGTAGTGATATATTTCAAGTCCATGGTGAAATTTGAACTTACATCTTCGATATTGTATTCTCATTGTGATAAAATCCATTTTCAGCATTCTATGAAAACATAACTTTCTTTTTGTTCCTAGAGCCTTTTGGTGGAAAAAGAAAAGTCTGCTGTAGTCTTGGAAGATACCTGGACTATACAGATTATGTGCAGGGGATTCAATCAGGAGTCAAGAGCAGCTGAATGGGTCTATGCTGGTAGAATGTAGTCAGAAGTTCTGGAGATTATTAAGCAGTTAATTGATGAAGTTAGGACCCAGAAAAAGTCCCGAGAAAGTGAAAAAGTGCAGAGAAAGTGCTAAGGTTGCTGTCTCTGTGTTGGGGAATCTGTGAGGAGCTGAGAAGAATCCTGTGAACATTAACATTTCAGCGCAGATGAGAGAGTGGGGCTTGAAAAGCTCACAGGCCGTATTTGCTTGATGCAACTGAGCAAGATTGGAGCTCAAGGGGCAGGACTGGCTCAGTGAAGCTAGTTGTTGGTGAAGAGCTGGAGTTGTGCTTAGAGTGCAGTTTTGGAGACGAGAGGAGTGTGAATCTAAGTCAGTCAGGAGAATAGAAGCAGTCGCTGAGGGGGTCTATAGCGGAGTGATTCTTGAGAACTGTTTTAAGGCCTGATTAGCCACGGTGAAAAATTGTGATCACTTGTGAAGTGTAATGAGATTTGACGACACACTGTGCCATTAGCATTTGGAGGAATTGCCCAATAATCCAAGAGGTCTTTCTTGATTGCATTTGCTACTTAACGTGTGCCATGGTGCATTTGATCACTGTCTATTACTTATATTTACTGCATATCAATTTTGAGTATTAGTATAAAAGTTCGACATGTTGTGAAATAAAGTTTATTGTTGCTTGTTCAAAACTGTGGAATCATGTGGCTTTTTTCTCTTTGTAAGTCTCCCGGATCTCACACTTTGTGTTCTTCAAAAATAAATATTATTAGCTCCTAGCCAGAAATAACATACATTTGGCATCTGGTCTGGTGTTAAAACACAGCTCTCCAATGGAAAAAAAAATTTTGGTACAAACTGTAGGGCTCCAGGCCCTTCTTCCCACTATCAACAGTGGTTGCAGTTACATTGATCTGCCACTCAAATAGGGAGCATCACGAGAGAAGTTTCACCACTGAGAGAAGGAAGGCTGCCATTACCTTCACAAGAACATTGTTGGTGATGTCCATAGCCCAAGAACAAAATCAAATTAATGTAACATAAAGGCAGACATTGTGGAAAGTTTGACTTCATCAAAGTTGATGAAACAACATTTTATCCTGTCCTGGCTTTTGAATGCTGTTCAGTATCACGCCTTATAGGATATGTGACACAGAAATAGACCATTCAGCCAACTAGTCCACGCAGGTGTTAATGCTCCATTCAGGTCTTTTCTCATCTAAATCTATTATTGTTTCCTTCCATTTCCATCTCTCTCAAATGCCTTCACTTCAACCATTCCCTTTGGTCATGAGTTCCATGTTTTCACAACTCTTTGCAACAAAGAAATGTCTTTCAAGTTCTTTAATGGATTTCATGGTTATTGTTTCCGCTCAGTTTCTGTTCATGTAAGTTAATGTTCTTCTTTCCACAATCATATTGTGAAGATGCTACTTGCTACAGCTTTTTTGTTAACCTAGTCAGAGACCTAGAGTACTCCAGTATGATCCAAACATTCAAATTGAGCATAGCAACTGTCAAAAAGAGGTTCTTGTTTCTCAAAGCTGTTCCTCATTGGGAGTTTGGTAGATGGAGAAAGTATTTTGTAGCATTGTGAGGTTGGAATTCCAGTCATTGGAAGTCACTTACACTGGAAATGTGCTCTCTTTAAACGGGTCAGTTCTTGCTCGATGGGTAGAAATGTACTTTTGGGTTATAGAGTCAGATAGCATGGAAACAGACCCTTTGGTCCTAACAGTCCAATCAAACTAAACTAGTCCCTGTTTCTGGTCCATACCCCTCCATGATGGCGAGGTGATGGCCTAGTGGTATTATTGGTGGATTATTAATCCAGAGACCCAGATAACATTCTGGGGACCTGGGTTCGAATCCCGCCACTGCAGAACTTGAATTTAATATACTGAAATTAAGAATCTAATGATGACCATGAATCCGCTGTTGACTGTCAGAAAAACTCATCTGGTTCACTAATGTCCTTGAGGGAAGGAAACTGCCATTCTTACCTGGTCTGGCCTACATGTGACTCCAGACCCATAGCAATGTAGTTGACTCTGAATTGGCCTCTGGGCATTTAGAGATGGGTAATAAATGCTGCCTAGCCAGTGACGCCCACATCCCGCAAATGAATAAAGAAAAAAAAATGTTCCCATTCATGTGCTTATCTAAGGGTCTTTTAAACATTGTAATGAGTTACAAAGCTTTGTTCAAACTTTGGTCCAGAGATGTGAACTGAACATAGAACATTACAGTGCAGTAAAGACCCTTCAGCCCTTGATGTTGCGCCGACCTGTGAAACCAATCTGAAGCCCATCTAACCTACACTATTCCATTATCATCCATATGTTTATCCAATGACCTTAATGCCCTTAAAGTTGGCAAGTCTACGACATTGCAGGCAGGGCATTCCACGCCTTTACTACTCTCTCAGTAAAGAACGGACCTCTGACATCTGTCCTATATCTATCACCCCTCAATTTAAAGCTATGTCCCCTCGTGCTAGCCGTCACCATCCGAGGAAAAAGGCTCTCACAGTCCACCCTATCCAATCCTCTGATCATCTTGTATGTCTCTATTAAGTCACCTCTTAACCTTCTTCTCTCTAACGAAAACAGCCTCAGGTCCCTCAGCCTTTCCTCATAAGACCTTCCCTCCATACCAGGCAACATCCTGGTAAATCTCCTCTGCACCCTTTCCAATGCTTCCACATCCTTCCTATAATGCGGCGATCAGAACTGCACGCAATACTCCAAGTGCTGCCGCACCAGAGTTTTGTACAGCTGCAACATGACCTCACGGCTCCGAAACTCAGTCCCTCTACCAATAAAACCTAACACACCGTATGCCTTCCTAACAACCCTATCAACCTGGGTGGCAACTTTCAGGGATCTATGCACATGGACACCAAGATCTCTCTGCTCATCCACGCTACCAAGAATCTTACCATTAGCCCTGTACTCTGTATTCCTGTTACTCCTTCCAAAGTGAATCACCTCACACTTTTCCACATTAAACTCCATTTGCCACCTCTCAGCCCAGCTCTGCAGCTTATCTATGTCCCTCTGTAACCTGCAACATCCTTTCGCACTATCCACAACTCCACCGACTTTAGTGTCATCTGCAAATTTACTAACCCATCCTTCTACTCCCTCATCCAGGTCATTTATAAAAATGTCAAACAGCAGTGGCCCCAAAACAGATCCTTGTGGTACACCACTAGCAACTGAACTCCATTTCCCATCAACCACCACCCTCTGTCTTCTTACAGCTAGCCAATTTCTGATCCAAACTGCTAAATCACCCTCAATCCTATGCCTCCGTATTGTCTGCAATAGCCCACCATGGGGAACCTTATCAAATGCTTTACTGAAATCCATATACACCACATTAAACGCTTTACCTTCATCCACCAGTTTGGTCACCTTCTCAAAGAACTCAATAAGGTTTGTGAGACACGGCCTACACTTCACAAAACCGTGTTGACTATCCCTAATCAAATTATTCCTTTCTAGATGATTATAAATCCTATCTCTTAAAATCCTTTCCAACACTTTACTCACAACCAAAGTAAGGCTCACTGGTCTACAATTACCAGGGTTGTCTCTACTTCCCTTCTTGAACAAGGGTACAATATTTGCTTTACCAGTCAACCAGATCGGGGCTCACCTTCTACCACAGAATTATTTTCTCGCTCTACCACTATATCCCTTGGTCTCTTTGATATCTAGAAATCGATTTAACTTTGTAGTGAAGATTAATTGGGTTTTCACAGCCCTCTGAGGTAGAGAGACATTCCAAAGATTCACTGCTCTCTGGGGGAAGAAAGCCCTGTTCATCTCAGTCCTAAATAACTTGCCCCTTACTCTGAGACTGTGTCTCCTGGTTCTAGAATCCAACACCCTTTCAACTATAAGACCATAACACATAGGAGCAGAAACTAGGCCATTCAGCCCATTAAGTCTGCTCCGCCATTCAATCATAGCTGATAAGTTCCTCAACCCCATTCTCCTGCTTTCTTTCCGTAACCCTTGATCCCCTTGACAATCAAGTACCTGACTATCTCATTCTTAAATGTACTCAATGACCTGGCTTCCACAGCCTTCTGTGGCAATGAATTCCA
The DNA here is from genome assembly GCA_024137785.1 of Ginglymostoma cirratum. Taxonomy (NCBI): domain Eukaryota; kingdom Metazoa; phylum Chordata; class Chondrichthyes; order Orectolobiformes; family Ginglymostomatidae; genus Ginglymostoma; species Ginglymostoma cirratum. Next base: position 436,107 of record JAHRHZ010000112.1, read on the forward strand.
TAGATTCACCACTCTCTGGCTGAAGAGGTTTCTCCTTATCTCCATTCTAAAAGGTCTTCCCTTTACTCTAAGGCTGTGCCCTCGGGTCTTAGAGTCTCCTACCAATGAAAGCTTCTTCCCAACATCCACTCTGTCCAGGCCATTCAATATTCTGTAAGTTTCAATTAGATCCACCCTCATCCTTCTAAACTCCAGTGAGTATAGTCCCAGAGTCCTCAGACGTTCCTCATATGTTAAGCTTTCCATTCCTGGGACCATTCTTGTGAACCTCCTCTGAACCTGCTGCAGGGCCAGTACATCCTTCCAGAGATATGGGGCCCAAAACTGCACACAATATTCCAAATGTGGCCTGCCCAGAGCCTTATAGAGCCTCAGAAGTACATCCCTCCTGCATTTATCCTGTTGATCCTTGCAAGAATTTTGTGCATTTAAATGAAATCACCTCTTATTGTAAACAATATCAGCCAATCTCCTCAATCACTCCTCACAGGATAGACCCACCATCTCAGGAATCAGTCTGCCGAGCCTCTGTTGCACTCCCTCTATGAAAAGTACATTCTTTCTTAGATACAGAGACCAAAACTACATGTAATATCTCAGTTACTGTCTCAGTAATGCTCAATACAATTGAAGCAAGGCACCTTTGCTCCTGAATTCAAATACACATGTGATGAAAGCCATCATACCATTTGCCTCAGAGATAGTAGGAACTGCAGATGCTGGAGAATCTGAGATAACAAGGTGTAGAGCTGGATGAAGCAGCATCAGAGGAGCAGGAAGGTTGATGTTTCGGGCCTAGGCTCAAAACGTCAGCCTTCCTGCTCCTCCGATTCTGCTTGGCCTGCTGTGTTCATGCACCTCTACACCTTGTTATACCATTTGCCTGCTCATTATTCATTGTGTGTTAGCTTTCAATAACTCATAGAACAAAGATACCCAGATGCCTCTGGACACCAACACTTCCTGATCATATTGAATGGACGAGCAGGTTCCAAGGGCTGAATGGCCTATTCCAGCTCCTTTTTTTTTAATCTTTTATTACCATTAAAGCAGGTGCCATCCTTTCCTTTTGCCCAATGTCTCTCCCCAACATTTTCCTTGTTCCCACGCCCCCTCCCTTGCTCTCCACCCTGTTTTCCTTTATCCTTAACCCATTCCTTCTCTTTTCCCCTTTCCTTTTCCATCTCCCCTCATCGCCAGACTCTGTCCCTGTCCCATCCTCTGTTTCCCCTTCTTCCTTCCTCTCTCCCCCTCTTATTGCTCCCACCTCCCAGCTTCTTCTCTCCCCTTATTATATGGCAAATAGTTACATGGGTGGTTGGAGTTAATTGATTACTTGACAGTGTGTATATAAAGGGGTAAAGAGAGTTTTTGTAGTGTCTTGATTATGTCTTTACCTCTGAACTAAGAGGATTAGGTTCAAGCCACCTTGGCAGATGTGTAATAATACCTCTGAACCGGTTGGTTAGGGAATATAAAGATAGTACTGTGTGTGGTAAGACCGAGGGATCAATGAAAGTATTCATTAAGGACCTCTCCTTCTCTTTAGGCTCCTTACACAAATGCCCTTTACAATTCTTGATCGGCCCTACCCTTTCTCTGGTCATTCTCTTATTCTTCATGTACGTGTAAAAAGCCTTGGGGTTTTCCTTGATCCTATCTCCCTTTTCTCATGCCCCCTTATTGCTCTCCTAAGCCCTTTCTTCAGCTCCTTCCTAGCTAACTTGTATCCCTCTACAGCCTTTTCCAGTATGTTTCCTAAACCTTATATAAACATCCTTCTTCCTCTTAACTAGTCGTTCAACCTCTCTTGAGAACCAAAGCTCCTTCACTTGATCGCATCTTCCCTGCCTGCTGAGGACAAACATATCGAGCATCTGTTCCCATTTTATGTCACCCAGTTCTTGTCTAACAGGATTATAATTACCCTTTCCCCAATTATAAACCTTACCCTGCTGTATGTACCTATCCTTTTCCATGACTATTGTAAAAGTAACAGAGTTATAATCTCTACCGCCGAAACGCTCTCCTACTAACAGGTCAGACACTTGGCCCGGTTCATTGCCAAGCACCAAATCCAAAGTGGCCTCTCCTCGTGTTGATCTATCTACATACCGTGTCAGAAATCCTTCCTGAATGCACTGGACAAAATCCGCTCCATCTAAGCTATTACAACTAAAAAGTTTCCAATCAATATTTGGAAAGTTGAAGTCAACCATGACTACAACCCTGTGAGTTCTGCATCTTTCCAGTATCTGCCTCCCAATCCGCTCCTCCACTTCTCTGCAACTTTTTGTAGATTTGGTGGGTTATAGGGGGATGGGTGGATGCTCTGAGGGTCGGTGTAGACTTGTTGGGCCAAAGGGCCTGTTTCCACACCGTAGGAATTCTATATTTGTTAATATTAATATTAAAAGGAATGAAATCGCTTGCATCTTGATTTATTTTGCAAAGCTGGAGTTTTTGAGCATGTAGGTTACAGTTAATAAATGCTAACAGATCCTGCAATTTTTTTCTAAATGCATCATCCACTTAGACAAGGAGAATGTAAAAGACAGATTGGAAATTTCATTTTTTCTGGTCTATGAAACAAACAATTTTCCAGAGTTTCTACTTCTGCTAGAGGCACTGATTTCTTCAGGTATTCAATTCCACAAGTTTTGTCTGTTACTTAAGAGGCCATGTGTGTGGATAAACATGGATGCTTCAGCAGGCTATTCCTCTGCAGGGGGAGCGCCCAATCCTCAACTCAGAGGAAGTCCGCATAGTGTGGCTACTATAAAGTACATGTCACTCCAACCTCAAGCAAAAATCAATATCAGGATATCGGGATAGTGGGCTCCACCAATCTTGACCACTTGCTCATCCTGATTTTAAGCATTCCACTGTTGCTGGCCAAGCCTTCAGTTGCCTAGGTCCTAAACTCTGGAAGTCCCTCCATAAACCTTTCCACCTGACTCACTACCTTTAAGATATTCCATGAACCAAGCTTCTGGTTACTCTTACATGGCTCAGCATTTGATCTTATTTGGTAAATGACCTGTGCAGTGCCTTTGAAAGCTTTACTGTGCTAAAGGCACCACATAATTGCATGTTGTTGTGGGCATGCATTAGGAAAACCTTTATTTCTCTTTCGTGGCCCCAATGATTGAATCTAGGATGCTCCTGTAATGCAGGCATAACTTCATCAATGCTCCTTCTAAGTTGTGCGACACGTAGCTGCTCCAAGGATTTGTGCGCAGCAACTGTTATTCAGGATTCGGAAGTTGCAGCTGTATATGGACCTTGGAAGTCTGCGCAGCAGAAGAAGATCATTCAAAGGAACTTTGGTCTCCCTACTCAATTGTGTCCTTACAACTGGTTATTGAGAGGAAATACTCAGTTGGAGAGATGGTAGTCTAGTGCTAATGTCACTGGACTAATCATCCAGGACCTCAGGTTAATGGTCCAGGGACATGGGTTCAAACCCCACAAACGCAGCTAATGGAACTAAAATTTAGTTTAATAAAATCTGAAAGTGAAAGCAAGTCTCAGTGATGGTGACCATAAGAATAATCATCGTTTGTTCTAAAAAACCATCTTTTTCACTAATGTCCTTTACAGAAGGAAATCTGATGTCTTTACCTGATCTGGCCTACTTGTGATTCCAGACTCTCACCATATGCTTGATCCTTAAATGTTCTGTGAAATGGCCAAGTAAGCCACTCAGATCAAGGACAATTAGGGGTGGGTAACAAATGCTGGTCTTACCCCTGACACTCATATCCCAAGAGAGAGCAAAAGGCAAGAGAAGACATGGAATAGATTTTGTCAATGGAATTTCTGACACAGCACTCAACATGAGATGGGAGTAGGATAGTGGCTGATTTGGAAATGTAATCCCTCACCTCACTGATGAAACCAGCTTTAATACACATATAACTGCAAGATGGTCAAAACTCTTCATTTTGCTGAACTTGAAAGTAACCGACTTTACCTGAGACTTCTGCATTATTTTCTCACCATACTGCTTGTCTGGGCATTGGGGAATAGTGGAAGTCAGTTCAAAATTCCATGGTGTAGCTGTTTTGAGCTCTAAGAAATTTCACGATAAGGCGAGTGTCAGTGAGTAAGAGGTTCTGGAACACAGCTGGCATTCTTCACTGACTACAGTGTTATTTCAAGGGACAGGTTGAAGGAGATCTCTCCCTTCATGTTAATGCTGACACAGAGCTAGCTGAATGACCATCCTGGAAATGACCAACATAGAAGGGCAGGTCTGGCTGAGGACTCACACCTGGGTCAGCTAGAAATTTGCGTTTTGCTCTGTTGAGCTACTGAAAAACAATCAGTCCAAATTCATGGCTTTGGCCAACAGTTAGAGCCACAGATTAATGCCTATCTATTCCTTTGATTAAAACAAAAGATTGCTACATGTGACTTAGAGACAGTAAGGACTGCAGACGTTGGAAGCCAGAGTCAATAAATATGGAGCTGGAAAAGCACAGCAGGTCAGACAGCATCAGAGGTTCAGGAAAGTTAATGTTTCGGGTCAAAACTCTTCGGGGCTGGGGGTAGGGTAGGTAGACGGAGATAGGCAGATGCAGGTAGGGGGTTATTGTGGTTGGTCAGTGGGAAGGGTGAAGTGGATAGGTGAGTTGGAAGAGGGACAGGTTGGGGGAGGGAAGATTTTGAAACTGGTGAAGTCAATGTTCAGACCTTGGGCTGTAAACTCTCAAGACGAAATATGAGCTGTTAATCCTCCGGTTTATGTTTGGCTTTGCTCTGACAGTGGAGGAGGCCAAGGATGGACATGTCACCAGGGGACTGGGAGTTAAAGTGGATGCCAACCAGAAGGTCGGGTTGTTTGGTGCGTGCGGAGCACAGGTACTCTGCAAACCGGTCCTTGAGTCTGCGTTTGGTCTCCTCGATATAGGGAAGACCACATTGGGAGCAACGGACATATTAGATGAGGATAGATGAAGTGCAGCTGAATCTCTGCCAGATTTTAACAACTACACCGGCACCATACACCACTTCTTTCTCCGTTATATTGACTGTATCGGGGTTGCCTCATGCTCCTGTGAGGAACTCAAACAGTTCATCAACTTTGCTAACACCTTCCACCCTGGCCTCAAATTCACCTGGACTATTTCTAGCTCTCCTTCCTGGGCTTCTCCGTCTCCATCTCTGGTAACTGGCTCACCACAGACATCCATTTCAAACCCACTGACTCCCACAATTACATCGACTACATGTTCTCTCATCCACCTTCCTGCAAAAATTCTATCCCGTACTCACAATTCCTCCAACTCCATTGCATCTGCCCCCAGATGAGGTGTTCTACTGTAGGACTTCCCAGATATTCTCCTACTTCAGAGACCGTCGTTTCCCTTCCTCTGTTATTAAGGATGGCCTCGACCGCATCTCCCCCATTTCCATACTTCTGCCCTCGAACCCACTCCCCCAAACACCAGTAAGATAGAGTACCCTTAGTCTTCAAATACCACCCCACCAACTTCTGTTTACAACGCATTGTCCTCCGACATTTCCACCAACTATAATGAGACCCCACCACCAAGGGGTATTTCCTTCCCCACCTCTGTCTGCTTTCCGCAGAGACCATTCACTCCGCGACTTCCTCATCAGCTCCACACTCCACCACCAACCCCTCCACCACACCTGATACCTTCCCCTGCAACTGCAGAGGTGCTACACCTGTCCCTACACCTCCCCTCTCACCTCCGTCCAAGGCCCCAAACAATCCTTCCAAATCCAACTGAAATTCACCTGCACTTCATCTAACCTCATCTAAGCTTAACTTTTAAGATTCTTCGCCGTTATTCTGGCCTCTTGATATGCCCACCACAAACCACCCCAAACACTCCCACCCCCACCAGAAGGATGTTTTTCACTATCTGTCTATCAAGCCCTTTAATTATCTTAAAGAATGTCACTTAATCTCACCTAAATGTTCTGAAATGTTCTGTACCCCACACATGTAGCAGTGTCAATAAATGTGGAGCTGGAAAAGCACCGCAGGTCAGACATCATCCAAGGATCAGGAAAGTCAATGGTTCGGGTCAAAACTCTTCGTCAGGACTGAGGAGGGGGAGGGGAGCCCAGGAATAAATAGAAGGGGGGGATGGGGCTGGCGGGAGGGTAGGTAGATGGAGATGAGTGGATGCAGGTACGGAGTTTTTTGTGGTTGGTAATGGGAAGGGTGGAGCGGATAGGTGAGTAGTAAGATGGACAGGTTGGGGGTGGATAGATTTTGAAGCTGGTGATGCAGGTAGGGGGTTATTGTGATTGGTTAGGGCTTGATGTCAGAGAACACTTCTTGACTCAAGGGTGCAGTGGGATTCTGGAAATCTCTCCAGTTTGAAGCCAGCAGTCAATTTAAAATTTGGAAGCTGGGATTGAGAGATTTTTGTTGGACAATGGTATTAAGATGTCAAGGTGGATAGATGACATTCAGATGTGGGTCTGACATTATCTCATTGAATGGTAGAAGAGGTTTGAGGGGCTGAATGGTCTCCTCTTCTTCTGATGTTCATACATAATGTAGATACCTTTGGCTAATGTATGTAAAGGACTAGAACTTATCAGTTGTGCGATCTTTAGCTATTCTCAATGGAGCTAATGTGGACTGTTTCTTGATGCTACATTTAAGAAGACACATCTACCAACAAAATGGCCAATAGCAGAATGAATAAATAAAACATCGAGCCCGTGAGAGGCATTTCCATTCCAATTAATTTTCAGTACAATCTCTTCAAACTTCAAGATAAAGACTTACAAATTATATTGCTTTCAGTCACAGTCTGCAAAGTTCTCCTTAACAGACTCTCAACCTCCATCTTTCAGGAACTGTAGAATTGTCCAAAACAAAACCCCAAGTATTCTGCTCCATTTCTCGTTCACAGTCTCAGTCACAGATCTAAACTGGATTCTTTACACCCTAAGCTGTCTGATTTATCATTTTCATTTATTTACAATTACTCCCATGCATGTGGCCCATTTGAACTCTGAAGTCTTCTGCTTACCTGCTGCGCATGTGTATCCTCTGGCTTTGGTCTCTTGTCGGTCTCACCAATTTGGCACTCTTCAATTTGCTCAAAATTTGTGGATAGTTTGTTATCTCTGCCATCAGGAACTTCTCCCACTTATACATCCACCTCCCATCTCCTTTAAACACCCTTAAAAACTTTCTTCAGGTAGATTAGATGAAAAATTGATGTTTCCCTTTAGCTGCAGAAACTAGATCTTGTGGAGAGTCTCAGAATAAGGGGTCACATTAAGGACAAAGTCGTGGAAGAATTTCTTCATTCGGAGAATGGTGAATCTTTAGTATTCTCTGCCTCACAGGGCTGTGAAAGTTCAGTCATTGAGTATGTTCCAGACAGAGATATCATGATATTAAAGTATCAAGGCATATGAGATGGTGCAGGAAAATGGCTCTGAGATGGCAGATCAGTCATGATCTAGTTGAATAATGGAGCAGGCCTGACGAACTGAGTGGTTTACTCGTCATTCCTATGTTCCAATGTTCACTTCAAATGAGTCTTTGGTAATTTCCCTTAATGCATAATTTTTGAAGAATTCCTCTGCCTTGACACTTTTTTTACATTAAAGGTGCCATTTTCCTGTTCATATAATTGGTGGCATCCTCTGGTCAGGTTGAGACTGTGTTCTGATTTTACAGGCTCCTAGTGTTCAGTGACCTTTCACCGTTTTGTCCCTCTGACCTGTGTCAGATTCAAACCCAGGCTCCCAAGGTCAGTAAAATACTTATTTAGTTATAGAGAGCATGAGCATTGCTGAAAAAGGATACATTTTGTCAAAGCTTTCATCTTGCATTCATCAGGACACTTGCAAGAAATATCAATGGAATAGGAAAAAGCATAACTTTTACAATATGGGAGGATGGTGCTCAGTTCCCTTTTTGATCAGTAATCTTGCAAATTGCCCTGATTAGAACAAATCAAAATGCTTCCATAAAGTATGTCTTTTATCAGTGGTGTCAGTAAAAGAAAAATGTCATAAGCCAACAGAAACAGGAGAAAGGAAAGTGTACTTACAGGGGGTCCAGGAGGTCCCACTTTTCCAACAGGTCCTTGTCTACCTCGCCTTCCCTAAACAGGAAGAAATAGCAGCAAAGTCAAATGTCACTGTATTCCAGACTAGCCTCTGTTGTAAATATAAGGCGCTGTAACAAAATATATGGTGAAGGTCATCAACACCTGTTAAGTGCAGCAAAGAAGCGATAATTCAAGAAAGTAAAATAATGGTTAGGAAGTACCCAGGAGTTTTTCTCCCAAGCTTTTAGTGGACTAGATATTGCAGAGTCCCAGACTAATGTTCTGGGGATATGGGGCACAAATCCCACTATGACCTAGCCTACACATCTTTGGACTGTGGGAGGAAACTGGAACACCCAGCGGAAACCCATGCAGGCAAGGGGAAAATGTGCAAACCATGCTGCTCCTGGTGGTGACCATTGTCAGTTGTTATACAAACACAGATGTTTCACTAGTATCATTTAGAGAGGAAACCTGCCACCCTTACATAGCCGATCCACAATGATAGATTTGACTCTTAAATGATCTGTGAAATGGCTGAGCAAGCCACTCAGTTCAACGGCAACTAGGATGCTCATTTCTCATGAGAGAGAAACCCTAAAAATACCCTACATGGCCTCAGTCCTCTTTAATTCCCTCCAGCTACACAGACTCTTGAAGCTGTGTGAGCTTCACTGATTCTGGTGCTTGCACGTTCCCAATTTTCAGCACTCCAACATTGGAGGTATGCTATGCCTTTCAATGTCTAGTTCTTAAACTCTGGAATTCTCTCCCTTATCCACCTTGCCTCTCTCCTTCGCTCTCCTCCCTTAAGATGGTCTATAAAACCTCGTCCCCGTTCTTGATTTCTCATATTGTCAACCAATGTCAACTTTGGTTTGAAAGTTTCTCCTGCAAAGAACTTTGGGATGTTTCTACTGTGTTAAACGGTGCTGTATAAATGCATGTTTCTGCTCGTGATCTTTGCCTCTTCGGCAACCCAGGTCTAACTGAGTTTGATCAATGGAGAAAAGACTGGCAATAAGCCTGGGGATGAGAAGTATCTATGATTGCTTTCAATATCAGGATCTACTTTCAAATATCCCTGTGTGTGTCAGGGGACTGCAACGTTGCCAGTGTAACACACTCTGCTCAAAGCAAGGAATAAAACAAATAATTACACAGCAGTCAGCCTCATGTTAATGGTAGATGAATAGGAGGCTGGAAGAACACAGCAAACCAAGCAGCATGTGGAGGAAAGGAGAAGTCAGCGTTTTGGGTATTGCCCTTCTTCAGGACTGGATGTGGGGGTAGGGGGAGCTGTAGATAAAGACGGGGGAGGGGTGGTTTGGACTGGTGGTGATAGATGGTAGGTATGACCTGGTTGGTCAATGGGAGGGATGAATACAGTTGTCGGATGGATGGGAGGGTCAGAAGGTGGAATGGAAGGGAGGAGGTGGGGCTGGAAAGAGAGCAGGGAGATGGGTGGGAAGGTTATTTGAAATTGGAGAACTCAATATTGAGTCCTCCGGGCTGTAGTGTGCCCAGGCAGAAGATAAGGTATTGTCCTTCAAATTTGCGTTCTGAGTTGCTGCGACACTAGAAGAGGCCAAGGATAGACATGTCGGAGGAATGGAGTTGGGGGGGGTGGTGATGGGGAGTTGAAATGGGCGGTGACTAGCAGGTTAGGTTGGCTGTTGTGGGCCAGGTGAAGATGCTCGGCGAAACGGTCACCTAGTCTACATTTGGTCTCACCGATTCGGTGAGATGTCCATCCAAATTGTCCGTCCTTGGCCTCCTCCAGTGTTGCAGCAATTCAGAATGCAAATTTGAGGAACAAAACTTTATCTTCAGCCTGGGCACTCTTTAGCCCAGAGGACTCAACACTGAGTTCTCCTATTCCGAATAACCTTCCTACCCATCCACTGGCTCCATTTCAAGCCTCACCTTCTCCCTTCCATTCCACCTTCTGACCCTCCATTCTAGCCACCAACCAGATTTATCCCTCCCATTGACCAACCAAGTTGTACCTATTACCAGTGTCCATCTACCACTACCATTCTGCTACCACCCCTCCCCCCTCTCTATATCTGCATCTTCCCCTACTCCCCTGTCCAGTCCAGAAGAAGGGTAATACCTGAAACATTGACTTATCCTTTCCTCCAGATGCTGCCTGGCTTGCCGTGTTCTTCTAGCCTCCTGTTTGTCTACCTTGGATTCTAGCATCTGCAGTTTTTTTTTTGTCTCTAGCCTCCTGTTAATAGTTGGCATATATCTAGAAGTCAATAATGGCTGATAAAACTAATAGTTAGCCAAAAAGACATGGATTAATTAAGGACAGCTAGTCGGGAATTTGGAAGAATCAAGTCATGCCTGATAAACTTAAGTGTTTTGAACTGTGCAGTAATAAAAGGAAATGCTGTGAATTACATTTTCTTCGAAAGGTTTTTAATAAGGAGCCATATAGAGCAATGCATTTATTGTTGAAGTTAAACAGATTGTGGACGCAGGGAAAAATGAATTGGTGATAGGGAAGAAACAAATGGATTGTTTACTTCTGGAAGGGGAGGGTGCTGAGCATTTTATTTTTCGGCTCCTATAGCAGTGAAGAGGCCAAACCCAATCTGAGGCACAGGCACATAACTGGCAACTTGTAGGTGCAAATCTGGTGCCCAGATGCAGCCACTCAGAATCCATATAGTACCATATTGAGGATGCTGGCAAGAGGCCTGTCCAGCACCAGGGTAATAGGTTAAACCTGGTAGATATTCATCAAACAGCAGATTCTGATTTATCTTTGCTGCTTCCTGTTCTTCTTGGCCTTTTCACAATTAATTTAAACCTGAACAATTTTGGTTAAAAATTGCCATGAGCCCTGATTGAGAATTAAGAGCGTGTGTGGTGGGGTTCAGGGAGGAGGGGCGCTATTGCTTAGTACCTATCAGAACAGGGGCCATCTATCATAATACAATCAGAACCCCATGGCATCCATTTGCCGCCTCTGAGCTCGGGACACCAAAATTTTGGTTTTGGTTGTGATTCCATCTCACACTTTGGAAAATCCTGGCTTACGGACTACAAACATGTTCAAGGAGGGTTGCTGGAATTAAATTGTGTTTGACTGACTCCACTTAAAGATCACGGCACTTCTTCAAGGGACCCTTGCAACTGAACAAAAATGGCTGAAAGAGATCATGCGTGGACACCTAAAGTATCGTTTGGTGGTCCTTATCTAGGTTGTCCACAGGACAAAGGAGATCCTGTTCCCCTCAGGCTTGTGCGTTAGTGGGGACAGGGAGATTGAATCCCCTCCTGATAGTCTGTCCCCCTTTTAGAAATCCACCCACTGCATCCTAATTGGTAGAGTCATGTAGAAGGTCTATGCCAGGAGGTTAGCTTGCAGTAAAACATTCAGTGAAAATTACTGAGAACAAAAGAGAAATATCGCACAGTAACAGGCCCTTTGGCCCTCCAGGCCTTGCCGATCATCACGCCTTGACTAAACTCAAAAAACAAACCTTCTGCCCTTATTCAATCTGTATCTGTCCATTCCCTCCTATTCACGGAACCATCAGATGCATCTAAAATGTCACCAATGTGCCTGCTTCCACCACCTCCTCTTGCAGTGCACTTCAGGCCCCAACTACTCTCTGCATGAAAAGATTTCCTTGCACATCTCCCTCAAACTTTCCCCCTCTGACCTTGAACCTGTGCCCCCTTGTAATTGAAACTTCAACCCTGGGAAAAAGCCTCTGACTATCAACCCTATCTATGCCTCTCATAATTTTGTAAACCTCTAGCAGGTCTTCTCTCAGCCACTCACTGTCGTTCCAGTGAAAACAGTCCTAGTCTTTTTAACTTTTCCTCACAGCCAATGCCCTTGAGACTGGACAACATCGTGGCGAACCTTCTCTGCACTCTCTCCAAAGCTTCCATGTCCTTCTGGTAATGCAAACTGCAAGCAATACTCCAAATGCGGCCTACCAAAGGTTTTATATAGTTGCAACATGTTTTGCCAGCTCTACTACTCCATGTCCCAGCTGATTAAAGCAAGCTTGCCATTTGCCTTCTTAATCACTTTGGCCACTTGTGTTGCCACTTTAGGGTTCTGCCATTAACAGTATAATTCACACCTAAATTTGATCCTCCAAAATGGATCACCTTGCATTTGTCTGGATTAAACTCCATCTGCAACTTCTGTGCCCAAGTCGCCAATCTATCTACATCCTGTCGTATCCTTTCACAATCGTCGGCATTTTCAGTAACTCCACCAATCTTTGTGTCATCTGCAAACTTACTAATCAGATCACCCACATTTTCCTCCAAATATACTACAAACAACAGATGACCTAAGACTGATCCCTGTTGAATACCACTAGTTATTGGTTGCCATTCTGAAAAACACCCTTTCACTGCTCCCCTCTGTCTTCTATGACCAGGCCAGTCTTGTATACATCCAACTAGCCCACCCCGAATCCCATGTGATTTTAGTTTTTGAACCAATCTGCCATGTGGGACTTTATCAAATGTCTTACTAAAGTCCGTATAAACTACATCCACAACCCTCCCCTCATCAATTATCTTTGTCATCTTTTCAAGAAATGTGATCAATTTAGTGAAACATGACCTTCCCCATACGAAACGACGCTGCCTGTCGCTAACTAGTCCATTTTCTTCCAAATGTGCAAATATCCCGTCTCTCAGTATCTCCTCCAAGAGCTTCCCCATCGCAGATGTCAGACTCATTAGGCTATAATTTCGTGAATTATGCCTGCTTCCTTCCTTAAACAAGGGAACAACATTAGCTAGTCTTCAGTTCTCTGGAACCTCACCTATGGTCAAAGAGGATGTGAAGATATCTGCTAACATCCCATCTATTTCTTCCCTTGCCTCTCTGAGTAGCCTGGGATAGATCCCATCTGGCCCTGGGGACTTGTCTACCTTAATGCAATTTAGGAAACCCAAAACTTTCTCCTTTAATATCTTGACATTCTCTAGAATATTCACACACTCATCCCTGAGCTCAACATCAGTCATGTCCTTCTCCTTGGTGAATACCGATACAAAGTATTCATTACAGATCTCTCTCACTTCCTGTGGCTCCATGCGTAACTTCCCTCCTTTGACCTTAAGGGACCTACTCTTTCCCTTGCTACCCTCTTTCTTCTAATATATGCATAAAAAGCCTTGGGATTCTCCTTGACCCTGTTTGCTAAAGACATTTCATGGCTCCTTTTAGACTTCCTAATTTCTACATAATCCTCAAGGGCTTTGTCAGTTTATAGCTGCTTAGATCTATCATATGGTTCCTTTTTACTAAGTTTACAATTTCCCTTGTTATCCATGGTTCCTGCCATTCCAATCCTTCAGTTTTGCAGGAACATGAATGTTTTCTCACAGAATCCCTACAGTGGGGAAAAAGGCCCTTTGGCCCAACAAATCCATGCTGGCCATCAGAGCATCCCACCCAGACCCATCCCCCTATAACCCACCAGATCTACGCATCCCCAAACACTATGGGCAATTTAGCATGGCCAATCCACCTAGCCTGCACATCTTTGGATTGTGGGAAGAAACCAGAGCACCTAGAGGAAACCCATGCAGACATAGGGAGAACATGCAAACTCCACACAGACAGTCACCCGAGGGTGGAATCAAACCCAGGTTCCTGGTGCTGTGAGGTAGCGGTGCTAACCACTGTGCTACCGTGCTGCCTAGTACTTTAAACAACTGGTCTTTAAAAGCTTCCCACACACCAGATGTAGATTTGCCCTCAAATAACTGCTCCCAATCCACATTCCCCAGTTCTTGTCTAATCTGGATGTAATTGGCCCTTGCCCAATTAATCACCCTGATCCGAGAGCCACTCTTGTCCTTGTCCATGACTACTCGGAATCTTATGGAGTTATGGTCACTAAGCCCAAAATGCTCTCCTACTGAAACATCGATCACCTGTTCTGGCTCATTCCCTAATACCAAATCTAGTCTGGCCTCCTCTCTGGTTGGATTGTCAACATACTGTCTCAAAAAGCCCTCCTGGGCACATCAAACAAATTGCTCTCCATCCGAGCCCCTGGCTCAAAGGGAGTCCAGTCAATAAGAGGAAAGTTGAAGTCACCTATCACAACCACTCTGCTTTTTCCACGCCCTTCAGTATCTGGGGTGACATGGTGGCTCAGTGGCTAGTACAGGTGCCTCACAGCACCAGGGACCCAGGTTCAATTCCAGCCTCAGGTGGCTGTCTGTGTGGGTTTCCTCTGGGTGCTCAGGTTTCCTCCCACAGTCCAGAGATGTGCAGGTTAGGTGGATTGGCCATGCTAAATTGCCCATAGGGTTCAGGGGTGGTTAGGTTAGGTAGATTAGACATGGGGAATGGGTCTGGGTGGGATGCTCTTCAGAGGGGCAGTGTGGACTTGCTGGGCTGAATGGCCTGTTTCCACACTGTAGGGATTCTATGATGATATCCTCTCAGATGGGCTGTTGGGACATCCACAGAAAACTCCCAACATTGTGATTTCACCCTTCCTATTCCTGAGCTCTAACCATAATGCCTCACTGTAAGATTCCTCCAATGTATCCTCTCTCAACACAGCTGTGATATAAGCCCTAAACAGCAAAGTAACTCCCCACACCTTTTGTTTCCCTTTCGATCCTGTCTAAAACAGTGATATCCTGGAATGTTAAGCTGCCAGTTCCTGCCCCTCCTTTAACCATGTCTCCATGAGGGCAATAACATCATAATTCTATCCAGTAATCTGTGCTCTTAGTTCATCTGACATACCTGTTATACTTCTTGCACTGAAGTAAATGCACTCCAGGCCTCCAGTTCCTCTGACCCCCGTGACTTCCCTCTGCCTGCTCTGACTCTGTGCTATGCATTTCTCAGTCTCTCCTTTGTCCCGAGTCCCTGCAATTATTGGCCTGTTGTTCCAGTTCCTACTTCCCTGCCACACTAGATTAAACTCTCCTGAAGAGCTCTAGCAAACCTCATGCCCAGGATATTGGTGCCCCTCCAGTTCAGGTGCAACCTGTCCTTCTGGCACAGGTCCCACGCTCCCCTGAAGGCATCCCAATCATCCATATATCTAAAGCCCTCCTTTCTACACCAGCTCTGTAGCCACATGTTCAACTAGCCTAACCAGCCCGTGACACGGGTAGTAACCCTGAGATTAGTACTCTGGTATTCCGCTTTTTAGGTCCCTACCTAACACCCTGAATTATTCTCACAGAGGACCTCTTCCTATTTATGTCATTTGTGCCAATGTGAACAATGACTTCTGTCTATCTTGCCTCCCTCTTCAGGATGTTCTGTACCTGCTCAGAGACATCCAGGACCCTGGCACCAGAGAGAAATGCACCACCCTAGAGTCTCGTTCACGGCCACTGAAATGCCTGACTGTGCCCCTGACTACTGGGTCCCCTACTACTATTGCTCATCTGGACTTTGCCCCACCCTGCTGTACAACAGAACCAGTTGCAGTGTCACAGGCCCGGCTGCATCTTGTACCGCCTCCTGAGAGGCTATACCCTCAATGTATCCAAAATGGTATACCTGTTTGAGAGGGGAATATCCATAGGACTCTTGCACTACCTGACTGCCTCTCCTGGCAGTCACCCATCTATCTATCTGGACACGAGGTGCAACTGACTCCTTAAAGCTAGTGGCTATCACTCACTTTGTCCCCTGTATGCACCGCAGCTGCTTCTCCAATCAAACCATGCGGTCGGCAAGGAGCTGCAGCTGGTCACACTTCCCGCAGTCGTTGTTGTCGGGGACACAAGACTGTTCCCTGATTTCCCACATGTGACAGGAGGAGCATACCACTGCCATCTAACTGCCATCTCCACCTGCCTTGTACACTTAAAAAACAGATAACAGTCTTTCCTTGCCTGTCCTCTTTGCAGTGCTTCATCAAGGTAAAAATCTTGTCTCCCACATCCCATTACTTTCTGCTCATGCCCCCACCCACTTCAGCTTCACTAGTTCCAATACTTGCCTCTGAAGCTTCCTTCACTCATATTATCACTGGACCATTCTATACTCCAATTCCTTCTCTTCCGTCTCACATACACTGCACCTCCTCCTTTCATCACCATTACAGTCTTTACTTTTTCACACTTTACCAGCTATTCAATCACAACAGGCACTTTCTAAAATCAGCTGACCAGGCTGACATTTATATAATCCCTTCCTTCTTGTAGGAAAAGCATGTACACAACTATGGCAGGGAAGGGGCGACCAGAGGAGAATATGAGGAGAGTATGGGGAAACAGCACACCAACTAGTTGGTTAGCCAATAGGATGTCCAAGGGGTGAATCCATAGCTGTCAGTCTGCAAGGGCAGAGGGATGGGATGCCACAGCTGTCTGCTTGCATTGGGCATGAGGTTACATGACAACTGTGTTGCAGGTATGTTGAGGAGGGACCAGGCTACTGAAGACACCTGCCAATAGGGTTGCAAGTTCACAAGAAAAAGATATCACCAAATTTATTGAGGTAAAAAGATTGGTCTAGCCCTAACTTAGTTCAGGAATGCATCAGCACGGAGACAATTCTGGCAACATGGAATTTGTGGGCTGCCCCAGAAGCAGAACAATAGCAGCCATCAGTGGTCCGAAGCTGGGGTCTTGAAGCTCGGGGTAATTCTATCTAAACATGTTCAGTCTGATGGAAGGTCACAGAACTGCAAGGTTAACTATACAATTCAACAGCGTCCTTTCAGTTCAAAGTGGAGTCTCTCTGACCTCTGTGAAAGAGAGGGTCTCTGAAGGTTGGGCAGCTTTTATTTGTAAATTGCAGTCTAATATCAGCATTCTTTCTTTACCGTACTTCACCTTTTTACAGGATGTGGGCATTTGTCTATCCCTTACTGCCCTTGCAAGTGGCTTGCCAGACCATTTTCAGATGTCAGTTTAGAGTCAACCACATGACTGTGAGTCGAGAGTCACGTGGGCAAAGATTGCAGATTTCCCTTCCTAAAGGATGCTAGTGAACTAGATGACAATTGATTATAGATGAGAGATAAGACTAGCTTTCATTGCCAGATTTATTGATTTAACCTAAAATTCCATCAGCTACGCTGGTGGGATTTGAAGACATGTCCCCAGAGCACTGGCCTAGCCTCTGGTTTACTGGTGGAATTACGAAGAATCACTGAAGTATTATGGCACAGATGATGACCATTTGGCCCACTGTGTCTCCACCAGCTCTTATCTAGTACCATTACCTAGTGCCAATCTCCTGCCTTTACCCATACCATTGCACACTATTCTTATCAAAATAATCATCCAATGCTCTCCTGAATGTCTCATTTGAACACCCACCATATTTCCTGGCAGTGTATTCCATAGCCACACTACTTGCTGTGTGAAAAAGGTTTTTTCTCACATTAGAGATAACAAG
>JAHRHZ010000112.1:453948-690068 GCA_024137785.1 Ginglymostoma cirratum
TGCTCCTATGATGCTGCTTGGCCTGCTGTGTTCATCCAGCTCTACATCTTGTTATCTTGGATTCTCCAGCATCTGCAGTTCCTATTATCTCTGAGAAAATTTTCTCACATTAGCTTTGCTTTTTTCGGCAGATCACTTTGAATATATACCCTTTTACGAACGGGAACACGTTCTCCCTGTCTACTCTATCTAGCCCACTTATGGTTTTGAAAACCTCTATCAAATCTCCTCTCAGATTTCTTCCCTCCAGGGAGAACAGCCCCAACTTCTTCAATCTATCCTCTTAACTGAAATTCCTCATTCCTGGAACCATTCTTGTTAATTGCTTCTGCACTCTCTCCAATGCATTCTCATATTTCCCATAATGTGGTACCTACTAAGTGTATGCAATACCTCCAGCTGAAGTATAACAAGTGTCTTTTACAATTATTCGATTACAGATTACCAACATGCCACCATATCTGGCTTCCTTCAACATGAAGATGCCTCTAAAGCACTGTGCAACAATCAGATGCTCGTGAACACCGATCAAATAATATTTCATTCAGTCAATTCATGGACAGAGAACTACAGACTTATTAAAAGTATTAATTATTTTGCTGAAATTAAATTTGACTCTGCAGTGATCCACTGACCATTTTATATTTGTGATTATGAGATGAATGTTGCCAGACATTGGAAACAGGATTCCATGCCAAATAATTCCAGGTTTGGGTGTGACGTGCAGTTGAGTGGGACCAGCCAAGGTGCTCTCACACAGATGCCCAGCACTACACAATGGATTGAGTGGTCTCCCTCAGTGTTGTAACATGCTGTGACTTACTGATTTTCTACTTATGTAAACCATGATTGTTAAGTTTTCCAAGGGAGCTGCGCAACTTCAAACACATTCCAGTTGGCCATATAGAACCACATAGTAATCAAATCCCAACAATTACGATTTGGTTTTCAGTGTGGTTCACCTGAATTTAATGAATTACAGCCACAAATTACACTCAGCACAAATTGGATAGCCATTGTTTATGCATTGGTTTAAAACTGGGCAAATACGGAAGCTGCAAACGCAAATGTGGCTGCAACCCCACACTGAATTAATAAGTTGAATTTATTATCTGGACCATTGGAGCAGAACTAGGCCATTCAGCCTTTTGACTCTGCTCCGTCATTCAATGAAATCATGATTCATCTGATAATCCTCAAGTCCAATTTTCTGCCTTTTTTCCATAAACCTTGATTCCCTTGCTGATTAAAAATCTATCTCAGACTTGAATATACTTAATGACAGAGCCTTGACAGCCCCTGGCAGTCAAGAATTCCACAGATTCACAATCTTCTGAGAGAAGGAATTTCTCCTCCTCTGTTTTAAACAGGTGATCTCTTATTCTGAGATTATGTCTGCTGGTCCTAGACCCTCTCACAAGGCGAAACAACTTCTTGGTATCTACCCTATCAAATCTCCTAAAATTTTATACATTTCAATTAGATTGTCTCTCGTTCTCTTATATTCCAAAAAAGTGCAGGCCAAATCTACTCAACCTTTCCTCATGAGAAATTTCATAGAATTCATAGAATCCCTACATAGTGGAAACAGGCCCTTCAGCCCAACAAGTCCACACTGACCCTAGGAGCATCCTATCCTGACCTGTCCCCCTATAACCCACCTAATCTGCACATCCCTGAACAGTACTAGCAATTTAGCATGGCCAATCACCTAGCCTGTACATCTTTGGACTGTGGGAGGAAACCGGAGCACCCGGAGGAAACCCACGCAGACATGAGGAGAATGTGCAAACTCCACACCGACAGTCGCTCGAGGGTGGAATCGGGTCCCTGGCACTGTGAGGCAGCAGTGTTAATCACTGAGCCACAGTCCTGCCCATAAAGTCCCTCCACCCAGGATCAGCTTAGTAAAGCTGTCTCTTCACAGCCTCCAAAGCCAGGATTTCTTTCCTTTGTTAAGGAATTATCCACCATATTCCAACTGTGGTCTGACTAGTGTCTTGATGGTTTTAGTAAAACCTCCCTACTTTGATACTCAATTCCCTCTGAAATGAAGGCCAACATTCCATTTGCATTTCCTACTATTCACAGAACTTGAATGCTAGCTTTCTGAGATTCATGGATGAGGACTTCCAAATCCCTTCGTACCATGGCCTTTCTGCAGTTTTTTCTCCATTTAACTAATACTCAGCTCTTCTAATTTCCCTGCCAGAGTGCAAAACCTCACATTTTTCCACATTACATTCCATGTCGGCCTAACATCAGTGGCAGGTCAGTTGTTGGAGAGGATTCTGAGACAGGATCTACATGCATTTGGAAAGATAAGGATTAATTATAGATAGTCAGCATTGTGCATTGGCAATTGTGTCTCACAGGCTTCATTGAGTTTTTTTGAATAGATGACCAAGAAGACAGATGAAAGCAGAGTGGTAGATGTTGTCAAAATAGAGTTTAGCAAGGCCTTCGACAAGGCTCCGAATGGTAGTCTGGTTGGTAAAGTTAAATGACATGGGTTTCAGGGAGACCTAACCAATTGGATACAAAATTGGCTTTATGGTACGAGACAGAGCCTGTGACCAGCAGTGTGCTGTAAAGATTGGAGCAGTATCCACTGTTCGTCATCTATATAAACAATTTGGATGAGAACATAGGAGTCAGGGTTAGTAAGTTTGCAGAAGACACCAAATTGGTGATATAGTGGACAGTGAATAAGGTTATTTAAGGGTACAACAGGATCTTGATCAAATTGGTCAGTGGGGCAAAGAACAGCAGATGAAGTTTAATGTAGAAAAATGTGAGATGTTCCATTTTGATAAGACCACCTTGGACAGGACTTACACAACTAATGGTAGGGTCCTGGGAGGTGTTGTTGAACTGAGAGACCTAGAGATGCAGGTCCATAGTTCCTTGGAATTGGCATCACAGTTTAGACAGGGTGGTGAAGGTGGCATTTGGCATGCTTGACTTCATTGATCAGAGCACTGAGTACAGGAGTTGGAACGTCAAGTTATGGCTATACAAGACATTGGTAAGGTCACATTTGGAGTACTACGTACAATTCTGGTCGCCCTGCCATAGGAAGGATGTTATTAAACTGGAAAGTAAAAAAAAAATCACAGGAATGTTACCGAGACTGGAAGGTTCGAGTTATAAGAAGAAGCTCGATAGGTTGGGACATTTTCCCCTGTGGCGTAAGAGGCTGAGGAGCGACCTTATTGAGGTTTAAAAAATCATAGATAAGATGAATAGCCAAGATATTTTCCTCAGGGTAGTGAAGTCTAAAACTAGAGGCCATAAAGTTAAGATGAGAAAGATAAGATTTGAAAGGGACCTGAGGGGCAACATTTTCACATAGAGGGTGGTGTATATGTAGAACGGGCTGCCAGAGGAAGTGGTAGAGGTGGGTATAATTACAACGTTTAAATGATATTTGGACAGGAAGATGGATAGGAAAGGTTTACAGGGACATGGCTCAAATGTAGGAAATTGGCACTAGTTCAGTTTAGGAAACCTAGTCAGCATGGATGAGTTGGGCTGAAGGGCCTGTGTCTGTGCTGTATTACTCTATTACCGTCTACACCTGTCCATGTCCCTCTGCAGATTTTTTGCGTCATCCTCAACACTTGTCTCTCCACCTATTTTTGAGTTATCTGCAAACCTGGTTATAGTACTTTCACTTTCCTCATCCAAGTCATTAATAGTTATTGTAATTAATTGTGGCCTCAGCACTGATCCATATGGCACACCAATAATTACATAATGCCATGCTGAAAATTCCATCTTATTCTAACTCCCTGTATTCTATTATGTGGACTTTAATTAATCTGGCAAGAGACAATCCTCTATCCATGCTTATATTATGCCAACACCATGAGCTCTAATCTCATTAAGTAACCAATGCATTTCCATATCAAATGCCTCCTCAAAACTGAAATATGTAGCATCCACGGCTTTCCACTTATTGATTCTCCTTGTATCTCCACAAAGAATTCTGGTATGTTTGTCAGGCATGACGTTCCCTTCATAATGCCATGCTGGCTCTGCTTGATCATACAATGTATTTCTAAATGTCCTCCAATTATATGCGCCATAATAGACTTTGACATTTTCCAGTAACAGCTATTGCCTATAGTTACCACGTTTTGGTCACCTTCATTTTTATTAATAAAAATGTTACATTTGGCAGTTTTCCAATCCTCTGGGACTTATCCAGAATCTAAGGGTTCCTGGAAGATTACTGTACCTACTATCTTGCAAGCCAATTCCTTGAATATCCTAGGATGCATTCCATCAGGTCCAGGGAATTTATCATTATTTAGCTCAATTAGTTTTGTTAGCAATTTTTCTACAGAGATAGTTACTGTGTTTATTTCCTCTCCTCACTTTGGCCCTTGAATATTTCATAATTATGGAATACAATTAGTGACTTCTACTGGGAAGACTGATGCGAAGCATGTTTTCAACTCCTTTGCCATTCCCACAGTCATACAAACGAACAAATGAAAATGTACAGCACAGGAAGAGGCCCTTCGGCCCTCTAAGCCTGTACCAATCATCATGCCCTAGTTAACCTAAAAACAAACCTGCCATTTTTCAATCCATATTCCTCTGTTCGCTCCCTATTCATGTGCCCATCTAGGTGCCTCTTAAATGTCTTCAATGAGCCTGCTTCCACCACATCTTCTGCTAGTGCATTCCAGGCTGGTACCACTCTTTGCGTGAAAAACTTCCCTCGCACATCTCCCTTAAACATTCCCCCTCTGAGCTTGAACCTGTGCCCCCTTGTAATTGAAACTTCAACCTTGGGAAAAGCCTCTGACTATCCACCCTGTCCATGCTTCTCATAATGTTGTAGACCTCTATCAGGTCTCCCCTCAGCTGCCGTGTTTCCAGTAAAAACAACCCTAGTCTTTTTAACTTTTCTTCATAGTCAATGCTCTGGAGGCCAGGCAACGTCCTGGTGAATCTTCTCTGTACCCTCTCTTAAGCTTCCACATTCTTCTGGTAGTGTGGTGACCAAAACTGCACACAATACAGTACAGAAACAGACCCTTTGGTTCAACTCATCCATGCCAATCAAGTTTCCATGTAGTGGAGACCTCAAATATCCTGGCACAGTGAGGTGAGTTTTCAAAAATACTCAAAACATGAATACTTAAAGGATGTTTGATTCCAGGTTCAAAGCTGCTGTGATGGCACGCTTCACCTTTCTTGAAGATCAGTTCCCAGGAGAAAAGGAGCATTGTCAGAAGTCTACCATTGTCAGAGGTGCAGCATCATCAGAGGTACAGCACTATCAGGGGTGCAGCATTGTCAAAAGTAACATTGTTTCAAAGCTGTGCGCACGCAGCTAGTCCAAGGTTCCATGCACGGCAACTGGGGTCAGCATTATGATCGTGGCATTGACTTCTGATTTCAGACCTTGGAGGCCCACACTGCCAGTAAAAAAATTAGAGGGAATGTTTGTCAGAGATGCTTTTTTTGACACAGGTGCTATTTTGATAGAAGTGTAGCTCTGGGGAGTTACAGAACTGGTAGAAGTGCAAGCACTGGCAGAAGTGCAACGCTGGAAGAAATGTGACCGCTGGCAGTGATGCAGCACTGGCAGAGGTACTAAACAGCAGAGGTATAGAACTAGCAGAAATGCAAGCTCTGGCAGAGGTGCAGCGCTGTCAGAAGTAAGACCATAAGAAATTGGAATAAGAGTCAGCTGTTTGACCCTTCAAGCTTGCTTCACCATTCAAAAGGATCACTGCTGATCCGATATCCCTCATGTCCACTTTCCTGCACTTTTCCATAACTCTTGATTCCCTGACTGATCAAAAATTTACCTATTTCAGCCTTAAATATATACAAGGACTCTTCCCCTTTAGCTCTCTAGGGCAAGGAGTTCCAAAGACTCACAACCCTCTGATAGAAGAAATTCCTCCTCTTCTCAGGTGCCCCTTTATTCTGAAAGTATATCCTCTGGTCCTAGACTGTCCCATGAGGGGAAATATCCTCTCAGCATTTACTCTGTTAAGTTCCTTAAGAATCCTACATGTTTCAGTGAGACTATCTCTCATTCTTCTGAATTCTAAAGAGCAGAATCCCAACCTGCTGGGCCAACATTCCATTAGCCTTCCTGATTACCTGCTACACCTATGTATTAACTTTCCGTGTTTCGTGCACAAGTTCTCCAAGTCCCTTGGTGTCACAGCTTTCTTCAGTTCTTTTCCATTTAAATAATATTTTGTTCTTTGTTCTCCCTTCCAAATGAACAACTATACATTTTCTCACATTATACTCTATTTGCCAACATTTTGCCCACTTACTTAATCTAACAATATCTCTCTGTAAACTGTTTGTATCCCTCTCACAAGCTGCCTTTCTACCTACTTTCATGTCATCTGCAAATTTGGCTACAGAACATTGACTTCCTTCCTCCAAGTGACTAACATATGTAGTAAGCAGTTGTATGCCTAGTACTAATCCATCTAGTCATGGGTCACCAACCTAAGAAAGAATCTCTTATTCCATTCACTGTTTCCTGCTCATCAGCCAATTCTCTATCCATGTCAATATACTACGTCTAACACCATGGGTTCTTATCTTATGTACTAACCTTTTTGTGAGGTACCTTGTCGAACTCCTCTGGGAATCCAAATTCTGGCTCCTGGAACCATCTACCGGTTCCTCTCTATCTACTCTGATTGAGACTTTCTCGAAAAATTCAAACAAATTTGTCAGACATGATTTTCCTTTTCATGAAACTAAGCTGACTCTGCTTAATTAGGTAATGATTTCCAAATGGTCTGTTATTACTTCCTTAATAATTGATGCTAATACTTTTCCAATAATAGATGTTAGGGTAATTGGTATATAGTCATCTGTCTTTTGCCTACGTCCCCTTTTTGAATAGGGTGTCACATGAGCAGTTTTTCAATCGTGTGGCACTTTTCCAGAATCCAATGGCTTTTGGAAAATTAGAACCTATATATCCACTATCTCTGTAGGTGGATCTTTTAAGATCCTACGATGCAAGACATCAGGGGGCTTATTTGCCTTACACTCCATTAGTTTGTCTAATACTGCTTCTCTACTGATGGCGATAGTACTTAATTCCTCTCCCGTAATCTTTAGTATTATGGGATGTTTGAAGTATCTTATGCCGTAAACACTGATGCAAAATATCTGTTCAACACCTCTGCCATTTTCTTGTTCCCAAAATTATCTTCCCACATTCATTTTCTAAGGGGTCTAAGTTCACTTTTATTCCTCCCTTCCTTTTTATGGACTTAAAGAAGCTCCTATTGTGAGTTTTTATATTCCTCGCTAATTTGCTTTTTAAGTTTATTTTCTCTGTCTTTACTGCCTTTTTTGTCCTCCTTTGATGGATTCTGAATTTTTCCCAGACTTCAGGACTTTCACTGACTTTTGCCTCCTTATATGCTTTTTTTTTTCAACTTAACATTCACCTTAACTTCCTTGGTTAAGAATAATTGGTTAATGCATTTTTTAGAATCTTTCCTCCTTACTGGGTTATATTTTTGTTGAGAGTTATTAATTACCTCCTTAAATGTCTACCATTGCTTCCTTACTCCCATTTCTACCAATGAATCCATCCGGTTCATTTCAGCTAACTCAGTTCTCATTTCATTGTAATTCCCTTTACTTAAGTCAAACACACATGTTTCTCACCCAAGTTTCTTATTCTCAAACTGAATATTAAATTCATCATGTTATGATCACCACTTCTTAGGGGATCTAACTTTTACTCAGAAGTTATTTATTAAACCTGTCTCATTGTCCTTTACCAGATTCAAGATAGCCTGCTCCCTGGTTGGCTCTGTGACACATCGCTCAAGGAAACTATCCCTAATGCACTTTATCAATTTGTTGTCACAAGTTCACATGTTTACCTCTTTAATCTTGCTGACCCTGATCGAATTAGCTTGTGGCTTAGGTGGTAATCCAGAGAACATTACCTTTTTGTGCTTTTTTAAATTTAGCCCTGAAATGCTCATATTTCCTCAGCAGAACTTTTTTCTCTGTTCTTCCTATACCATTGGGAGCTAAATGGTCCACAACAACTGGATCTTTCCCTCCCTCTCCAAGATCCTCTGCAGCCCAGATGAATATCCTATACGTGGGCACTAGGCAGGCAATACAGCCATTGGGAGTCTTAATCCTTGCCACAGAGAATGGTGTCTATTCTACTGATTATATTATCCCCAATTACAACTACATTTCTCTTTCTTTCTCCACCTTGAATGGCTCCATCTACCACTGTACCATGGTCAGTTTGCTCATCCTCCCTGCGGGGCCTGCTTTCATCCACACAGGGAGCAAGAATCTGAAACCGGTTAGACAAGCTCAAGGGCAGAGGCTTCTGCAGTACCATCTCCTGTATCCTTCTACTTGGCATGCTTGGTAGTTACACCCTTCTGTCCCTGGCCATTTATTGAGTTCGAGGTAGTTAAGGTGCGTGGCTAACTCTTGAAACACAGCATCCAGGTAATTCTTCCCATCCCTGATGTGTCGCATTGTTTGAAGCTCAGACTCCAGGTCAACAACTCTAAGCTGGATTTCCTTAAGTAATCAAAACTTGCTACAGGTATGGACACCATGAACCACAATTGAGTCCACTAGCTCCCACATCATGTCGGTACAACACATCACTTGACCTTGCATCTCTATTTTACTTACTTCGGCCTTAACGTTTTTTAAAAGTCTTTTAGTTTGTAATCCGTAAATATTTCTCCTATTTACTGTCAAGTTGGAAGTAACCAATAATAGATAGTAAATCAGCAGCCATTACCAACCAATTAATTTAGTTCTCCTGTGAAGTCACTCTATATTTTGTGCTCGTCCTCTTATCCTGGGCTTCAGTTCATCTCAGCCTGAGTCTCACTCCTTCTAAACCGTGAAGCACTGTCAGAGGTACAGCATTTATCAGAGGTGCAGGTTTGGCAGAGGTGTGGCCAGGGATTACCATACTATTGAGGGTGCCCCACTGTGAAAGGTGCTGCATCGCTAAGGGTGACATATAGTTCTGGGTACCACACTGTTGGAGTGTCACTCCAGCGCTCCATAGTCGAGGGTATTCCATTGTTGGAGGTGATGCACAAACTGGAATCAGGGGAAAGCTCTCCAATTGATGGAGTCATACCTGGCACATGGGAAGATGGTTGCGGTTGTTGGAGATCAATCATATGAACTCTAGGACATCACTGAAGGATTCCTAATGGTAGTGTCCTAGGTCCAACAATCCTCAGTTGTTTTATACATGACCTTCCCACTATCATCCAGTCAGAAGTGAGGATGTTTGCTGATGATTGCCAATGTTCAGCACCATTTGTGACTTCTCAGATACTGAAGCAGTCCAAGCCCAAACGCAGCATGAAAGGGACAATATCCAGGTTTCGACTGACAAGTGGAAAGTAATCCATGCACTACACAAGTTTCAGGCAATGACCATTCCCAATAAGGCACAACCTAACTATTGCCCCGTGATATTCAATGGTATCACCTTCACTGAATCCTCCACTATTAACATCCTGGGGTTTACCATTGACTAGAAACTAAACTGAACTCGCCATATGAAAACTGCAGCCTCAAGAACAGATCAGAGGCTAGGAATTCTGCAGTAAGTAACTCACCTCCTGACTCCCCAAAGCCTGTCCACCATCTGCAAGGTGATAGTCAGGAGTGTTGATGAAACACTCCCCATTTGTCTGGATGAGTGTAACTCCAATAACACTCAAGAAGCTTGACACCATCCAGGACAAAGCAATCTGTCTGACTGGCACCACATCCACAAGCATCCACTCCCTCCACCACTGACACTAAGTAGGAGTTTGTACTACCTACAAGATTGACTGGAGAAATTCACCAAAGTTCCTTGACAGCTCCTTCTAAACCCTCAATCACTGCCATCTAGAAGATCAAGGGCAGCAGATACATGGGAACACTACCACCTGCATGTTCCCCTTCAAGCGACTTCACCATCCTCACTTGGAAATGTATCATCATTCTTTCACTGTTGCTTGTCAAAATCCTGGAACTCCCTCCTGAATGGCATCATGGGTCTATTTACGAATGGACTGCAAAGATTCAAGAAGGCTGCTCACCACCAGCTTACCAAGGCTGAGGGGGATGGGAAACAAATGTCACAAGCTACTGCCACCCACCTCTCATGAAAAGAAATAGAAAAAAATTCAGCTCTGCTGACAGCAAATCTAAGCAAACACAACACAGTGGAGGAGTTAAGTGTAGTTAGTGCGTAATCGGAATGGAGGAAGGGGTTCATGTTCTTAATTTTTCAACTTAATATTGACTCCTGAAGGTTGTATAGTGCTCAATATCCAGGTTTGGGCTGCTGTTTCATTAGTTTGCATTGGGCTTCTCTGCAATACTGCAGCAGGCATGAGACAAAATGTTAGCATGAGGGCAAATTCTGTTGAAGACCCATATCAGACTCAAAATATTAGCTCTGTTTCACACTCCAAAGATACTGCCAGACCAGCTGAATTTCTACAGCTCTTTCTGTTTTTATTTCAGATTTCCAACATCCACAGTATTTCGCTTTAGTTATTATGCAATTAGTAGTTGCTGTGACACTCACTGGACCCAGGACATTTTCCAGAGCGAGAGCAGGCTGAGTCCCAGTAGTGAGCCATGGCCAGAGACCGGAGTGAGAGGAGAGGAAGCGTGGGCTGAGTCCCGGAATCAAGTTGCAGCCAAGGCCCAGAGTGGGAGCAGAGCAAGCCTAGGCCAGCCATGGAAATGAGTCCTGAATGGAGGCCAGCACGTGGAGGCAGTGTGGCAATGTGTTCTGAAGCCCAGCGGACAGACTCAGTGAAAAAGGACTATAACTTGAGCACTTTACCGATACATTTTTATTGTCATTATGGACTTTTTAAACTCTGTATTCCCATGCTAGTCTTTTCTTTAACCATTTAACTTCTGTAACAACACTTAAAGCATCTGTACCTAGGTACCTTGTACCTAAGATTGCACCAAGAGGCGACATCACAAACTTATCATTGCACTCATTTGAGTGCACTTGACAATAATTCTAATTTAACACAGTGTTACATTCAGGGTAGTCGATGATAAAATCCATATCAACTGGTAGTTGGCAGCTATTCATATCTCTGATTTGCAAATGATTAGTCTCTCCATCTGTCCATTTTCTATTTCTTAAATAAAAAATGGAGGAATGCAAAGGAAGTTATTTGTTCAACTCCACCTTACTCTAAACATCAATGTCTTCAGAAGATTAAAAAAAAGAGACCAAGAGATGCACATACATTGCCATTTGGAATAGTGACACCAATGTACAGGCTACTGCGGGTGAAAGGTCAGAGGGCATGCCGCATAGATCATAGAATCCCTACAGTGTGGAAACAGGCCCTTTGGCCTGACAAGTCCACACTGGCCATTGGAACTTCCCACCCAGACCCATCCCTCTGTAACCCACCTAATCTGAACACTATGGGCAATTGAGCACAGCCAATCCACCTAGCCTGCACATCCTTGGACTGTGGGAGGAAACTGGAGTACCCGGAGGAAACCCACGCAGACAGGGGGAGAATATGCAAACTCCACACAGACAGTCATCCGAGGGTGGAATTGAACCCAGGTCCCTGGCACTGTGAGGTTGCAGTGCTAACCACTGAGCCACCATGCCACCGATGGGGACAATCATTGATGAGATGGCCCTACAATTTCCCTGGTTTTATACCCAGCAGAATAATTGGGCAACGGCTGTTAGCTAAAGGCATTCGGAGCTTCACTTACGTCAAATTATATATGGGTCTCTGATTAGCCCAGTCACTTGGAAAGAATCTGTGTGTGTGTCTCAGCAAAACATACAATGTTTTGCTGGCAACTAAATAAGATGTCAACAAGAGCAAGTGGCAATCTCCCACGTCCGGAAGCAGGTTTTTGCAGACCTGGATAGTCAAATGACAGTTATAAATTTGGAACTTGGAATACTTAGGCTGAACACTGAAGTGGGAACATCTTCAAAAATAAAATGACAAGGCTCTACAGAAGATAGCCTGGATGCCTGCTGATTGACTGTTACCCTGGATCCAGGCCAGAACTATCTTCCTACATAAGCCATAAATGCAAGTGAGTTCTGCCATTTCTCAACATCACTCCACCTTTGAAACGAGTTAAAGGCTCACGAAAATCGTGGGGCCACCTTTGACATTGGGTGTCAATGGCCTGAAGACTGTGGAGATCTTGTCCAGCTCAGGGAGTGTACATTTTCGGTCCAGGCTGACAACCTAGTGTTGTACTGAGGGATTGGTGGTCAGGTGTTACAGTTCACTCAAGAAATCTGGGTCTCTGTGACGGTCATGTCTCCAACACTCTTTCCATCAGTTTTATTTCAATTTTTAAAAATTCTTTCATGGGATGTAGGTGTACCTTGCAAGGCCAACACTTGTTGCTCAAAATCTAATTGTCTGATTGCTACATAAGGTGGTTGAGACCAAAATATGGAATCTTTTCAAGAAGGAATTGGATGTAGTTCTGAGGTAAAGTGACCAAAGAGTATGGGGAGAAAGCAGAAACAGGGGACTGAGTTGGATGGTCAGAAATGATCATATTACCTCGTGGAAAAGACTCAAAGAGCCAAATGGCTTACTTCGAAGTAAATGGGCCTATTTTCTAAGTTTTATGCTTCCTTGGCCATTTCAGAGTTAATGCTATTGCTGTGCATCCGGAGTCATGGGCAGATTGCCTTCCCAAAAGGACAATAGTGAACCAGGTGGGTTTTTACAACCATCGTTGATAGTTGCCATGTCACTATTATAAAGACTGGCTTTCGGTTCCAGACTTTATTAGCTAATTTTAAATTTCACCAGATACTGTGGTGGAATTTAAACCCATGTCGCCAGAGCATGAGCAGATTATGTGCTGATTAGAACAGATCTGATGGGGAGTCACCAGATTCAAAAGATTAATTCTGCTTTCTTCCCACAAATGCTGGCAGGCCTGCTGAGTTACACCAGGAATTTCTGGGGTTTTTTTTAAACTTATGGTGTCCGTAGTTCTTTGTTTTGTCTTAGTGGACGAGTAATCTCTACCTCAATGCTTGCATGTTGGAATGATTTACAAGTTGACATGCAACCAGTCTGGCAACATTCTGAACACACATTACTTGGCCATCACACCCTCCATTGACACATAAATCTGGAGCACCTGGCTCAGCGGCAAGGACCCAAGATATCCATTGAGGGAGTACTGTCTGCTTATTTAAACAGTGTGGCAAGCAGCTCACTGCTGAAGCACTCATGAACGGCTGCGTACCACAGCAGAGGGCTCAGGATTACTTGAAGGCAGCACTAGTTAAAGAGAGTGGTGTATTCCAGCTGAGAAGAGTCTCATCTGGAAAATAAAAGTGACTTTAGTGCTACAAGATCAGGAAAGTGCACCATGTTTCTCATACAGTTCAAAAGGTAAAGAGAATAAGGCTGTCATCTATTCAACAGATTCTCTGGACCTACTCTGGCATGTAATGGGAGTAGATGTCACTGTCATTGGCTTAGCTCTGAGAATGCAGTACCACAATCATGATCAAATCTAACATCCATTGATCTTAATTGTCCTTAAAATCATGATCAGCAGCAGGGCTGAAACCACCAAAGATAACTGAAAGCTCACATCGAATCCTTCTTTTCACATTCCACTTCCCACATTATCTGTTATTTGATTTACAATGAAGACGGGTTGAGTTTCAAATTCCACATTCCCATCTACACGAAGTAATCTGATTTCCTACTTAACTAGAATCTAATCCCCTTCTGACTTACAAGCACTTATTTTTCCCTCTCTACCTCCTCTGAGGCAGAGTTCTCAAGTCATACAAACCTCTGAGGGAACAGAATTGCATCTCATCTCTGTCCTGAAAGGACCTCCCCTGGTTTTGGAGTGACCCACAAGAGGAAACATCTTTTCCATATCCACCTTGTCAAGACCATTCGGGATCTTATACACTTCATTCAAGTCATCCCTGGTTCTTCTAAATTCAAATGGAATTGAATCTAGTCTGTCCAATCTTTCTACATAAGACATCCCACTCATTCCAGGTATCAATCTAATAAATCTCCTCTGAACCACCTCCAATGCATTTCCATCTTTTCTTAAATAATGAGACCAAGACTGCACACAGTGGTTGAGGTATAGTCTGGAGCATACTATCTTTATTTCTACGCTGAATTCTTCTCAGAAGAAAGGACTGCATTTCATCAATCATCTTAATTATTCTGCGGTTGTTCTCCATTTAAATAACATCTTGCTTTCTCAGTAATCCTGCCAAAGTGAACAACTTCATATTTTCCCAAATTACACTCCACCTGCCAGAGTTTTGCCCACTCACTCAATTTATCCAAATAATTACAACTTTCTTATGTTCTCTTCACAACTTACTTTCCTAACTATCTTTATGTCACAGAATCATGGAATTGTTACCAGAGGGTAGTCATTCAGCCCATTATGGCTGCACCAGCTCTCCAACAAGCATCATTACTTAGTGCCAATCTCCTGCCTTTTCCCCCTAAGCCTGCACATTGTTACTCTTCAAATTATCGTCCAATGCCTTCTTGAATGCTTCAACTGAACCTCCCTCCACCACAGTAATAGACAGTGCATTCCAGACTCATACCAAAGGCTTTTTCTCATCTCTCATTTGCTACATTTGCAAATCACTTTAAATCTACGCCTTCTCATTTTTGATCCTTTTACAAGCAGGAACAGTGTCTCTCTATCTAGATCTCATGATTTGAAAATCTCTATCAAATCTCCTCTCAGCCAACTTCTCTCCATGTCTCAGCCTCTCCAATCTATCCTCATCACTGAAAATTTTCATTCTTTGAACATTTTTGTGAATTTCTTCTGCACTCTTTCTAATACATTCACATTTTTCCTATAATGTGGCACCCACAACTGTACTCCAGCTGCGGACTAATAAGTGTCTTGTACAAGTTCAATGTCTTACTCTTGTACTTTATGCCCCTAATGATGAAGTCATGAACTCTGAATGCTTTATTAACTGCTCTCTTCGCCTGTCCTATCTCCTTCAATGATTTCTGCACATCTACACCCAGGTGTCTGCTCTTGCACCAACTTCAGAATTGTACCCGCTATTTTATATTGTCTTTCAGTGTTGTTCCTATCAAAATGCATCAGCTCACACTTCTCTGCATTGAACCTTGTCTGTTTCCTATCAGTCCACTCCATCAACTTGTTGATGTCCTTTTGGAGTTCCACAATGTTCTTGTCTAAGATTACAATCCTTCCATGTTTTGTGTCATTGCAAGCTCTGAAACTGTCTTTTGCACAGTAGAATCCAGATCATTAACATAGATAAGGAAAAGCAAGGGTCCCAATTCCAATGCTCTGAGGAACTTAGTGCAAACCTTCTTCCAGCTGGAAAAATATCCACTGATTATTACCCTCTGTTTCTTATTGCTGAATCGATTTTGTATCCATGTGCCTGCTGTCCCTTTTATTCCACGTTAGACAACAACTGTTGCCATGATCTGTTCACTCTGCATAATTTGGGTGTGCATCCCTGCAGGATCATAAGACCATAAGACATAGGAGCAGAAATTAGGCCAGTCGGCCCATCGAGTCTGCTCTGCCATTCAATCATGGCTGGTAAGTTCCTCAACCCCATTCTTCTGCTTTCTCCCCGTAACCCTTGATCCCCGTGATAATCAAGAACCTATCTATCTCAGTCTTAAATGCACTCAATGACCTGGCTTCCACAGCCTTCTGCGGCAATGAATTCCATAGGTTCACCACTCTCTGGCTGAAGAAGTTTCTCCTTATTCAAAAAGGTCTTCCCTTTACTCTAAGGCTGGGCCCTCAGGTCCTAGTCTCTCCTAACAATGGAAGCATCTTCCCAAAATCCGCTCTGACCAGGCCATTCAGTATTTTGTAAGTTTCAATTAGATCCACCCTCATCCTTCGAAACTCCAGTAAGTATAGTCCCAGGGTCCTCAAACGTTCCTCATATGTTAAGCTTTCCATTCCTGGGACCTTTCTTGTAAACCTCCTCTGAACCTGCTCCAGGGCCAGTACATTCTTCCTGAGATATGGGGCCCAAAACTGCACACAATACTCCAAATGTGGCCTGACCAGAGACTTATAAAGCCTCAGTAGTACATCCCTGCTTTTTTATTCAAGTCCTCTCAAAATAAATGTCAACATTGTATTTGCCTTCCTGACTACTGACTCACCCTGCAAGTTTACCTTGAGAGAATCCTGGACTAGAACTCCCAAGTCTCTTTGCACTTCAGACTTCTGAATTTTCTCCCCATTTAGAAAATAGTCCATGCTTTTATTCTTCTTACCAAAGTGCATGACCTCACACTTTCCCACATTATACTTCATCTACCACTTCTGTGCCCACTCTCCTAACCTGTCCAAATCCTTCTGCAGCCTCCCCACCTCCTCAATACTACCTGTCCCTCTACCTATCTTTGTAGCATTTGCAAACTTAGCCAGAATGCCCACAGTTCCTTCATCTAGATCATTAATGTATAAAGTGAAAAGTTGTGGTCCCAACACTGACCCTTGTGGAGCACCACGTGTCACCGGCTGCCATCCTGAGAATGACCCTTTTATCCCCACTCTCTGCTTTCTGTCAGACAGCCAATCTTCTATTCATGCTAGCACCTTGCCTCTAACACCATGGCCCCTTATCTTACTCAGCAGCCTCCTGTGCGGCACCTTGTCAAAGGCCTTCTTGAAGTCCAGGTAGATAACATCCATTGGCTCTCCTTGGTCTACCCTGTTCATTACTTCCTCAAAGAATTCTAGCAGATTTGTCAAGCATGACCTCCCCTTGATGAAACTGTGCTTCCAGTGCCCTACTTCACCATGTACTTCCAAATAGTCAGAAATCTCATCCTTTACAATAGACACCAAAATCTTACCAACGACCGAGGTTAGGCTAATTGGCTTGTAATTTTCTATCTTTTGCCCTACTCCCTTTTTAAAACAGGGTGTCGCGTTAGCGATTTTCCAGTTCTCTGGGACCCTCCCTGACTCTAGTGATTCCTGAAAAATCACCACTAACGCTTCCACTATCTCTTCAGCTATCTCCTTCAGAACTCTGGGGTGTAGTCCATTTGGTCCAGGTGATTTATCCACCTTCAGACCAATCAGTTTTACTAGCACCTTTTCCTTGGTGATGGCCACCATACTCAGCTCGGTCCCCTGACTCTCTTGAATTTTTGGGAAATTACCCTGGTCTTCCACCGTGAAGACTGACATGAAGCAATTATTCAGTTCATCAGCCATTTCCTTGATCCCCACTACAATCTATCCACCATCATTGTCCAGTGGTCCAATGTCCACTTTTGCCTCTTTTTTGTCCTTTATGTATCTAAACAAACTCTTACAGCCTTCATTTATATTACTGGCTAGCTTACCTCATATTTAATCTTCTCCCTCCGTATTCCTTTTTTTCTTGCCCTCTGTTGGTCTTTGTAAGCTTCCCAGACCTCTGGTTTCCCACTGCCCTTCGCCACATTTTATGCTTTCTCTTTTGCTTTTATGCTATCCCTGACTTCCTTAGTCAGCCATGGACAGTTACTGCCCTTATCAAAACTGACACCCTGTATAGCTCGACCAGAGATATGAGCATGCCATGGATGCCACCCAAAACTGCACTCATTATGCCAAAAGCATGACACCTTAGAATTCTGTTGGCTACAAGTTAAAGCTCGAAGAAACCCAACACTAAATCAATATCATCACGAAATAGAAGGCATTGTATTTATTACATTTACAAAACCTCCTCCACAATAATTTACTATGTGAAGCATTCAATTAGTTAATATGAAGTGCTACAGACAGACATGGTGTGTCCATTGCCATAAATCACATTGCTTCAATTTATTTTGGACAAAAAATTCTAAAGGAGTTGTCATTGAATGTGCAGCTTTCTTCAGGCAGGTAACTGTCCAAAGAGAACAGAACAATATGAAGCTCAAATATTGTATTAAATTCATGATATGACGTTAGAGAGGCACTCTGCTCTTAAATAACTGCTTCCTCAATGATCAAAATGTCTCTCCACAGATTCTCAAGCAACAACGTTTCTCAATTAATCAGCGTCAGTACATTATCTAACCATGAGGACGTTGAAGCTGCGTGTTAATCATATTCATCTTCATTTTTTTTAAAATAAAGAAGTAGTGTCCACCATTGGTGTGTGGAGATCAAGGAATGATCTCATCACAATCTTATTTAGTCTCTGCCCATCAGTCACCCTGGCCAGTTTTCTGGACAATTGCATTGCCAATAATACAGTATACTCTATGCAACATTCCTGTCTTCAGTGCTCAAGAGCATTACAAGGAACGACACAGAACTTATGATGCGGAAACATGCCATTCAGCCCAACTGGTCACTGCCAATGTTTACAGTTCATGCAAGCCTTTTTCCACCTAATTTCACCAACATACCCTTCAATTCTTTTCTGCTTCATCCAGCTTACCCTTAAATGCACCTTTGTTATTTGCCTCATTGACACCTTATGGTAGCGAACTATACATGCTCATCACTTTAGCCTGAGTAAAGTTGTTCTTCCTGAATTCTCTATTAGAATTATTAGAAACCAGTGATGACCCTAGTTCTAGATCTGTGATAATTTGAAAGATATTCCTTACATCTGCCAGATCAAATTCTTTCTTAATTTTAACATCTCTTTAGAGTCAACCCTGAGCGTTATCTGATCTCAAGAGAAGTGTAGCTTGTTCAGGCCTTCCTGACTGACATATGCTCTGTATTCTAACATTATTCATGTAAATACTTGTTCCATTTTCTCCAGTTCCTTTCTGTCTTTTTTATAATATGGAGACCATATGAATAATGTACAGGTGTAACTAGTGGAAACCTCCACATTTACAGTTGAACTTCCCAGACTCAGATGTTGGTGCTCAAATGATATTTAAATGTATTTAAAGAAGTGTCTCCTGCAGGGAATAAGAGCCCACACAACTATTGTTATATATGAATCATTATCAATCATATCTAACTCCATAAAGGATAGTCAGCACCTTACAATGCAGGACTGTTGCAGTCTCCAAGCTATCCATGGAGCTAAGGACTAAATTCAATACTTTATGCAATTTCTGATTTAAACAAACATTGCATTAATTGGCATTATTGCAAATACAGAGGATGTTATAATTCTTCCCAATGACATGTGAGAGAGTGTGTCAAGGAGCAAAACAATTTCAATCTTAACGTCATTACATCTATTCCCACCACCTCTTAATAAATGGGAAAGCTCAAATGACAAATATATTATTGACTGCTCTGAAAAGCAAAGGGACAAGAATATGTAGATGCAGAGTCTTAACAGTTGCCATGACATCCATTTCAACTCATGAACGATGAATTCTGTAAAGTATACAGCCTTCATATCAGTTAGAATAATTGACTGAATTAGAGTGTTGCATGGATCACCAGCCCTTGCACAAACAACATGCTCAACTAAACGAACATCCAGAGGTTCTGATGTTCTATTTCGCTTCATGGTCAATCTCTGCTTATGCCCCAACCAAAAGCTGTGGCACAGACTTCCCAAATTCAGGCTTCTTGGAATTCATGTGCAGAGATGTGCCGTGACTTTTAAATATTGTGAAACCTGTGGTGAGAGGTGATGTGGTTTTGTTTACCCCACTTGTTCAGGACAGCTAAGTGTTAATCTGTAGGTAACTAATGCCTGGCAGCTGGGATTCTAAATCAGAATGCCAACACTAGTCTTCTAATCATCAGTGATGAGCCGTGTTAATTCCCATGCATTTCACATCTCACATTCCCTCAAACTGGACTGAGTGTCTACAATCTAGTTAACTGAGGAGTACTAAGGGTTCCAAGTTCCCCATGTATTGGACATGCATGTTACACATTTTAACTGCAGATGTACTGCGCAGGCCATGAAGAGTGCAGAGATTAACAGCTCAATAGAGCAAAGGAAATTAGAAGGGGTGTTTCCAGGAGCAGAGCACTAAGCTTTGGCCCAATATGTATCCATTAGGAAAACTGGGATGAAATATTTGTGTGGGGTGTAGGATAACCTTAGCGTAATTCTGCAGCTTCAGATATATTATCGAGCTACGTCTTGATGCAATTGACAATAATTATTTTGTAGAAAAGGTTCTACCTAATTTCTTGCACCAGTTAATTGCAAAAGACCTGTTTGCCAGAATGAGAAAGAAAAAAATGTCTGAATAATTGTGGTCAATTCCTTTGCTAATCCGAGGAATTTCAATTTTAGTTATACTTTTCTGAAGAAAACAATTCCATCTCCTTCAATCTTCCTGAATATCCAGGATTATCCTTGTTTGCTTTTAGTCTCGCATGACCACAATGGAATGTATAATGGAATGAAATAATTCTATAGTATTGTGGAAGCCATTTGCTCCATCACTTCTGTTTGATATAATATCCATCTCATTACCCACTCCATGCCTTTTCTTCATTTTTTTTGCGAATTGTCCAGTTTCTTTTTATTGAAACAAACTCAATGCTTTCTTTTTTGGTAGCTTGTTCCGCGAAACTCTGGATTAAATTTCTCAAAACCTACGTTCTCATTCCTTCAGTGACAATCTTCAATTCACTTCTGACCAGTTCTGATCATTTTTTCTCCCATTAGAAGTTTTCCTAATTTTAAATGGACCTAATTCATTCTCCAAGCTTTTCAGTGAAAAGAACCAAGTCTAAAGATGTGTAGGTTAGATGGATTGGCCATGCTAAAATACCCTGTAGTGTCAAGGGATGCGTAGGCCAGATTTTTTCCAGTTTGGCCTATGTAATAAGGATACATGAACACCAACTAGCCACCAAGATACATGATCAATTCTCACTGGTCTCAATACACACAACAAAGAAGGACAAAAATTTGACTGGGACAACACGTCCATTATAGCACAAGCCACACAGCGACATGCCAGGGAATTCCTGGAGGCCTGGCATTCCAACCAGAACACCATCAACAAACACATTGACTGGACCCGATATACAAACCACTGAAGAACACAACTGGAAGTATTACCAACCAGCCCAGTAAACCGAGGCATATAAATAACAAGCGGGATGGAACGACAACGCTTCACCGGAGGCACACTGACAATGTTACCTAGCAGGGTGGCGAAACATCTGCAATCAAACACTGGTTTGGCGAGCAAGTCTGCAGTCACAACAGTGCCTCATTGAAATGTGGCATCACCAGCAATGCAGCAAACCCAGAGCTTTGATTCTCAACATCAAACCCTGAAAGCAGCTTCAAATCCAGAATCTTCAGTCGCAGAGGCAAACAAGCTACCAACAGAGTCACAGCCAAGTATGTCTTCATAAAGCTGCAAACAAGATGGAGGACCCATTGGAATAAGATCAATATCTTCAGTAGTGCCAAGGGAGAGGAATGTCCCTTCAGGATTGGCTGTAATTCATTGTGAATTAAGTGAGGAAGAGGCCATAACTGACTTAGGCAGCATCGTTCAGGCTTCATTTGAATGAGAACTACTACATCTCAGTCCAGAAGGTGGTTTAATCAGTATTGCTGCCATGAGGATCTGTCCTGTGCTGCTGAGAGGTTGATATCTTTGGCTGTTCTTGATTCTCCTGGTATTGCACGACCCTAATGAGTAAAACAAAGGTGAAGATAAAGTTGCCATAGTCCTATTGGACCACAGGCTGCTCTCTCATCAGAAAGACAATTAGTGGAGGTATAATCTGTGAGGAAAGAAGTTGAGAAGGAGTGTCCTTCATGGTACTCTCAGCTGGTGCGGAAATTAAACATGCGCTAATGACATTACTCTGCATTGGAAACCAACCATCCAGCCAACTGAATTAACTGACCTGCTTGCAGATTACTGTCTGACTGGTAATTTTCTGTCAATTTTTAAAACACTTATATACGTGACTACTCATGATGCTGATCTCTTTAATACCTCCATCTTCAGTGTTCATTGCATATTTTTCCCACTATTGCTCATGACTAGATGTGACATGACCGCAGGACATAGATCTGATCTGTTGATGGTGGCCTCACCTAGCTTTGTCTATTACCTGCTGCTTCCACTGTTTAGCCTACATGCAGTCGTGTAATCTACCTTCACCAGGTGGGCATCTTCTTTCCAGCTCTGTCTAATTTTGCTTCTTCCTAAAAAGTGTATTGAAGGAATGCAGCTTTTCTTTTTGCAAATGATATATTCTTTAAATGTTTTCCATTGCTCATTTGTTATTATATCTTTTAACAAAGTTTCCCAATTAACCTTTTCCCAATTATCCCTTATTATTTTATAACTTGCTTTGCTTAACACCCCAGATTAAGACATAACATATCACTTTCAAACTCAAAATAAAATTGCATCATGTAATGACTACTGTTTCCTAGAGGCCACTTTACTGCAACTTTATTTCTTAACCTTTTCTCATTGTACAATACTGAATCTAAAATAGCCTGTTCCCCATTTGGTTCCTCAGTTTACTGACCGATGTAACTAATCTCTATACATTCCATGAACTCATTGTCCACACTATTATTTGCTTGGGTTTATACAATTTATATGCAAGTTAAATTTTCCATATTTACTGTGTTATCCCAATATATGCACCATTTACTTCGAGTTATACACTGCCCTATGCTCCACTTCTTGTTAGTGGGCCTAAAAGTATCCCCTGTCCATGATTTTTGCCCTTTGCTCGTCTTAATGATCGTGTGATTCCAATTTGAAGAAGAACAGGGAAATGCTTTCTGGGATCCTGAATGACCCTGCTGGACTTTGATGGGATCTTTCTACGCATAAATTCTCTGCTACGTTATGACAGCAGCAGCAATGCCTGTAAGTGCATCACTGGCCCTTTGTGAAGTGCAGAAGAAGTGAGACATCTATCATACCTCAGCTTACTCCTTAGTTGTCTGAACCACTTAGCTCTGTTGGAAGTTGAATTCT
This sequence comes from Ginglymostoma cirratum, assembly GCA_024137785.1. NCBI lineage: Eukaryota > Metazoa > Chordata > Chondrichthyes > Orectolobiformes > Ginglymostomatidae > Ginglymostoma > Ginglymostoma cirratum. Next base: position 476,922 of record JAHRHZ010000112.1, read on the forward strand.
GCTAGAACAAAATTGATTGTTGGTCTCAGGTCTAGGTCTGTCAGAACCTTTCAATTAAATATGGTTCTGTCCCCTATCACTGGCTGTCCATGCACATACATTTTTAGGATGAGCTAATAGCTACTAAGTCTTGGTTACAGGCGTGTTTAATCCTTGTTCTCAAAGAAGTCATAAATTTAAGATTAATAACCACTATGACAGGAGGGAAAAATTATTTTTATGTAAACATTGCTCAGACACATAGAGTATGGTGAAATGAAAATCCATTACATGTCTTAAAAGGGATTTGAATAAATATTTGAAAAAGAACTTTTATATTTGCTCGAGAGGGCAAACGGAACGCCTCATCTGTAAACAAAGTCTGAAAGTATGGCACTCCCTCAGTAATGCAGTAAAGGATCTGAAGAAAGTGCGAGTGAGTGGGGCAAAGTAGACGGTTCTGGCAGAGGTCTATGGCATGTGCAGATGCTTTTGAAACTATTTATCTTGGAGCATTAATTATTAATTCTGCACCTCTGTAGAATTACTCTCGACCATAAGTTTAACTTTCGCCACTATGCTAGAATGCACTCCATCTATTCCCTTGGAACCCTTCCCAATTACCTCAGCCTTTCGGAGGATCTAGGTTAAATTGATTCCACGGAACTTGCACTGTACTTCCTGCCAAACACGAGCAGTATATTGGTGCCACCAGCTTGCTGCCTTTACTTAACTGAAGCCTCAGCAATGATGCACTACATTCAGATGACATCTTAAAAATAACAACCTTAGTTCTGCAGACTTCACTTTCACTGCTGAGTCTGATGTTTGTAGGTTCAGAGCTGAGTACAAAAGTAGCTGGACACTGTGGAGCGGTACTGAGTGAGTATTGCACTCTCTGAGATGTTGCTTTGAAATGAGATGTTTTGTCTACCCTCTCAAACTGATGTAAGAGATCCCACAGCACAACTTCAAACAAGTGCAGAGTTCTTCCTGGAACCCTGGCAAATGTTTATCCATCAGTCAACATCACTGAAATTGATGGTCTGGTCATTTTCAAGTTTGTGGAAGGTTGGCTGCTGTGTTTCTTAAGTGACAACAGTATTTATGCTTCAGCCACATTATTTGAAATGTCTCTGACCAGAAGGGCACTGAACTCAACCATTCCTACTTGCTTAACACTTCAGATTGCTCCAGTTACAATCTACAGCAATAGCCTTTCAATTTTTGTTCACCTGCCTCAGATGACTGTTTATAACATGGCCAATCTCCATGAAATTAGTTCTTTGCCTTTCTCTGTGAAATAGGGTACAAATGGAACCAATTTGTACAATAGGTGTACCGTGGTTTCTACACTAACTGTATGTCTGGAATTGAACAAGTTTAGTGTAAAAAGAAAGAAGAATGATATTTCAGTCTGATTCAAGCAGCCTATCCAAAAACAGAAGCACTGGCCAGAGTGATTGCACAGCAAAGGTTCTGTAGATTACTGTCTAGAGGATACATTAGCTGTTACCTCCTGGAGGGACATAAAGCAATCTCACAAAGAAGAACCCAAAGTTCTCCCCATTGCCCAAGCATCAATGCTCTGGTGCAGTACTGAGGGAGTGGTACATTGTCAGAGGTGCTGTTTTTAAATTGAATTGTATCATTTATTGTCATGTGTATTCAACGTAAAAACACAGTGAAAAGAGTGTACCTTCGTTATACATATACGGCACCATTCACATTAACTTTGAATATGAAAGAAAGAAGATAACTTAAGAGAGATCAACTTTCCTTTCCACTGCCACAGATCCATTTAGGGCTTTCCAGCCCTCACCACACCTCTGTCAGAATCCTGCTCCGGGTTTTCCAGCCCATGCTATGCCACTGCTAGCATCCTGCTCTGGGCTGCTTCACTGGCCCAATCTTGCCGTTGCTGCCTCACCGGCCCACTGTCGGCTGCCTCAGCAGCTTGCTTTCGCAGCTGCTGCTGCTAGTACCTCACTGGCCTGCTCTCACTGGCCCACTCTTGATCTGCCGCCATCGTTCCCTCCCATGCTTGATCTGCCATTGCTGCTGGACACAACCCATACATTCAGCTCTCGCCACGTGGTTCCCAGTTGTGACCCAGCTCCTTCCCGACTTCTTAGGTAGGTAGTTAAAAGGGGTTGGGGGGTATAAAATTATGACAGAGGGAGAGAGAAGAAGGGAGAAAAAAAAGGAAGGACAAAGAAAGAGAAGAGAAGAGAACTGGCGAGCAGAGTGGAGCTCCGAATGGAGTAACTTACCTTGCTGCCATCTTGGAAATAGATGACATGTTAAACTGAAGGTCTATCTGTGCTGTCAACCAAACATTCATCGTTTAGCCAGTATCATTACATGCCCTTGGAATCAACTTTACGCTATGCTCCACTTGGAGTGAGAACAGAAGAATGTACAAAGTTCCTTTCTCAATCTAATACCATCATTAACTTCTCTTATTAGCTACAACTGAATCACTTTTTCCTGTTGCAACAGAATGTAGATTGGTTAGAGCCTGGATAAAGTGGGAGGGAGAAACTGTTCCCATTTGTAAATAATTGAGTATCAGAGGGCATAATTTAATAGTGTTTTGCACAAGAAGCGAATGTGAGGTGAATAATTAAGGACTGGAATGAACTACCTGATGGAAGCAGGTTCAATTGAGACATTCAAGAGGGCATGGGATGATTACTTACTTTGAAACGATGTGCATACTTATGGGGAAATGGCAAGAAATTGGCATGAAGTTACAACACTCAGAGAACTGGTGCAGATATGATGGCTGAATGGCTCCCTTTTGTGCTGTAACAATTCTGTGATTTAATTGCAAATCATATCTTAATTTTTTAAACACTAACCATTGCACGTCTGCCATCATAGTTTTTAATGCAATTTCCCAATGTACCTTCATCAACTTACCCTCGTTCAGATGTGGTTTGCTTTGGTTCATTTGAAGTCCTTCGGATTTGGACCAGACTAAATCTCTAGCAATCTCAACATAAAATCCTATATCATTACCGCCAATTAGTGCTTGAGACCCCCTTACTACAAGGCTATTAATCAATCCTTTCATATCACTGACCTGAAGCATGAAATTTAATGAATACATCCATAAAGTCAGCATCAGCTCGTAAAAATTAACCAGAAATTATCCCAAAAGTATTCAACAGTCCATCGGTAGGAGAACGAGAGTTGGTCCTTTTTGCTGCTTATTGTGCAAGGTGAAGACAAACATTAGCTGGAGAAGGAAGCTGAAAATGGTAGTACTAGTGTCAGATAAGTGTCACACACTGAGAAATGTCATCAACTATTCTGTGCCATGCCAGTAGACAGTCCCTGCGCACACATTAAACATCTCATCAAAACTGTGCAAACACACCAAGACACCATTCTGGAGTTAAAGTGGTGCTCATAGCTTAAAAAAACCAGGCATTTATGAATTGAATCTTCTGGCCCTTGTTCCTTGAAAGCCACATTTTTTTTCTTTATTTTTTCTTGGTATGTAGGCTACCATTTGTTGCTTACCCTTAATTGTCCAGAGAGCACATTGAGGCCAGACTGGTTAAGGATGGCGGTTTCCTTCCTGAATGATGTTAGTGAATCACAAGGCTTTTTACAGCAATTGATTCATGGTTATCATTAGAATTTTAATTCCAGATTTTTTTTGTTGAATCCAAATTCTACCATCTGCCATGGTAGTATTCAACAGGGTTCCTAGACCATTATCTGGATCACTGGATTAATAGTCTAGTGATAATACCACTGGACTACAGCCTCCCCTGATTCTGTGTTATCACGCAAGTTTGAATTTATCTGAGCTAAATTTGTCAATGTGAATGTAGGAGTCTTGTTCCAATGCTTTGAAGTGAGACTTGTGCTGAATGCAGGAACTGGCTCTTGGTCTATACTTTTTTATTGTTCAGTTTGTCCTCTTAGCCCCACAGGTTAAGAATTTGTTAGAGATCTGTGTGATTTCAGACCCTTTACAAAAAGCACAGCAGGATCTCTATTTAATCTTTGCAACAAAACAACACATAGACATCACATCCAGCTGCAGATTTTGAGGACCAAGACCAATACAGTGCATTAGTTCTGTCAGAAATACACAAATTTTCATCAGCCAACAATATGTTAGTGTAAGGCATTACTGTTCTGCCTGCAGTTAGTGATAAGTCAATCCTCCATGATGCCAGTACAGAGAAGTTAGATGTTGAGAATAGAACATTCTCACTGATGCTAGCTGGGCCAAAGAGGATCCTGTAACACCCTGTGTGTAAGGCAGGTGCTTGGAGTTAACATTTAAATAGTTATAGCATAGAAAAAGTGTATTCAGCCTGTCATGTCTCTGCAAGAGTAACTGAAATACAATATACAGAAAGAAAATTCTCATGTATTTACTAAATAGTCACCAAAATTACATTCACTCATGACTGGTTTTCATAAGCCTTGTCAGTAGGACCTCTAAGAATGACAGTCTAAGACAATCTTAGCAGGAACTTTGTTAACAAAGCTTATGCCTTTTTGCACGAGCCAGATCGCACTTCAATGTGCCCTGAACTAATACATCTGAGGCACATTCCAATATTTTGTGGCCCTCTTTAACCTTTAAGAAGTTAATGAAACTATATTTTTATTCATTGATTTACAAAGGATACTTCAACTTGGGTAATAGTAAATATTATGTGGGTTTACTATCCAGCTTTCTGATTGGACAAGGGCATCAGATACATTGGAACACCACCACCTTCAAGATCCTCTCCAAGCCACTCACCATCCTGACTTGGAAATATATTGCCATGCATTCATTCTTGCTGGGTCAAAATCTTGGAATTCTTGGCATTGTGAGTCAACCCACAAGCAGATGTTCTTCAAGAAGGCAGCTCACCACACCTTCTCAAGAGCAACTTGGGAGAGGCAATAAATGTTAAGCAGCCAGCTATGCCCATATCCCACAAATGCATAAAAAACAAATCTCTTGAGCATTCATTTCTGGTACTGGGGATCCAAAAACTTACTTCAGTTTAAATTTTTAATGTGAAACCATGTGCCACAATATTTACAGAAAGTTTGGTTATAAAATTAAAGGAGAAAATGGATTTTTCATGCAGTCATAGTCATAGAGATATACAGCACAGAAATAGACCCTTCAGTCCAACTCATCCATGCCGACAAGATATCCTAAATAAATCCAGTCTCATTTGCCAACATTTGGCCCATATCCCTCTAAACCCCTCCTATTCATATAACCATCCAAATGCCTTTAAAATGTTATAAATGTACCAGCCTCTACCACTTCCTCAGGTAGCTCATTCCATACATGCACCACCCTCTGCATGAAAAAGTTGCCCCTTAGATCCCTTTTAAATCTTTCCCCTCTCAGCTTAAAACTATTCCCTCTAGTTTTAGACTCCCCCACCCTGGGGAAATGATCTTGTCTATTTGCCCTGTCAATGCCCCTCATGATTTTATAAACCTCTATAAGGTCACCCTGCAGCCTCTGACCCTCCGGGGAAAATAGCCCCAGTCTGTTCAGTTTCTCCCTCTAACTCAAATGCTTCAACTCTGGCAACGTCCTTGTAAATCTTTTCTGAACCCTTTCAAGTTTCACAACATCCTTCCTATAGCAGGGAGACCAGAATTCCACGCAGTATTCCAACAGTGGCCTAACCAATGTTCCTGTACAGCTGCAACATGACCTCGCAACTCCTATATTCAATGCACTGACCAATAAAGGCAACCATACCAAATGTCTTCTCATTATCCTATCTACCTGGGACTCCACTTTCAAGGAACTAGTAAACAGCACTCTGAGGTCTCTTTGTTCAGCAACACTGCCGAGGACCTTACCATTATGAAAGTCCTGCCTGGGCTTGTCTTTCCAAAACGCAGCACCTCACATTTATCAAAATTAAACTCCATCTGCCACTCCTTGGCCCATTGGCCCATTTGATCAAGATCTTGTGTTCTAGGGTAACGTTCTTCGCTGTCCATTACAATTCCAATTTTTGTGTTATCTGCAAACTTACTAACCGTATGTTCACTTCCAAATCGTTTACGTAAATGACAAAAACCAGTGGACCCAGCACCCAACAAGTAAATAGTTCTTTGAAAGCCTTGTGGCACAATGCTGGTCACAGGCCTCCAGTCTGAAAAGCAACCCTCCACCACCACCCTCTATCTTCTACCTTTGAGCCAGTTCTGTATCCAAATGGCTAGTTCTCCCTGTATTCCTTGTGATCTAACCTTGCTAACCAGTCTACCATGGGGAACCTTGTCAAATGCCTTACTGAAGTCCATATAGACAACGTCCACTGGTCTACCTTCATCAATCTTCTTTGTTACTTCTTCAAAAAACTCAATCAGGTTAGTGAGACATGATTTCCCATGCATGGATGATAGTAACACATTTGTTAGAATTTTTTAGTTGCCCATAGTTTTAGGTGTGAAAGCTTCCAGGTACATATCTAGGGGAGTGGGCAATTTGCTTTGAAGCCCTTAGCATAGCCAATAGAATGGAAGATCATGTAGACATCCGCTGCTGCAAGGGATCCAACTTATTTTGGTATGAAGCACTTGGAATTGTGCTTAATGCCTTACATTTATTTACTGATTACTACTGCTCAGAGGACACCATGCTGCCGACCTAAAGTGAACAGAAATGTCAATATGTTCAGCCCAGGCAGTCCTGGCAAATCCGGTTCTCCTTAGCCACTCTGTGTTACGTTATAGTTTGTAAATGCTGAATAAAGTGATGAAGGGTGACTAAGATCATTAATATCCAAATATGTCAACTCTTAACAATAATTTGGTACAAAGACATCCATTAGTATGCAACAGCTGCCTTTACAATAAGGGAAACAAAAGGAACATATATATTTTGGCAAAAATCTGGTTTTATAGCAGAAAATAGGCTGGGGTATTTTTTTCCCCAGGGCATAGGAGGATAAGGGGTAACCTTATAAAGGTTTATAGAATCATAAAAGCATGGATAGGGTGAAAAGTTGAGGCCTTTTCCCCAGGGTAGGGGAGTCCAAAACTAGACGGCTTAGGTTTAAGCTGAGATGGGAAAGATTTATCAAAAATTACAGAGGGATCCTGATCAGATGGGGAAGTGGGCTGAAGATTGGCAAATGCAATTCAAGACTGATAAGTGTGAGTTATTGCACTTTGGAAAGTCAAACCATGGGTAAGACTTATACAGTAAATGGTAAGGTCTTGAGGAGTGTTGTGGAACGGAGGGACCTAGAAGTACAAGTAAACAGTTATTTGAAAGCGGCATCACAGGTGGACAGTGTGGTGAAGAAGGCATTTAGCATGCTGGCCTTTATTGGTCAAGACATTGAGTTTGGGATGTTATGTTACAGTTGTGTAAGTCATTGGTGAGGCTGCATTTGGAATATTGTGTACAGTTTTGGTCACCCTGTTATGGGAAAGACGTAGTTAAACTGGAAAGTGTGCAAATAAGATTTATAAGGATGTTGCCAGGACTAGTAGGCCTGAGTCATAGGGAGAGGTTGGCTAGGATAGGACTTTATTCCTTGGAATGTAGGAGAATGAGGGGGGTGACTTTATTGAGGTGTATAAAATCATAAGGGGCATAGATAGGATGAATGCACATAATCTTTTTCCTAGGGTTAGGGAATTGACAACTAGAGGGCATAGTTTTAATGTAAGAGGCGAAATATTTAAGAGGACCTTAAGGGAAACTTCTTCACGTGGAGATTGGTGCATATATGGAATGGGCTGCCAGAGAAAGTATTGAGGCAGGTACAATAGCAACATTTAAGAAGTATTTGGATAGGTACATGGATGGGGAGGGTTTAGAGGGATATGGAAAAAATGCAGACAATTGGAACTAGCTGAGCGGGCACCATGGTCAGCATGGACCAATTTGGGCCGAAGGGCCTGTTTCCATTCTGTATTACTCTATTTAATAAGGACCTAAGGGGCAACATTTTCACACAGAGGGTGGAACAAATTGCCAGAGAAAGTGTTAGAGATACTTTAATTTCAATATTAAAGACATTTGGACTGGTACATGAACAGGAACATTTAGAGGGAAATGGGCCAAATGCAGGCAAATGGAACTAGCTCAGTTTGGAAAAACTGGTTGGCGCAAACGAGTTGGAATGAAGGGTCTGTTTCCTTGCTGCATGACTCCATGACACAGATGGACTCAACTTCCACGTAGTTACTTGCTGCCAGTTGTGTTTTATTTTTAATCTTTTTATTTTCTCATGGATTTGATATTTCCGAGGTTTGATATTTATGAGGTTTGATATTTAGTCAACAATTTCAACAGGTTTAGATTTACCTAAAGAAATAATATTTTGACTGTGTTCTGACAATATGCAATTCTGATTCCTTGATGAATTTTACCCTCATCTAAATGAACTCAAAGCTCAATTAATATGGTTAAAAAGCTCTTCAGTGAATGCTGAATTTAGGTAAGTACTGATTGCATATCTGAATTTTTATCACACCCTGGGAGAAGCACTTGGTTGCTCTATCTAGCAGGTGGATCAAACAGCAACAAAACGATAACAATAATTAAAGGTCTTTGGAGTTAATCTGCTAACTGGGAATTTTGCCAACTTGGAGCATGAGTGAGAGAATGATACAAATTAATAACAGCACAAAGCAGACCATTCACCTCAACGTGTATATGCTGGCACTTACACCGATAGATGAAGCGGGTTATGTGCAATGTATCTATCGGTGCTTCTAATTCACTTCAGTGTTTCTTTGCTTTCTCTCATTTGCATCTACACCATTCAACTCCATTACTACAGTGCTAGCAAATTCCAGATTCTCACCACTCTCCAGGCCAAAATTTCTCCTGAATTCCCAACTGGACTTATTGGTGCCTCTGTTATATTTATAGCCACTAATTATGATCTCCTTGTAAGTAGAACACTATCATTGCGTTTACACTTCCAACTTTCTGAATGTCAGGTTATCCATGAGTTGTCCCTGCCTTAGAGGAAACAGAAGCAGCCTGTTCAATTTTTCCTGATAAGTGTAACCTCTCAGCCCAGCATTTCTTTCATGAATATTTCTTGCTTCTTCTCTGCTGTCACTTGATTCTTTCTATAATATTGACACCAGGAATCTGAAGAGTGTTATCTCTGATATGTTTCCCTATGAGTGCAGAGCTATGTTATTATCTGCATTCTTCAAGTTGGTTGAACAACATTTAACAACAAAGGCTCCTTCAATAGCATTTTTCAAAGCCATGACCACTACAATCTAGAAGGACAAGTGAAGCAGATACATGGGAACACCACCACCTATAAGTCCTCTGGCAAGCCATTCACCATCCTGACTTGGAACAATATTCTAATATACAAATCAGGACAGGAGTAGGCCATTCAGCCCCTCCAGCAATCTCTATCATACAATAAAATCACAGCTTACGTGACATTACAACACAGAACAGTACAGCACAAGAATGGGCGCTTTGGCCCACGATGTTGTGCCAAACATGATTCCAAATTAAACTAATCCCTTCTGTCTACCCTTGGTGCATATCCTTCCATTTCTTGCACATTCATGTGCTTATCTAAAAGTCCCTTAAATGCCCCTTTGTATCTGCCTCCGCCACCAACCGTGGCAGTGCGTTCCAATTCCTACCACAATGTACTGAAAAAAAAACTTGCCTCTCACATTTCCTCTGAACTTTCCCCCTCTCATCTTGAAGGCATGCCTCCTAGTATTAAATATTTTAACTCTGGAAAAAAGGTTCCAACCATCAACCTTACCTCATAATTTTATAGACTTCTATCAAGTCTCCCTTCAGCCTCTGCCACTCCAGAGAAAACAACCCGAGTTTTTCTAGCCTCTCCTTATAGCTCATACCCTCTAATCAAGGGCAGCATCCTGGTAAACTCTTCTGCATCCTCTCCAAAGCCTCCACACCAATCCTGTAATGTGGCGACCAGAATTGAATGCAATACTCTAAGTATGGCCTAACCAAAGTCTTATAAAGCTGCAAAATGACACCCTGCTCTTGTACTCAATTCCCCAACCAGTAAAGGCAAGCATGCAATATGCCACCTTTACCACCCTTTCTACTTGCACGGCAACTTTCAAGGAGCTATGAACTTGAAGCCTAAGATCCCTCTGTATATTAATGCTGTTCAGGGTCCTGCCATTAACTATATTTTTCCTTAATATTTGATATCCCAAAGTGCAGCACTTCACACTTACCCAGATTAAACTCCATTTGCCATTTCTCTGCCAATACCTGCAACTGATCTATATGCCGCAGTATTCTTTGACAACCTTTTACACTATCCATAACTCCACCAATCTTTGTATCATCTGTAAACTTGCTAACCCACCCATCAGCATTTTCATCTATGTCATTTACATACATTATAAACAGCATAAGTCCCAGTATAGATCACTGCAGAACACCATTAGTTGTTGACCACCAGCCAGAAAAACACCCTTCCACCACTACCTTTTGTCTTCTACGGGCAAGCCAATTCTGAATCTATTTGGCCAAGTCACTGTGGATCCCATGCACCTTAATCTTCTGGATGAGCTTACAATGAGGGACTTTTTTGAAAGCCTTACTAAAATCCATGTGGACATTGCTGTTCCTTCACCGTCACTGGGTCAAAATCCTGGGATTCCCTTCTTACATTCTTATACATTAAAGGGTAAAAGAGGGAATATGACATTGAAATGATGGATCAGTCGTGCTTATATTGAATGGCTGAGCAGGAGTGAAGGGTGGAATGGTCTACTCCTGCTTCTCGTTTCTATATTTAGTTTATTTTTTAACAGCATTGTGGGCATATGTATAGCCTCAGGATTGCAGCAGTTCAAGAGGCAGTTAACGACTGACTGTCTTTTCAGGGGAGTTAGGGATGGGTAATAAATGCTACCCAGACTTCACCGTCCATATCCCGTGAAAGAACTTTTAAAAAGTCAAACACAGTAAATATACAGACAACAGGGAAGTAGCTGAACAAAGTAAGCAGTGCAATATTTGAGTGGGCGGCTGGAAAAAATAATCCTGTGTCATCACATTGTATATGAAATTTGAGGGAGAATTTTAAACTGCCCTTAACAGACACTTGTCTAGATATTACATTAGTGAACTGGTAAAAGACTTTCGCTAATAAAGCAGAATTCACATACGACCCTAAGAACATAAGAACTAGGAGCAGAAGTAGGCAATTTAATCCCTCAAGCCTGCACCGACATTCAATACGATCATCGCTGATCTTATCTCCATATTTCCCATAACCCTCTCACCTGTTATTAATTAAAAATCTGCCCAACTCCCCCTTAATTTAATTTAGTGTCCTGTCATCCACTGCACTTTGGGGTAGTGATTTCCACAGGTTCATGACCCTTTAAATAATTCCTCCTTATCTCTGTTTCAAATGTACCATCGATTACCCTAAAACTATGACTATCTTTCTATATTGCCCCACAGGAGGAAATATCTTCTCTATATCTACTTTGTCGATCCTCAATAGCATTTTATATACCTCAATGAGACCTCCTCTCATTCTTCTAAACTCTAGCAAGTATACACTTAAACTGCTCAATCTCTCAACCCATAGCATTTTAAGATTTTGACTTTATGTCAACAAGATGGAATTAAAAGAACTGAGCAGGATATTCAGATTCCCATTAGAAATCTGCCTGTATTTTTGATGGCGTGCACATCTGTGGATATCCCGAAACACCACAACGCTTTTGAAGTTTTCAAAAAAAACTGAAAATGCTTGGAAATATTCAACCAGTCTGGCAGCATCTGTGAAATGGTAAACAGAGTAAATGGCCAGCGTTCTGCAAAGGGCATCAGGTTGGGTCCTGGTGCTGGTGGATTTTGACAAATGTTGTCTTGGAGGTCAGCACAGCTTGCCAACACCTTGAGGCAGTTTTGAATTTTGACAGGACCATGAGTAGGTGGGTTTGGTGCAGGAAGTGGGAAATACTACTGCCACATTTTTTGGTCCCTTAATCTCGTTAAAGAGTTTATTAAGGTATCTGTATATTGCTGAGAGCAATTTTCAAATATTTTCTCTTGAGCTTACACTAGGTTGCGTTTGTCACTTCACAGCTGTTGCATTCTCCCTTGGGACCAACTAAAATGTTTGGTAGCTATCTTAGAAAGACATCTGAGAACCAATTAATGCCCGTCAATTACCCTGATCCTTACCTCATCACGTAATGCCACTGTTGACCTCTGTGCCCTTCCCATGAGCTACCTGTTCAGATCAAGAAGCAGACAGGTAGCAGAGAGCTGGAACAAAACAGGTCCTTTTCAGACTGGCAGGCGGTGGCAAGTGGGTGCCGCAGGGTTCAGTACTGGGACCCCAGCTGTTCACAATATACTTTAACGATTTGGATGAAGGAATTCAATGCCATATCTCCAAATTCACAGATGACACTATGCTGGGTGGCAATGAGTGCTGTGAGGAGGATGCTAAAAGGCTGTAGGATGACTTGGATAGACTGGCTGAGTGGGCAAATACTTGTCAGATGTAATATAATTTGGATAAATGAGAGGTTATTCAGTTTGGTCACAAAAATAAGGAGGCAGATTATTATCTTAACGGTGAGAAAAGGTGAGGTGCAACAGGATTTGTGTGTCATGGTGGTACAGCTGCTAAAGATTGGCATGCAGGTGCTGTAGGTGTGAGGAAAGCTAATGGCATGCTGGCCTTCATAGCTAGACGATTTGAGTTTCAGAGTAAGGATATCTTACTGCAGTTATACAGGGCCTTGGCGAGGCCACACCTTGGGTGTTGTGTGCAGTTTGATCTCCTAGTCTGAGGAAGGACATTCTTGCTCTTGAGAGAGTCCAGTGAAGGTTCACCGGACTAATTCCCGGAATGGCAGGACTGACATACAAGGAAAGACAGAATCGACCAGGCTTGTATTCACTGGAATTTAGAAGAATGATGAGGGTGTCATAGAAACATAAAATCCTGATGGGATTGGACAGGCTAGATGCAAGAAGAATGTTCCCAATGTTGAGGAAATACAGAGCGCGGGGTCACTGTCTAAGAATAAGGGGTAAGCCACTTGGGACTGAGATGAAGAAGGATTTCTTCATTCAGAGAGTTGTGAACCTGTGGAATTCTCTCCCACAGGAATCTGTTGGGGCCAGTTCATTAGATATAATAAAGCGAAAGGGATCGAGAGGTATGGAGAGAAAGTGAGAATGGGATATTGAGATTGCATGATCAGCTATAATCACATTAAATAGTGTGCAGGCTCATTCTTGCACCTATTTTCTATGCTTTGATCAACAAAGGGACAGCGATCCCCAAAATGACTGCTGTATATTTGGAGACAATTCCCACCTGCTTGAGGGGGCTGAGCTCCTCTAATTGAGTAATGAGTTTGTCTCCCGGCCAATTAGATCACTAAAAAATTTAAAGCAGTGTTGGGGGAGTTGGCTCAGGTGACCTGGGACCTGAAACTCATCCAGTATCAGGTTCTTAACTTGCTTTGAAAATCTGGCCCATTCCAAATCTATTACCTGTCCCTGGAACCTGTATAATGTTAGAGATGTAATAGGTTCTGATCAAGTGAAGGGAATGGGTATGAAGAAGAAAAGGGAAATTCCTTGTTAAAGTTGAGGACAGAAGAGATTAATTGACAAAGGCTGTCATGGTGCAAGGCCAGAGGGAGAGATCACACTGGAGCTGGCACAAACAGCCAATTACAATCCCTTAATAATGGACTGGGGCTGGAAGGTTAATGAGGTGAATCTTAACTGTCACTCTGGGAGAGAGGGGAAGGAGAGAGGGTAAAAGTGTGGGAAACAAAGTGAACATGGCTGATTGTTACATTGACCACAACTCAGCTATCATTGCAACATAGCAATACATGATATCAATAGCCGAATGAAATGGAATATTAGAACATATAGTAGAATTGTCTGGAAGAATGAAACTAATGCACTATTTAGTAACTTGTTCCATCTACTCTTCCAGAAATAGGATTAACATTTCCAGATCAGCAAGTTCCATTTTATCTATCTGCAAAATATTAAGAAGAGTCTAAAAAAGCTAAAACCACTCAAAAATGTTTCCTCAGCAGCCTGAATCTGTTAAGCTAAGTCTCTAGTTAAATTTCCTCATCTGTTACTGGTCTAGTTCACTAAAATAGCCACTTACACTGTTATTTTCCTGTTAAGATAATAAATGAATTTCTTCCTTATCATTTATCAGTTCACTCACCACGTAAAACACATGCAGCATTTCTGTTGATATAATACTTTATCACATCTCTCGGTAACATCCCCAGATGCTTCATATCTGACAAGTGACTTCTAAAAGGACCCAGAGAGGGCTTTTGTACCTTTCTGATGATGCCCCTAACTCTGATCCAGGAGACATGCGTTCAAGTCCCACCTGCTGTAGAGATGTGTAATAACATTTCTGCGCAGGTTAATTAGAAAATACCTAAAGGCTCCAGTTTATCCTCACACCTCAAGTACCTCATTAAACATCGGACTCAAGATATTAACTCTGTTTTCTCTCCTACATTTGGTCAGGCCTCCTGAGTTTCTCCAGCAATTTCTGATTTTTTTTGTTCAAATCTCCAGTATCTGCTGTTCTTTGTTTTACTGAAGTGGCTCATTGTCTGTAAGATACTTTGCAAGTTAAAGTTGCTACATAAATTCAGACTGTCTTTCAAAGATGGTTAGTATGCTAGTGATTATTCTGTAAAAATGTAAACTTGAGAATAATCTGTTTAAGAGAATAATTGCAGATTGTGAAGGTACACACTTTTCACTGTATTTTTACATTGAATACACGTGACAATAAATGATTCAAAGAAAATAAATGATTCAATCAATGATTACCTAGTACCATAAAGAGCATCGTGACTCCTAAGTTATTACAATCGAAATGTCAACTATGGAAAGTAATTGGATAGACTTCAGTACTGCGTATTGTAAGGTTTGACTAATATTTCCAAAAATTCCCCCTCTTACTAGAGAAAAGAAAAATGTCACTGATTAATTTTCATTTGCATTCATTCACATTTTTTTAAAAGATGAAATCAATTAGACAGAATCTGTAATAAGACAAATTATTCCTCACAGACACAGATGAACACCCTTTCCCCATTCGACATTACCTCTGATCAGATAGTTCAATCTAATTTCATGTGAAGCTTCCATAAATAATGGATTGAGTGGGACTAGAATATTAAATGCATCTGCATGTTTAAACTATTTATGATCAAAATCAGAGATTTTTAAAAAGTTCTATTTATGAAGTATGTCTGTGATTAATTTATTGCTAGTCATTCTCTGTGTCCCACTCCCCAATTACTAGCGCACATTGTATAAGGAAATATATTGTTTAGATTCAGGTCATAAAACTGAATGACAAAATGTGATATTTTGTGCATTTTGTTATTCTCATATAGAACTAACTGTGGCTAGTAATCATCTGGGGTGAGTTCTGATAAATCAATTGGGATGGCAGAAGTTAAAGTTGAAATGGGTGCTTCGGTCTGAGTGGAAATGCATCACATGGTATTGAATATACAGTATTTGGCCCAACAGCCATTTGGCCCAAAACACAAATCTCCTCCCACCTCTCTTTGTCTCACCTGAGCAGCATACCCTTGTATTTGTCTCCCCTTCAAGTGCTCACCTGGCTAGCCCTTAAAATGTATTAGCGCTGTTCACCTCAGCCACTCCTGGTGGATGTCAGTGCCACATTTCAATCACTGTCACAAAGAAGTTTCTTCTGCACTTTCACTTTCAATTTCACCTCACTGTCCATATAGAAAATTCCACATGGAATTTCATTTGCAGTACATTGCTTGTTCTTTAAAATAATTTACATAACAGCAAATAATAACAATAAAAGAAAACAATAATCTAATGGGAATCTGACTTGAATGAAATTATACATTAAAGTGGTTCTAGGTAATTAGTACAAGCAGTGAGGCCATTGTGAGTACATATCCTCACCTATTCATCGTTCTTGTTCATCATTCCCATGAAGAAGGAAACCAATAAATTTAGGAGCTGATTTGTCAAGCATTCGAGGGATTGCAAGCTTTTCTCTGAATGAATCGAACATTATTACTGACACAAGGGTTCATCATCATTGTTTATGACACTCTTCCATTTTGGATTCTTCTTTAAACTTTGCAGTAACTTTATTAAGTCTGTGACAATCTTGTCAATGAGAAATGATGGAGATAGAGATTAGAAATGCTGGTTGTTTCCAAGGCGCACACAAAGGTTGGAAATATGCCATATTCCTTTCGGCGCTGACAGAGCTCGTGCAGGAAGCATGGTGGATATTATTTCAAGAGCTGACAGTGATCCAGACTGGGGGTGTGTTATGAATCTGGGATTAAGTGCTGAAACACAGCTAATGTCATGTTTTGGTTGTTAACATCTATCCTGTTGGATTATACAGCAGTTATCATGAGACTGGTGTTAGGGAAAGTACTCAAACTATTTTAGTAAAGAATAGGTCAAATTAGAAGTCAATGGTGGTGGGAGAGGCGAGCATTAAACTTGGGTGGTAATGTAAACTAAGCAATTATGAATACTTTTTCATGGCATTCAATGGAAAAGAAAAATCAAGTAGTGCAAGAGGTAAGCTGATATTTCGTAGCTGTTGATTCACCTGATTAATAAGACCAGAACATGTAGGAGCAGAAGTAGGCCATTCAGCCCATCAAGTCTGCTCCAGTATTTAAGGAGATCCTGGCTGATCTAATAACACCCAACTCCACTTTCTTGTCTTTTCCCCATAATCCTTGATTCCCTTGCTGATTAAATATCTATCTCAGCCTTGAATAGACTTAATGACCCAACCTCAACAGCCTTTTCCTATACAGCATTTCACGGATTCACTAACCTCTGAGAGAAGAAGTTTCTCATCGTCTCTGTGTTAACTGGGTGACCCCTTATCCTCAGACAGTTCTGAGGAAGCATCACTGGGCCCGAAACGTTAACCCTGATTTTTTCTTCACAAATGCTGCCAGACCTGCTGAGCTTTTCCAGCAACTTCTGTTCTTGTTCCTCATTTACAGCATCCGCAGTTCTTTGGGTTTTTATTTGGTCCTTATTCTCAGATCACGTCCTCTGGGTTCAGACTCTCCCATAAGGGAGAAACAACTTTTCTGCAGGTAATAAAGTAAGCTCACCTTGTCAAACCTGCTAAGAATCTTGCACATTTCATTAAGGTCGCCTCTCAGTTTTCTAAATTCCAACAAGTGCTGATACAACCTATTCATTGTCTACTCATAAGACAATCCCTTCATACCAAGGATATTCCTAGTGAACATTCTATGAACTGCCTTAACTGAAATAATATATTTTCTTAAATGAGGGGACCAAAGCAACTCTCATTATTCCAGTTGTGGTCTCACCAGCATCTTGCATAGATTCAATAAGACATCCCACTCTCATAGTCCAAAATCCTTGAAATACGGGCCAACGTTCCATTAGCATTCCTGATTACCTGCAACTGTGTGCTAGCTTTCTGTGTTTCATGCACAAGCTCATCCTAGCCTCTTTGTGTTACAGCTTTCTGCAAGTTTCCTCCATTTAAATAATATGTTGCTCTTTTGTTCTCCCTTCCAAAATGAACAACTACATATTTTCACATAAGGTATCCAAAACCATTCACAGTTTTCCAGCTGTGGTCTGACTCCTGCCTGGTATAGTTTTAGCAAAATCTCCCTACTTTCACATTTGCCTTTCTATTACTCACTAGACTTGGATATTAGCTTGGAGATAGTAGGAACTGCAGATGCTGGAGAATCTG
The DNA here is from genome assembly GCA_024137785.1 of Ginglymostoma cirratum. Lineage (NCBI taxonomy): Eukaryota > Metazoa > Chordata > Chondrichthyes > Orectolobiformes > Ginglymostomatidae > Ginglymostoma > Ginglymostoma cirratum. The sequence goes on from JAHRHZ010000112.1 coordinate 494,693, forward strand.
AGATAACAAGATGTAGAGCTGGATGAACACAGCAGGCCAAGCAGCATCATAGGAGCAGGAAAGTTTGACGTTTCAGGCCTTGACCCTTCTTCAGAAATGGAAGAGGGGAAGGGGGTTCGGAAATAAATAGAGAGAGAGGGGGAGGCAGATAGAAGATGGATAGAGGAGAGGATAGGTGGAGAGGAGACAGACAGGTCAAAGAGGCGGGGATTGAGCCAGTAAAGGTGAGTGTAGGTGGGGAGGTAGGGAGGAGATAGGTCAGTCCAGGGAGGATGGACAGGTCAAGGGGGGCGGGATGAGGTTAGTAGGTAGGAGCTGAGGGTGGGGCTTGAGGTGGGAGGAGGGGATAGGTGAGAGGAAGGACAGGTTAGGGAGGCGGGGACAAGCTAGGCTGGTTTTGGGATGCGGTTGGGGGAGGGGAGATTTTGAAGCTTGAAGCCCACATTGATACCATTGGGCTGCAGGGTTCCCAAGCAGAATATGAGTTGCTGTTCCTGCAGCCTTCGGGTGGCATCATTGTAGCACTGCAGGAGGCCCAGGATGGACATGTTGTCTGCGGAATGGGAGGGGGAGTTGAAATGGTTCACAACTGGGAGGTGCAGTTGTTTAGTGCGAACCGAGCATAGGTGTTCTGCAAAGTGGTCCCCAAGCCTCCGCTTGGTTTCCCCGATGTAGAGGAGGCCACAACGGGTACAGCGGATGCAGTATACCACATTAGCAGATGTGCAGGTGAACATTTGCTTGATGTGGAAAGTCTTCTTGTGGCTTAGGATGGGGGTGAGGGGGGGGAGGTGTAGGGGCAGGTGAAGCACTTCCTGCGGTTGCAGGGAAAAGTGCTGGTTGTGGTGGGGCTGGAGGGGAGTGTCGAGCGGACAAGGGAGTCACGGAGAGAGTGGTCCTTCCGGAAGGCAGATAAGGGTGGGGAGGGAAAAATGGCTTTGGTGGTGTGGTCAGATTGCAGATGGCAGAAGTGTCAGAGGATGATGCGTTGGATCCATAGGTTGGCGTGGTACGTGAGGACGAGGGGGATTCTGTTTTGGTTTTTATTGCGGGGAGGGGGTTTGAGGGATGAGTTGCGGGAAATGCGGGAAACATGGTCGAGGCCGTTCTCGACCACTGAGGTGGGGGGAAGTTGCGGTCCTTGAAGAACGAGGACATCTGAGATGTACGGGAGTGGAATGCCTCATCCAGGGAGCAGATGCGGCGGAGGTGAAGGAGTTGGGAATAGGGGATGGCATTTTTGCAGGAAGGTGGGTGGGAGGAGGTGTATTCTAGGCTTATTGTGATTCATTGATAATGACTTCTAAATCCCTCTGTTCTGCAGCTTTTTGCAGTCCTTCTCTATTTAAATAATATTCTGCTCCTCTACTCTTCCTGCTAAAGTGTGTACTATCACATTTTCCCACATTGTATTCTTTCTTCCAGGTTTTTGATCACTTGCTTAACTTGTCTATATCCGTCTTTAGATACCAACAACGAGACCAACTTCATCTACCCTATTCCTCTCCCACATTGGAACCAAGTCCAAAATTTATTGGTCGCACAGTCAATAATGAGATAACAAAAACATCATAATTAAGGATAATAAAAGTATGTTTTAATTGTATTTTCTGAGGATTAAGTACCTTGAACAAAAAACTTCCATGTTCTTCTTCAAACTAATGTGATGCGATATGGAACAAAGATCTTTATTCTCTGTAGTTCTTCATTTATTTTCTTTTATCTAGAAGCTGACTCTTTCAACATCAGAGAACTCCTCAGGAGCTATCACCTGATATTGCATGATCAATCTTTACGATGAGACAAGAACTCAAAATATTTTCACTCAGAGAAAAGACATTTGTTTTTAATCTCTTTACTCTTTCAGGTGATATGGGTGTCAGTTATCCTTTAATATTTGCTGTTGAACTAAATTTTTTACTCAACCATTTCAGAGGGCAGTTAAGAGTCAACCACGTTGCCGTGGGTCTGGAGTCACACATAGACTAGACCAAGTAAAGACAGCAGGTTTCCTAATATAAAGAGCATTAGTGACTCAGATGAGTTTTACAGCAATCAATGATCTTCATTGTGGCTTGATTTTACATTCCAGATTTTATTAATTGAACTTAAATTCCACCAGCTTCCATAGTGGAATTTGAATCCAGAGCATTAGCCTGACAAGTCTCCCATAGCAAGGCAGATATGGGGAGGCAAATGGTGTAGTAGTAATTCCATCTGACGAGTAATCCATAACGTTTGGTTAATGTTCTGGGGCATGAGGACAAGTCACGAGACTGAATTGGTTAGAATTCTGTAGATTTCTACAATCTTCACCTAAACTCCAGAATATAGTCCTAACCAATCCAGTCCCCATTCAACAATGTAACATTACCTCCTTTACAACCCATTATCTTCCAGACAGCAACTGCTGTTGGCAAGGTACCAGCATCAGCGCTGAGAAGGATCAGTGTTATTTGTGGGAGGGACATGTGGTGTTGAGGATTGCAGGAGGAATAAGCGCAAGGGGGGGGTGGATGGATTGACTAACCTTGCACTAGGGCCAGTCCCTCGGTCACGCACAAACTACTGCAGATTGGAATGCTTTCCTATCCAAAGACTGATAGCCTGTCTACAGACTGCCTACACCGGTGTATTAACCGCATAGGCTGGCTCTTTTCCATCCCATTTGGAGCTGTAGCCCAAGTAGAGAGAGCCCCTTAATTGGCATTAATTGATCATGAAAGGAGCAATATAATGGAAGCTCCCTTCTAGAACTCATTTCTTGAAACTGGTGAGGTTCTTGTGTACCTACACAGTCTGTACGATTCAGCTTGCTTTCCACCTCTGGGCTGGGAAGTTTCAATTCTTTTACCAATTGTGTAAACCTGTGTCCTTCCAATCAGTGATCTCTCTGTCAATGTTAACATTTTGACCATCTTTCAAACATTCAAAGACTTTTCTTCCTTGTTCATGGGATGTGGGTGTCACTGGCTGAGCTGACATTAGTCACGTATGCTGAGTTGTCTTTGAGAAAGTGGTGGTAAGATGCCTTCTTGAACCATTGTGGTTCATGTTCTGTACATGTCCCTACATTTCCATTTAAGGAGAAATTCCAGGATTTTGATCTAGTGACAGTGAATAAATAGCAAATGAGTAGTGTGAGGGGAACTTGCAGGTAGTAATGTTCCCATATATGTGCTTCCCTTGTCCTTCTAAATGGTGGTAGTCATAGGTTGGAAGTCATAAATTCACTAAGGGGCCTTAGTGAATTTCTGCAGTGTAGCTTGTAGACGGTACACAGTGCCAGTGGTGAACGGAGTGCAATATAGAATCACAGAATAGTTATAACGCAGTACGAAGTCAATTGGCCCACTGTGTTAGCATCAGTTCCAATCACCTTCCTTTTTTCCAATAACCCTGCACACTATTTCTAACTAAATAACTATCCAACTCCTGCACTTATACAGCACTTGTACCATTGTAAAATCATCCCTCCTAAAATGCACGATAGGATCAAATATCAAACAGAATTACACAGCAAACTACATAAGGACATTGGAACAGATGATCAAAAGCATTGTCAAACAGGCAGCTTTTAAGGAGGGTCTTAGAGGAGGAGCATGAGGTAGTGAGGCAGAGAGATTTATGAAGGGAATGCCAGAGGTTAGGATCTTGGAAACAGAAAGCACAGCTGCCAATGGAGCAGGGCTATGCAGGAAGTCAGAATTCAATGATCACAGGAATGTGGGGGTGGTGGGGGGTTTCACAGATGGGTGGAGGAGAGACCATGGAGCAATTTTCATATATAGGTGAAATTTTTAAAATGTACATAGTGGCAGGAGTCAATGCAGATTAGTGAACACAGAAGTGATAGTATGAATTAGGATAGGTACAGCATGGCTTTGGATAAGTTCAAGGTGGTGCAAAATTTAAGGTCAGTTAGGACAGCATTTGTAAAATCAGATAACAGAAAGGAAGATTATCCTTTGGTGCTAATTTTGTCTCAGCAGCAGCCTGTTGGTTATGAGCAGCTGTAGTTACCACCTATTTGATAATCCCTGTTTAATGATGAGTTAATTGAATAAACAGCAATGAAAATGTTGCGAACAATGTTCTGTCCTTCAGTATTCATAATATTTGAACAATTAAAGGCTTCTGTGCCCCATGTCACTTAGGAAAATGTATCTGGTGAAAAAGAATTTTTAAAAAATGTGACCTAGTTGTACGGCTGAAGGATACTGTTTTAGTTTACTGTTTCCCTGTTTCAAATCAAATATTTACCTGAAAGGATGGCTCGTGATAGCCCCACGTATTTTACTCACCTGTAAAAATTGCGTTCTATTGCATGCAAGATATTTTTGTATGATTTGCCTGGTAAGAAATCATACAGGTATTGACACAAGCCCATTTGAGGGTCCAGTGTGCCACTCAGAATTTGGTTATATAGTGATGGAAATATCAATATTCTAACCCAACCCTCAATAATCTACTGTTTATAATAACTGGTCTACAACATACCATGGTTTGAGATGATTTTTCAACATGATAATTGTTTGAAAATAAAAGGTTTTAACCTTAAAAAATTCATACTGAATCTTTGAAGCTTCTGTTGTGATTAGCCCAGTCACATTTAATCTAACAATCAAAGATTATTCCCTTTCTTCATTAATAATAAGTTACAAAATGTCAAACTTTGTGATGTCTACATGCAACATTTTGCTGATAAATTAGACTAACCTATATTGTGATGCAGAGTTATAATAAAGTGAAAGTTTTTGCACTATATATTCTGACTGCTACCCCTATTTAGAAGAAGCAGTATTCCATTCCTAGCATGTGCACAGTACATACTGAAGTTGTAATTCATGAACAGACTCTGATCAAATTTCCTGCATCTTTCTTGATCCGTTGCTGAACTGCTAAAAATACATTGACAGAGCTGTCATCACCACCAAGGATCAATTTCTATTTGGCAACTGCTTCACAATTCTGACATTCACACAGACATGGTTAATTTTCAGCAGCACCAGAAGTCAGGAATTCCTTGGGTCACTACACAGGTGACTGAATGATCCTGTGCTTTCAGGCAGTGAGCAGCATTCACAGTGAGTGCATTCCAAGAGGGGTGAGGTTGTGGCATAGTGGGAAAGTCACTAGACTAGTCATCCAGAGAACCAGACTTATGGTCTGGGGTTCAAGTTCCTACCATGGTAAACAGTGGATTTTTGAATTCAATAAGAAAATCTGAATGAAAAAGCTTGGTTAATGGCAACCATTGGAAAAAGATGATGTGGGAAAAATCTTTCTCTGTGCAACATATGGTTGGGATTTAGAATGAATGACCTGACAGGATTATGGACACAAATTCAATTGTAATATTCAGGACTGATTTAGGTAAATACTTGAAGGAGAAAATCGCAGGGATGTCAGAAAGTGTGGGATACAGGAGCGAGCTGGGTTGCTGTTCAAAACAGCTCATCCAGACTCAATAGGCTGAATGACTTCCTCCTTTGTTATACCATTTTACAATTCCATAAATCTTCCAACCACCTACCTACACTACACTTTGAAACAAAATGATAGGTATTTTGAAAGTTAATCTTAAGAGATTAGAATTAAGTGATTCTTAAGAATTCAATGGCTCTAACAAAGGTATTTAGAAAATATACAGAGAATGCTGGAGAAACTCAGCAGATCTGGCAAAGTCTGTGGAGAAAGAAACAGTTTTAAAAAAGTGTATGTTCAACACCACCTTCTCAAGGGCAACTACAGATGGACAACAAATTGATGCTAGCATTTCCAGAAAGACTTTAAGATATCACAGATAACAAGGTGTAGAGCTGGATGAACACAGCAGGCCAAGCAGCAAATCTTGACGTTTCGGGTCTAGACCCTTCATCAGAAATGGGGGAGGGGAACAGGGTTCTGAAATAAATAGGGAGAGAGGGGGAGGCGGATAGAAGATGGATAGAGAAGATAGGTGGAGAGGAGACAGACAAGTCAAAGAGGCGGGGATGGAAGAGATTATGAGAGAACCCCACTGCGAAGCCTCTAAGGATGCCTACCCTGAAGAAGTTACCCTCCTCCCTCCGGACAAACCTCAAGGGATCTCTCTCCCACTGCAACTCTCAATCTCTTCCATCCCTGCCTCTGACTTGTCTGTCTCCTCTCCACCTATCTTCTCCTCTATCCATCTTCTATCCACCTCCCCCTCTCTCCCTATTTATTTCAGAACCCTCTTCCCCTCCCCCATTTCTGATGAAGGGTCTAGGCCCAAAACATCAAGCTTTCCTGTTCCTACGATGCTGCTTGGCCTGCTGTGTTCATCCAGCTCTACACCTTGTTGTCTCGGATTCTCCAGCATCTGCAATTCGTATTATCTTTAAGATGTCACAGTCATGTCTCAGTGAACAGTCAATATCTTGGGCACAGAATAAAGTGGCTGGAGGAAGAGAGCTGGCAATAAATGACACTAATTGGAGAAGCTTTTTCAAATTGTACATCATTGTCTCACGACTGCCTTCATCTACTGAGGATCTCAACTACCAAGTGGCACAACTATCTTAATCTCAAATTATTACACAGGACATTAAAGGAAATCTCCATGCAATTGCTCTAAATAATCCATCACTTTCATGCTTTCAAACAAATCCATAATTAAGCAAGAATCAATTTCCCTTTCCAATTTCAACACCTGTTGTGAAATGCCATGAAGCAGGGAACATTTACACTTTCTCATCTTAACTGCCACAGGATCTAGACCTCATATTCCAAGTCCAGTGGTTTTCTCATTCTCAGATGAGAACTGTTAAGGCTGACCAGTCAGTCCTAAGACTCAAACAAACATTCTGAACACTTGTAAAGCTTACTTACCCTTTGACCGTCTTTACCCACCAAACCCGGAAGACCTTGAGGCCCTGCAGGACCCTGCAAGACAAACATTGGCAAATACCCCATGTCAACCTCAACTTGTTTCCAATAGTTCGGCACTTCATCATCCAATCAAGGTACGGTTGTCAATTCTCTGCAAGGATGCCCTGGGGCATTGAGGGATTGAAGTTTAATCTCTTGACACCACTTTAAAAAAGGTCACAAAGATATTGAAAGTGAGAAAGGAGGGGCTTTTTGTCCAGGGCAACAAAAGATGGAGGTCTCCAAATGAAACAAATCGGGTAGCCAACAATTTGTGATTTGATGTCAGGAAGAATCATAGAGAGAACAGCAGTACACAGAAGTACACACATTAGTTCAACAGGCAGAGTCTTACAAAATATTGTCAAATGAAATATTGTAAATTTACTCACCCTTTCTCCTTGTGGTCCTGGTAAACCGTGGGCACCAGGCTCTCCCTGCAAAAATATTGGTCAGATTAAAAATGTCTATCTAAATTTGAAAGGATTAAATTATGGGTGGCATGGGTCTCAAATGAGGGTTGTTTTTCCTTCCATTTAGTCAATGAAGCTAGACAATCTAATCAATGTGTTTAAGAAGTTTAACTGATTTTACTTGCCCCCCAAGTCACTCACTGATCCAGCCCCATTGACCTGACTGCCTTCTCCCTGACACCACCCTAGACCTCCCTACTTCTTCACTCACCTGCCATCCTACCCCCTCACCCACATGCCATCCCATCTCCTTACCCAACTGCCACCTTACTCCCTCACTCGTCACTATCTCCTCACCGACTTGACATCATTATCCCTCACCAATCTGGCTCCTTACCCCGTCATCCACCTGTCACTCTACACCCTCACCAGCCCGCCATCCTACCCGATCACATTCCTACCACGGTTCCTCCTCACCACCTGCAATCCTACACGTCACCCACATACAATCCCATCCCTCACCCACCTGCCATTCCCCTACTGCCACACCCACTTGCCCACTCACTTACCATCCTACACCTTCACCCAGCTGACACTACCTCCTTCCCGACTAGCTGTCTTATCTTACCTGTGTCTGCAGGGATAGGACAAGAATAAGATTACAGTCAGTCAGTCAGATGTATTCTGTCATTAATCAGAAAATCTGGGCATTGATCTTAAAATCACAACCTTTATAATATGACTTTATAATACTAGCTGAAGAAAGGGCTCAGGAGAGCTATAAGAGGGCATGAGAAAGCTTTGGCAGATAGGATCAAGGAAAACTCCAAGGCGTTTTACAGGTACTTGAGGAATAAGAGAATGACCAGAGAAAGGATAGGGCCAATCAAGGATTGTAAAGGGAATTCGTGCACGGAGCCTGAAGAGCTAGGAGAGGTCCTTAACGAATACTTTTCTTCAGTATTCACAACTGAGAAGGACCTAGTTGTAGGGGAGGACAGTGTGAAACAGGCTGGAGGAGGTCGATATTAGTAAGGAAGATGTACTAGGAATTTTGAGAAACTTGAAGATGGATAAATCCCATCAGGCCCGGGGGATTTACCTAAGGATTTTATGGGAAGTGAGGGAGAGATCACAGGGCCTTTGGCAATGATCTTTTCGTCCTCACTGTCCACGGGTATAGTGCCAGAAGATTGGAGAGTGGTAAACATCATTCCCTTGTTCAAAAAACGGAATGGGGATAACCGCGGAAATTACAGGCCAGTTAGTCTTCCTTCAGTGGTGGGCAAATTATTGGAAAGGGCTCTGAGAGATAGGATTTGTGATCACTTGGATAGGCACAGTTTGATTCGTGATTGTCAGCATGGATTTGTGAGGGATAGGTCATGCCTCACAAACCTTACTGAATTCTTTGAAGAGGTGACCAAACACGTGGATGAAGGTAGAGCAGAGCATGTGGTATAAATGGATTTAAGTAAGGCATTTGATAAGGTTCCCCATGGCAGGCTCATGCAAAAGGTAAGGAGGCATGGGATAGGGGGAAATATGGCAGATTGGATTCAGAATTGGCTGACCCTTAGAGGACAATGGGTGGTAGTGGATGCAAAATATTCAACATGGTGCTCAGTTACAAGTGGTGTACCACAAGGATCTGTTCTGGGTCCTCTTCTATTTGTGATTTTTGTAAATGATTTGGATGTAGGAGTGGAAGGGTGGATTAGTAATTTCGCAGACAATACAAAGGTGGGTCGAGTTGTGGACAGTGCAGAGGGCTGTTCTAGGTTACAAAGGGACATTGATAGGATGCAGAGCTCGGCTGAGAAGTGGCAAATGGAGTTTAATCCTGAAAAGTGAGGTGATTCATTTTGAAAGGACAAACTTGAAAGCATAATACGGGGTTAACGGAAAGATTCTTGGCAGTGTGGAGGAGCAGAGGGATCTTGGGGTTCATGTCCACAATTTCCTGAAAGCTGCCACCCAGGTGGATAGAGGTGTTAAGAATGGTGTGTTAGCTTTCATTAATAGAGGGATTGAGTTCAAGAGCTGTGACGTTATGCTCCAGCTATACAAAACCCTGGTTCGGCCACATCTGGTGTATGATGTCCAGTTCTGGTTGCCTCACTACAAGAAAGATGTGGAAGTGTTGGTAAAGGTGCAGAGGAGATTTACCAGGATGTTGCCTGAAATGGAGGGATGGTCTTATGTGGAAAGGTTGAGAGAGCTAGGGCTTTTCTCTTTAGAACAACGAAGGATGAGAGGTGACTTGATAGAGGTGTACAAAATGATCAGAGGTATAGATAGAGTAGACAGCCAGAGACATTTTCCTCGGGTGGAGGTAGCTATTACAAGGGGGCATAGTTTTAAAGTGAGTGGAGGTAGATATAGGGGAGACATCAGAGGTAGGTTCTTTACTCAGTGGTAGGGGTGTGGAATGCATTGCTGGAACGGGTAGTGGAGTGGGCCTCACTAGGCGCTTTTAAGCGGCTATTAGATAGGCATATGGATGACAGTATAAAGGTAGGGGTGGAGGTTAGATAGACCTTAGGTTTAGGGTAAACATTCGGCACAACATCGTGGGCCGAAGAACCTGTGCTGTGCTGTACAGTTCTATGTTCTATGATCTATGACAGATAGCATCAGACCAGTAACACTACGCATTCTGGTTTTTAACCCACTTTCACTTAATACAGTATCAATGATCCCTTAGTGGGTTAGTACACAATTGCAACAGTTTCTGTGGTCCTGATCCAAACAAGGCAATTGCATTCTCCAGTGGTCCCCAGCATTACAGATACTGTACCAATCTTCAGCAACTTTAGTTCATTACACATGATATCAACAAACGGTTGAAGGCACTGGATACTGCAAAGGCTATGGGCCTTGACAACATTCTGGCAATTGTACTGAAGACATATTCTCCAGAACTTGTTACACACTAGGCAAGCTCTTCCAGTACAGTTACAACACTGGCATCTTCGCGACAATGTGGAAAATGGTCCAGATATGTCCTGTAGATAAAAAACAGGACAAACTCACCCCAGCCAATTACTGTCCCATCAGTTGACTGTCAATCATCAGTAAAGTGATAGAAGATGTCATCAATAGTGCCATCGAGCAGCATCTGCTCAGCAATAACTTGCTCAGTGACCTCATTACAGCGTTGGCTCAAACATGGACAAAAGAGCTGAATTCCAGAGGTGAGTGACTGCCCTTGACATCAGGGCTGCATTCAATTGAGTGTAGCATCAAGGAACCCCAGCAAAACTGGAATTAATGAGTATCGGGGGCGAACTCTCCAGTGATGGGAGTCATACGTGACACATAGGAAGACGGTTATCGATGCTGGTAATCAGCCATCTCAGCTCCAGAACATCTCTGCAGGAGATTCTTGGGGAAGTGTCTCAGGCCCAACCATCTTCAGCTGCTTTATGACCTTCCCTCCATCATAAAGTCAGAAGTGGGGATGTTTGTTGATGATCACACAATGTTAAGCACCATTGGCAACTCCTCAGATACTGAAGCAGTCCATGTTCAAATGTAAAAAGTTCCAGACAATACCCAGACTTAGGCTGATAAGTGGCAAGTAACATTCATACCACACAAATGTTAGGCCTTGACCATCAATAAGAAACAATCTAACTATTGCCCCTTGAAATTCAATAGTGTTACTATCACTAAATCCACCACTATCAATATCCTTGAGGCTCCCATTATCAAAATCTAAACTGGACCCACTACATAAACAGTGGTTACAAGAGCAGGTCACAGGCTAGAAATACTATGCTGCGTAACTCACCTCCTGACTTCCTAAAGCCTGTCCACCATCTACAAGGCATGTCAGGAGTGTAATTGAATGCTCTCCATTTGCCTTGATGGGTGAAACTGCAACACTCACGAAGCATATAAGCACCCAGGACAAAGCAGCCTACTTGAGTGACATCACATCCACAAACATCCACTCCTTCCACTACCGATGTTCAGTAGCAGCAGCATGTAGTATGTAGACTCAGAGTCAGAGTCAGAGTCAGAGTCATCAATCATACACAGCATGGAAACAGACCCTTTGTCCAACTAGTCCACGTCAACCATATTCCCAAACCAAACAAGGCCCACTTTCCTGCATTTGGTAAATATTCCTCCAAACCTTTCCTATTCATGTACTTACCCAAATGTCTGTTAAATATCGTACCTGCATCCATCACTTCCTCTGACAGTTTATTCTACACATGCACCACTCTGTATTTAAAAAGTTGTCTCTCATGTTCCTTTTAAGTATTTCTACTCTCTCCTTAAAAATATGCTCCTAGTTTTGAACTTCCCCACCCTAGGGGGAAGACCGTTGCTATTCATCTTATCAATGCCCTTCATGATTTTGTAAACCTCTGCAAGGTAACCCCTCAACCTCATACGCTTCAGTGAAATAAGTCCCAACCTTTTCCAGCCTCTCTTTGTAACTTAAACCCTCCATTCCTGGCAACATCCTGGTAAATCTTTTTTTGAACCCTCTCCAACTTAATAGTATCCTTCCAATCACAAGGCAACCAGAATTGTACACAGTACCCCAGAAGAGGCCTCACTAACATCCTGTACAAACTCAACATGACACCCCAACTTCGATACTCAAAGGTTTGAGCAGTGAAGGATAGCATGCTAAATGCCTTCTTAACCATCCTGTCTACAATGTGATGCAAATTTCAAAGAATTATGTATCTGAACCCCTAGGTCTCTCTGTTCTACAAGACTACCCAGGGCCCTACCATTAATGATACAAGTCTTGCCCTTATTTCTTTTAAGAAAATGCAACAACTCGCATTATCAAAATTAAACTCCATCTGCCACTCCTCAGCCTATTTGCCCAGTTGAACAACACTTTGCAATCTTAGATTACCTTCTTCACTATCCATTATATGACCAATTTTTGAGGACCTTCAGTGAATTTCCACAGGGCACCTGACAGCAGCTTCTAAATCCACAAAAAACTTGCATCTAGAAGAACAAGCTGATACATAGGAGCACCACCATCTTCAAGTTTCCCTCCAGGCCACTCACCATCCTGACTTGGAAATATATTGTCCTTCCTTCACTGTCACTGGGTAAAAATCCTGGATTTCCTTCCAGAAAGGCATTGTGCGTCAATCCACAGCAGGTGGACTGCAGCAGTTCATGGAGGCATCTCACCACCACCTTCAAAAGTGCCACTAAGGACAGGCAATAAATGCTGACCAGCCAGCGATGTCCACACCCCGTGAATGACTTTAAAAAATGTCTGGAAAGTGGAGTTAAAACCCAAGATCAGCCATGATGCATTGAATCACAAAACAATCTCAATAGGCTGAATAGTCTCTTCCTGTTCCTAGCACGTGTGGTTGACAGGATTAGATGAAGAGTGATGGGATGAGGCTTGTGTGGGAGCACAAAGACCATTTGGATGGATTGGCCTATTCATGCTGTAGTGTAATTCCATAATATTAATATCCTGGCATGGATTAATCAGCAAGGAATAAAAAGAAACTAGGTCAGATGTTTAAAAATGGTCTTCTGATTAATTAACGCAAATATAAAAACTGCATCTTGTGCACACAGCTGTACCTGGAGCGCTGCGCTTCACAAACGTGGAACAACTGGCTCTGAAGATGGAGGGCAGGAGGAATTAGTTGGCTTTGGATCAATAGCATTCATCTTGCATTGCACTAAACTTGCCAAGTGTCTGGTTATGTCTTCAGTGTAGTTGTGAGAATATTGCTGGCATGAATGGTTCAATTCTGCCATGTGTCAGATTGCAAATGCATACATTATTTAGAGAGTTTTTAGCACCCTCTCAGTAGCCAGCTGGAGATATATTTTACATGCTTTGACTTCAGACACATTCAACTCTCATGTTCAATTCCCCTGTTCCCTTTCTGAGTGCTGGCTCTCAGTTGTTTCCCTTGGGTTTTGACACTATTTCAGTGACATTTTGTGACTATGATTTCTCCTCATTGTCTCCCTGCCTAAGCAGTGGCCTTTCTTCCACTTCCCTTAACCTTCAAGATTGTTCAGTTTTTAAACATCAAGTACTTCTGGAGTAGAGTTTTGGACACCGGAAAATAGGAGCAAGAGTAGGTCATTCAGCCCCTTGAACCTCCTCCTCTATTTAACTAGATCATGGCTGGTTGTCTTCCTCAACACCATTTTCTTGTAAAGGGATATGGGACTAGTACATCATTAGAGTCATAGAGGTCGACAGCACAGAAGAAAGGCCCTTCAGCCCATTGAGTCAGTCGGTCAGAAACAATCATGGTGGACTGGTTAGCAAGGTTAGATCACATGGAATACAGGGAGAACTAGCCATCTGGATACAGAACTGTCCACTACACCTCCAATTTTGGGGTCATCTGCAAGCTTACTAACCATACCTCCTATGTTCATATCCAAATCATTTATATAAATGACAAAAAGCAGTGGACCCAGCACAGGTAGGAGACAGGGTGGTGGTAGAAGGTTGCTCATGTGTGGTGCAAATTGAGTCCAAGCCAAATGTTTGTCTATGTTTGTCTCACTGTATGCACACTGGAAAAAGTTGTTGATGGTTGGATTTTGAATGGCATTCTAATTTCATAATTAACACTAAAAACCCTCGTTAGTCATCCATAGGATATATATTTGTTACTTTGTATATTTGTATATTTTGTTACAAATTGCTACTCAATATGAAAAAAATCCACATAATAAGATTTCTTTTAAAAATAGCCTTAGTTACAACTGTTACATTCAGCCATAGCCATCAAGTTTGCTGTATGAAATTTAAAACAGAGTTATTAATTACCATTAACTTCTTGTTTTGTCATGTTTGACTATTTCAATGTGATTTGCTGCCTTCCTTCCACTGCATGCTCAAATATTTCCTGTGACCAATGGTGTGCCAAAAAGATCAGTGCTGGGTCCACTGTTTTTTGTCATTTATATAAATGATTTGGATATGAACATACGAGGTTTGGTTAGTAAGCTTGCAGATGACACCAAAATTAGAGGTGTAATGGACAGTGAAGAAGGTTACCTCAGAATACAACGGGAACTTGATCAGATGGGCCAATGGGCTGAGGAGTGACAGATGGAGTTTAATTTAGATAAATGTGAGCAGCAGCATTATGGAAAGGCAAATCAGGTCAGGACTTATACATTTAATGGGAAGGTCCAGGAGTGGTGCTGAACAAAGAGACCTTGGAGTGCAGGTTCATAGTTCCCGAAAGTGGAGTCACAGGTATAATGAAGAAAGTATTTAGTATGCGTGCTTTTATTGGTCAGTGCATTGAGTAAAGGAGTTAGGAGTCATGTTGCAGCTGTATAGGACATTGGTTAGGCTACTTTTGGAATACTGCTTGCCGTTCTGGTCTCTCTGATATAGGAAGGATGTTATGGAACTTGAAAGGATTCAGAAAAGATTTACAAGGATGTTGCCTGGGTTGGAGGGCTTGAGCTACAGGAAGAAGCTGAATGGCTGGAGCTATTTTCCCTAGGGCGTCAGAGGCTGAGAAATTACCTCACAGAGGTTTATAAAATCTTGAGGGGCATAAATCGGGTAAATAGACAAGGTCTTTTCCCTGGGGTGAGAGAATCCAAATCACAGTCCCCCAGGTGAAAGGGAAAAGATTTAAAAGTGATCTCAGGGGCAACTTTTTCACGCAGGAAGTAGTGTGTATGAAATGAGCTGCCAGAGGAAGTGGTGGAAGATGGTATAATTACAACATTTAAAAGGCATCTGGATAGATACATGAATAGGAAGGGTTTAGAGGGATATGAGCCAAATGCTGACAAGTGGGTAGATTTATTTAGGATATCTGGTCGGCATGGATGAGTTGGACTGAACGGTCTGTGTCCAAGATATATGGCTCTATGACTCTGGTCTGTAACTGGCTCTATAACTACTCTGGTCCTACTTTCCAGCACTTGGTCTTGCATGCTTTGGCATCCCAAGTGTACATCTAAATACTACTCAAATGTCTTGAGATTTTCTGCTTTTACCACCCTTACAGGCAGTGAGTTCCACCTGCCCAACACACTAGGTGAAAAATAGTTTTCCTCAAATCTCCTTTAAACCTTCTGCCCTTTCACTGAAATCTATACTGCATAGTCATTGATCCTTGTACCAAGGGGAAATGTTTCTTCCTATCTTTGGAAATCAATACCCTAGAGGAGCAGCTAGAGAGATTTTTAATTAGTAATGGGTTAAAGGGTTATGGGGAATGGGCAGAAAAGTAGAGTTGAGGCCAAACTGAGATCAGCCATAATCGTATTCAATGGCAGAGCAGGTTTAAGGATTGAAATGCCTACTCCTTCTCTTAAATTTATGTTCTGGTTACCAACATGTATGTGACTGGAAACAGCTTCCCCTTATTCATTCTTATCAAAATCTTTCATAATTTTGAACACCTTTAACAAATGTGTCCATCGTCTCTACTCCAAGGAAACCAACCTCTCATTTTCTAAAAAACGGAAGTCATCAATCCCTCCTACCAGTTCGGTCACTCATCTCATCAGGTCTCCAAAATAAAAACTCTCTTCCAAAGTATGTTGTCCAGATTTGACCATAATGACTGCAGCTGGCTTCTAATCAGTGTCCCATTAAGGTCTGGCATGAACTTCTTCGCTCTTTTACACTCTGCCTTTACATTTTTATTTATTTATGGGACTTAGGTGTGAAAAATCAGCCAAGGGCAAATAACCCACATCTTCCTGAATACTGGCTACCTCCTCCCACTGTCATACTGAATCATGGAGCAATCTGGATTGGCTCAAACTGGCAACCAGAAATTAATACATCCAAATTCCCCTGTCCTGTATCTACCATGGATGGACACCCATCAGACTTCCATGAGGACCTGAGGCACAGCAACAACTCAAAGTGAGTGAGGCCTCTCCCCGTTTCAGAAGGTTGTTGAACGGAGGTAACAACTGGAATGGACTCAAATCCTAGTCTCCTCCTTCCACCAATCCATGGGGTGCTGAAGCCAATGCTATTACCCCCTCTGAAATCAGCATCATTGGCCTAGAGCAATGATCAACCCTGGCTTCATGCTGCTTTTTACTGTTCAGCTGTTTACTTGGTGAGTAGTTCATAGCTTGTGTGACATTTCTCGAAGTCAGAAATCCAGTACTTACTGGTTCTCCTTTGAGTCCCTTGATCTGTAAAAGATAAAAAGGAGGTAATTAAATGAGGTACCCATGGTGCAAATCATTCATGTTTAAGTATAATCATACTGAGAACATGCCAGAGATTGATTGTTGCTGTTTGTGTAGGCTTTAAACAGTTTTTGGGTGACAGACACAAGGTAATAAGAATTCAGCTTTGGACAGAGGCATCCTGCATGATTACAATTCTTCAATCGTAAAGAATAGTTTCAGATACCACAGGTTAATATCTAGTGTAAACTCCTGATACACATTCCCTTTGTCTGAAACACTGCACAGCAGGCACTAATTCATTAAAAAATTTCCCTGGGATTATAAATATATTTTGTATCTAGTACATTAGGATCTCTCCTTGTATCACTTGCAGGCACATAACCAATGGAAAATGTGGAATTAGAGCACTTACTTTCTAGGTATAAGTATATGTGCAGATGTAACTCTACAGTTTCACCATCCACTTCTCCCTCATACGCCCAGCATGATCTCAGTCATCCCCTCACCCATCCCAACCACCAACCAGAAAAGCAATGGAATATTTGTTACCAAATTGAATTCACATGACTGTCAGAGAGGTGGCTTTTCATCTCCATCGACAATATTTTGACAAGCAATTGAGAAAAGTGGTCAAGATAATGCAAACTACACAACTTTATTACAATCCCTCCAGAATTTGTCTCCTGGGATTTTGGCAGAGATTGTTTGTGATTAACCTGGAGACTCCTAGAGAGACGTTAATCCCGTTTGTGAGTGCAGGGGCAATGGCAGCTTCTGGTATCATGAGGAAGACACTCTTATCTGATGCATGGGAACCATATGGAAAAACTATTTTGAATCACAGTAGAAAATAAAAAAACTTAAGTATCCCTTTACTTCTCTCTCTGCTCTACACTCTAAACAAAAACTTTCTTTTAAACAGGTCTTCCTTCACAGCTGCTGCAAACAAGGATGAAATATGTTGTAAAGGCAAAATTGACAAATTCTTATGAGACTATGGGATGGTCTCTCATTAGGGAGAGATGACTGGTGGTGGTTTAGCTTGAAGGTCACTGTGCTTCAGGTGAGGGGAAGGTTGAGAAGAAGAATCCTTCATGGTAATCTCAGCTGATGCGGGAATTGAACCCAACTGAGCTACGCAACCTCAGTATGGTGTAAAACTCCACTTAGAGATAGAATAGAACTTTCATTAAACATCCAGGCAAAGACATGGCAATGAAGAGAAACAGCCCTCTTTCGGTCTAAGGACCAAGGTCCTCAATGTGTTGTCTAAAAATTGAAATTGCTGGAGAAACTCAGCAGATCTGGCAGAATCCATGGAGAGAAAGCAACGTCGGGTCTAGTAATCCTTCATCCACTGCTTTATTCACAGATGCTCCACACTTGCTCGGTTTCTCCAGCAGTTTCTATTTTTGTTCATATTTCCAGCATCTGCAGTTTTTTGTTTTACCTTAGTGTGTGGTGTTTATTTTATGCCCTATTTTTGCAAACTCACCAATCTCAGATACAGGACTGGTAAACTACAAGTACATTAAAATTATTTAGAAACCATAGTTAACATATATACAACTTATAGGAAAACTCAACAAACACATCTTCTCTAGGGATTCATCAACCACGGTTATTCATAGCAACTTCAATTCCAGCTACAAAAGTTTATAGTTGGTCACATGCTGCTTTGTACCCTGGTTTCTCAATGACACACGTACAACATTTTGAGAAGATTTATAGCTTGGGTTATGGATGAGGTTGTAGACTCGCTTGCTGAGCAGGTGTGTTTGATTGCAGATGTTTTGTCACCCTACTAAGCAACATTGTCAGAGTGCCCCCAGAGGTGCACTAATGATGTTACCTAGTAGGGTGATGAAATGTCTGCAATCAAACACGCCGGCTCGGCGAGCAAGTCTACAACCTCACACCTGTACAACTCTTGCGCATATTCTCTTAAAATATCACAACATAAAGGGAAGTTCCAAGAATCATAACAAACAAAACTCCCTCTCAAACAGCACAGTTGGTCTTCCTACACCACAGGAACTGCAGCAACTCAAGAAGAAAGCTCACCAACACCTTCTCAAGAACAACTACGGATGTGTAATAAATGCTGGGCCAGCCAGCGATGCCCATATCCCATGAACAATTTAAGACCAACGTGGGTTAAAGCAACAAGGTAGGTGAAGTCAGGTTTAGGCTTCAAAATCTGCATCAATATTTTTGCACTGCCTTTAGTATACAATAAAAGCTAGTATATTTCAAATCTTCTGAGGAGGTGAAGGCTGGTAGATGGTAAAAAGAAAAGTTCAGTAAGTTAAAGGATTGAAGTTTTGTAAAGATGAATGGCTTCTCTGTCATTAGAAAAATAGCTTCAGAGGCCTGGATCGAGAGATTTCGCTCCAAAACACAGCACTTACCATTATCACAGGAAGTGGTTGCAGGGAGGCAACCTCCAACTTGCAAATCCATAGTTCACAGAGGCAGCTGTACTTGTTAAAGTGCCCATTGATATTGTTAAAAATAGATATTAATGTGTGCAAAATATCCTTAAACTCACTGGAACTGTAAACAGATCTGTCAAAAGGACCTGCAGAGGCATTGAAAATTCCTGCCCCTTAAATATTTGAAAACGTTTGGAATGTTAAAAGGTGTTTTCTATTTCACTCTAGGTTGACATAAGTTTGAGTGCATTCATCACAGGAGAAATAACTAATTTCACAATCTTTCATTTTCACAGTGGTGAATAGCTTGATTGATAGTTCCAAATGTTTACAGTCTCTTTGAAGTCAGACTGCGGATTCCAGTGCACGTTTATGGGAATAAAGAACACTGACTGCAGTGAGTGGGCTTTCGTCAATAATGGTGTTATTTTTGAAGTTCTGAATTGATCAATGACAGTTAAGAACATTTTTAGCCTCAACATGGGTCCTAAGGTCTGTTCTTGATGGACACTGGATGATTTGGCATGATCAATGTAAGGGTAGAGGGCTGCATGTAGGAGAATGGGTTGGCATGAGGAGGCACTAACTTATCATAGGGAATATAAAGGATCATGGAAGGTAGGTGAAGGGTAAAAGGCTGGCCAGGCAGACATGTGGAACTAGAAGGGATGATGGGGGAGACAGTGATTGAACAAAGTGCATTGGGCCACTTCTTTTGATGTAACAATGTTTCTATCCCTCTCACTAATAGATAAAGAAGTAAATCCCTCGTGGTTGCTTACCGCAGTTGATATCCCTCCCTACGACTGAGTTGTTGATCAGCTCGAGGGACGATGAGATGAAATTAAAGGATTTGCTAATCATAAGGATACATCACTCAACATCAACAGCAACCTTGTAGGCTTCAGCCAACACTTACAGTCTACTGGGTGCCCTGGTGCAACTCACTGGGCACAACTCACTGTCTGATCAGCTTTTGTCAAAATCTGCTAGAATTAGCCTGTTAAGGTTTAAAGAGCTGATGATATCTGAATGATTGACTGCACATGAGTTTGTACTTAACAAAGAAAATGTCTTGGATTACTAACCACATCACACTCACACATTACAACAGTGACTTCACATCAAATATACTTCTTGGCCCAGTACTGAGATCTGAAAGATATTATACAAATGTGTATTTTCTCAACTGGGCATCAACCTGCACAGCACAGCCATTTTGGCTGCCAACAGAGCTCCCAGCCAGACTCAAACTACCTGCATCATTTCGTGTCCCTTAACTAAGCCTGTGCTTCATTGAAAAAACTGAAGAGGAGTCAGGCCAGACTCAATGTTAATTCTATTTCTTTCTCCATCAGTGCTGCCCGATCTGATGAGTTTCTTCGCATTGTGTGTTTTTTGCACTGAGGCTGATTTTGCCTCATACTCCAACCTGAATGGTCAGTACATTGTAGTGGGGTTCAGCCCAGTCAGGAAAAAAAACACCCCTTGCCTCTTGTTTCATTCACACACGTGCTCCTGTAATAAGGCAAACAGCCTTTGTACTGGTTGTCTGACCCCACTGATATTGGAATCAGGGAATCAGTCTGCGAAGGGTAAAACTTTCAATCCTAAAACTAAATTTCTAGTGTAACAGCCTGGATGTCCAAACATCGAGTTCTCAGAGTCCTGAGGGACATTGAGATGGAACCTGAGTCAGAAATCTTTCACTTAGCTGGGAGATTTTGGGCCACCTGTTTCTTTGTTGTTGACTGAGGGATGAGATCTATTGACCAAGGCACTGGAGATAATTACCCCCTGCTCTTCCTTGAAGTAGCTCCAGTGAGGGGGCAAGGGTGGGGAGTGGAATCTTACACGTTTGGTTGTTAGGTTCATCTGAAACACAGAACCTCCAATAAAGCCATGCTTCCTCACCAGTGCAGAGGATTGTCAGCTGGGAGTATTGTGCTCAATGCGGCACAATGGCTAGCAATACTCTGAAACAGGTAAGGCAGGGTCTTTACGTGAACACCAGGGTGCTTTAGGCCCATTTGTGCCATTTGTGAATCATTCCGTGAGGTCCTGTCATTAACAGTATTGTAGGATGCAATGCCTCAGCCTAAATGGGGTTCTAAAGAGCAGTTTTCAAACAAATATCTATTACGAGGCAGAAGTTGGAAATTCAACCCTATATTGGGCCAGAGCCAAGGACCTAAGTTTGATTCCAGCCTCAGGCGACTGTCTGTACAGAGTTTGCACATTCTCCCCACATCCGTGTGGGTTTTCTCCAGATGCTCTGGTTTCCTTCCACAGTTGAAAGATGTGCAGGTTAGGGGATTGCTCATGCTAATTTTCCTATAGTGTCCAGGGATGTGCAGGCTAGGTAGATTAGCCATGGGAAATGCAGGGTTACAGGGTAGAGGGTGGTTCTGGGTGGGACGCTCTTTGGTGTGGACCTGATGGGCCAAATAGCCTACTTCCACACTGTAGGGAATCTAAGATTCTACGTTCTGGCATAGGACTTGGACACCAAAGCCTTGCGTCTCAGAATAAAGAATGCAATCAAACTGAGTCACATAGAGGGAGTGTAACCATTATCAATGTAGTGGGCCAAACCATAAATGCAATGAATTGTTAATTACAATGTAGTACTTTAGAACAATATGGACACGACATGGAGTTATATTTATAGACGTTCGTTGGATAGCACTTGTTGACAATGCCCTCAAGGATACCTCTCAATTATATATATTAGAAATGTGAGTGGAAATCCACCAATTTAAAAATCCACAGCGGACAGAGATCTTGAATCCTCACCACCCTCAGGAAGGTGGAGTGAGGGGAGAGAAATAGCAATAGAATGTGAGACATGAGACACACAGGGAGCTGGAAGGGGTTGGAGGGGGAGATAATGAAGGGGATAAAGCAGGAGGGGCTGAGAATGAGAGAAGTTTTGGGGGGGGGGGGGGAAGAGAGAGAGAGAGAGAGAACGGGACACATGAGAGAGCAGTGATTGCCCTTTATTTCAAAGGGATGAGTATAAAATTAAGGAGGTTTTGCTAAAGAACTGACTTATAGAATCATATGAGACAAAGTTGAGCAGGTTGGGTTCATACACGTTGGAATTTAGAACAATATGCAGCAACCTTTTTGAAACTTGACAGGATAGATGCAGAAAGTTTGTTTGCTTGTGGGAGAGTCAAGGACCAGTGGGCATTTGTTGTGCATTTAAACCAGAGATGAGGATGATTTTTTTTCTCTCAGAGGGTAGTGAATCTGTGAAATTCTTCACTACAGAGGGCTGTCGAAGCTGGACCATCAAGTATATTCAAAGATGAGATAATCAGATTTTTAAATCAGGAATCAAGGGAAATAAAATATTCTGGAAAAAGGCAGGGAAGTAGAGTTGAGGTTTATCAGATCAGCCATGATCTTACTGAATAGCAGACAAGACTTGATAGGTTGAATGGCTTATTTCTGCTTCTGTGTCTAACTTGAGCGTGCAGAGAGGAAGAGTAAGAAAGACAGAAGGGTTGGGTGACAAGGAAAAAGGCAACAGAAGGGGAAGATTGGGGAGAGGAAGATGGGGAAAGGTTCAGTGTCAGGAAATTGACTTTGTAAAATCATATCCATAGGGCATTCCTGTCAAATGATGCAAAGATTTCACATATACCTTTGAGCACTGCTTGTCCTTAACCAACTAAGTGGGAAACATACCAGGAAGTTAGCCACTGTAAAGCTGTCATATAGCCATGTACAGTTGCTTTGAAAGCAATTACTGGGATTTGGCAGCATTCATTTTTCCCCTGAGTTTGTTTAAGCATGACTGTGCAGATAGGCATCCCAGATGTGTGTTCAGTCAGTGATTAAAAAGTACAACTTCTGGCAAATGACCAAATACTCAGCTCCAGTACAAACACAGACATTTGAGTGACTATTTGAAAAGTTCCCATTGGGACAGTTTTATATGAGTGTACAGGGGACAGACTGAATAACAGATGACAGTGACTGTACTTTGGAATGTACACCAATGGTCTCTCTCACCTGTTGTTACTCTGAAAGGGGTAAGGCAGGGTCTTTACATGAACACCAGGGACCTTTAGGCCCATTTGTCCCATTCTGTAAACCAATCCGTGAGGTCCTGTCACTAACATTATTGTAGGATGCAATGCTTCAGCATAATTGGAGCTCTACACAGAGCTGTTTTCAAATAATTATCTATAACCTGAGGCAGAAGTTGGAATTTCAACAGCATATTGAAAAGATTCATCTTTCTTGTTAAAGGCAGAAAATTATTGCTAATGGTTAGATCTGGAGCTGTCAATTAACATCTGAATTAGTCCATCAACTTCTGGACCATTCCATCAGCATCCAGGTCTGACAGCTAATGGGAGCTGACTAACTGATCAGATGTTGACAGACAGGTGCAGGGGTTGACTAATAACTCAGTTGACTGACAACTCCAGGCACAACCTTTACCCCTATTGTTGCCATGAGGTCACCAGTTGGTGATCGCTTGAAAAGTAACTTCCCATTCAGTTTTCGGGCTGACAGGAGGGACTTAGGAGTAGTGGGAGGGGGAAGCCTGTTCAAACCTTGGATGGGAAGGAGTGAGTGGGAGGGGGTGGAGGTCCCCTCCTTCAACAGCCTCTTTTCCAATTAAGTACCCCCTCCTTTGAGATCTGCTTTCCATGGCTGCTCCTTCAACTCATACTGGTCTCTTAATCAGGACCCATACTATCCTACCCCCTGCCCCCAGCCCACAGCATCCTCCCAAACACACTTTAAACTCATCCTTCCACCTGATACACCCATGCACTTAGTTGTTGCTGGACCAGCTTTTTGACATTTGTTGATTATTTAATGGTCATCAACATAAAGTTGTAGAGTCATAGTCATGTACGCAGTGGAAACAGACCCTTCAGATCAACTCGACCATGCCGACCAGATATCCTAAATAAATTTGCCACCATTTGGCCCATATCCCTCTAAACCCTTCTCATTCATATACTTATCCGGATGTTTTTTAAATGTTGTAATTGTACCAGTCTCCATCATTTCCTCTGGCAGCTCATTCTGTATACGCACCACCTTCTGCATGAAAAAATTGCGCTTTAGGTCACTATTAAATCTTTCCCTCTCACCTTAAATCTATGCTCTCTAGTTTTGGACTCACCCACCCTGGGGAAAAGACCTTGTCTATTTATCCTATCCATGGCCCTCATGATTTCATAAACCACTATAAGGTCACCCCTCATGCTCAGATGCTCCAGGGAAAGTAGCCCTAGCCTATTCAGCCTCTCCCTACAGCTCAAACGCTCCAATCCTGGCAACATCCTTGTAATTCTTTTCTGAACTCTTTCCAGTTTCACAACAGATCAGAACTGAACACAATATTCCAAAAGTAGCCTAACCAATGTCCTGAAGCTGCAACATGACCTCCCAACTCCTATACTCACTGCACTGACCAATAAAGACAAGCATACCAAATGCTTTCTTCATTATCCTATCTACCGGGGCTCATTTTCAAGGAACTAGGAACCTGTACTCTTTGTTCAGCAACACTCCCCAGAACCTTACCTTTAAGTATATAAGACATGCCCAGGCTTGCCTTTCCAAAATGCAGCACCTCACATTTATCTAAATTAAACTCCATCTGCCACTCCTCAGCCCATTGGCCCATCTGATCAAGGTCTCATTTTAACCTTCTTCGCTGTCCATAACACCCCCAATTTTGGTGTCATCTGCAAACTTACTAACCTTACCTAAGAGATAACACAGTCTGGAGCTGGAGGCACACAGCAGGCCAGGCAGCATCAGAGGAGCAGGAAAGTTGACAATTTTGGCAGGAACCTTCTTCAGAAATGGGGGGAGGGAAGGGAGCTCAAAAATAAATAGAGAGAGGAGGGGTGGGGCTGGGAAGGTAGCTGGAATGGTGATAGGTGAATGCAGGTTGGGAGTGGTGGGGATTGGTCAGTGAAGTGGGAGGACCAGATAGGTGGGAGAGAAGATGGACAGTTGGTCATGGGATGAGGCCAGGGGTGGGGAGATATTGAAACTGGTAAAATCCACATTGAGGCCATGGGTCTGTAGGTTCCTGAGGCAGAATATGAGGTGCTGCTCCTTCAGTTTGCAGGTGGTGTCATTGTGACACTGGAGGAGGATCAGGAGTCTGAACTGAAAACTGAATCAATGGACTAGCTTATCATCCTTTAGTGCACTTTTCCCCTCAACTGGAATCTTCAGGCCAAAGGAAGAATGGTTACATGGCTGGGGTCTATGATTGTCAGTCTCACTTTGTATAAGTGTGAAGGAAATTGTAGGAAATGTGTGCAATAACTGACCATTCATGGAACCCAATATCAACGCCTATCATGACATGCCCTATTCAAAACTCTAATACAAACTTGCTCATAATTGCCTTGCAACTAATGTCTCCATTCTTGACTTTAAAGCAGCAAGTTTGTCTTTTCAATTTTTTTTGGAATAGCCCAGCTCTACTGCCTTCTGACCACGCTCCTTCCTTGGAGATGGCTCTGATCATTGTATTTATTGGATGTATTATGTTTAATTGCGCTGGTTAATACATTCCCAACAAATGTCTTAGTGTTCTATCTTAATAATCATAAAATAAATTGTCATTAGGCCCATTAAGTCTGCGGCACCACTTGATAATGGCACGTTTCTCAATCCCATGCTTGTACCTTCTCCACATAACCCTTGATCCCCTATCTATCAATATCTTAAATACACTCAATGTCTTTGCCTTCACAGCCTTCTGTGGCAGTGAATTCCAAAGATTCATCACCCTCCAGCTGAAAGAATTCCTCCTCATCTCAGTTCTAAGGGGTCATCCCTTTACTCTGAAACTGTGCCCTCAAGCCCTAGTCTCTCCTACTAGTGGAAACATCTTCTCCACTCTGCTCTATGCAGGCCTGTCAGTATCCCGTAAGTTTCAAAGAGATCCCCCTTCATCCTTCTACACGCCATAGATACAGACCTAGAGTCCTCAAAGATTCCGCGTTTGACATGCTCTTCATGCCTAGGATCATTCTTCTGAGCCTCTTCTGGACCCTCTCCAATTCCAGCACTTCCTTTCTTAGATAGGGGGCCCAAAACTGCTCACAATATTCCAAATGTGATCTGACCATACCTTATACAGCCTCAGCAATATATCTCTGTTCTTATATTCTGGCATTCTTGAAATGAATGCTAACATTTCATTTGCCTTCCTAACTGCCAACTGAACCTGCATGTTAACCTGAGGAGAATCCTAAAATAGGACGACTAAGTCTGGCTCGTGCCCCCTTTTCACGTTCCCAATTTCCCTCTTCAGTAAACTCCTGACAGGTAAAGCCAATGGACTCAAGGCATGGGTAGGTACGTGGCGCTGGGATATTATAGCCATTACAGAAACATATTGAGGTTGGTTGGCTCGCCGAGCTGGTTTCTTGTATTGCAGATGTTTCGTTACCATGCTGGGTAACGTCCTCAGTGCAGCCTCCGATGAAGTGTTGGTATGCTTTTCTGCCTGGTTTTTAAACTCTGGAGTCCGTTGAGCTGGACTACCTCACTTCCAGTTTTCCTTCGTAGTGGAATGTGTATGGGGTCGAGTTCAATGTGTTTATTAATAGCATGCTTCGTGGAGTGCCAGGCTTCTAGGAATTCTCGTGCCTGACTCTGCCTAGCTTGTCCCAGGATTTTGGTGTTGTCCCAGTCGAAATGGTGGTTCTCCTTGTCCACGTGGATTGAGATGAGTGAGTATTGGTCGCGTCTTTTTGTAGCCAGTTGGTGTTCATGTACCTTTGTTGTTAGTTTTCTTCCTGTTAGTCTGATGTAGTGTTTCTCACAGTCTCTGCAGGGGATCTTGTAGATGACATTGGTCCTGTCCATGGCGGGGTGTGGGTCTTTAGTTCGGGTGAGCAATTGTCGTAGGGTTGACTTGGGCTTGTGTGCCACTCTGATGCCCAGTAGTCGTAGGAGTCTTGTGGTGAATTCCGATGTGTTCCTGATGTAGGGTAGTGTGGTGAGTGTGTCGGGACATGTAGTATCTCCCTGATGTTGTTTGTGTAGGCATCTTCTGACCCAGTTTTTTGGATATCCATTATCCCTGAAAACCTGGAAGAGGTATTCTTCTTCCTCTTGGTGTAGTTCCGTATTGCTGCAGTGTGTTGTTGCCCTTTAAACAGTGTTTGCATGCAGCTTCGTTTGTGTGTGCTGGGATGGTTACTGTAGAAGTTCAGTACCTGGTCTGTGTGAGTGGCTTTTCTGTGTACTTTCCTTTGCAGTTCTCCATTTGTCTTGCGCTCTACCTTGACGTCCAGGAATGGGAGCTGTTTGTTCTTCTCTTCCTCTCTGGTGAATTTTATTGGAAACACTACGTGGGCGACACTTTGCCATCATTAAATGGACAAAATTAGAGAAAACACACAAACCCAAGCTACAAATCTACTCCAAAACCTTACACAAACATGGCTAAGGGAGGGATAGGACTGGCAGCTTAATGTGCCCGGGTACATGTGCTTTAGTCAGGACAGAAGTGGAAGTAAGAAGAGATGGGGAGTTGCATTTTTGATTAAGGGCAGTATCACAGCAGTAGCCAAAGATGAAATAACAGGGATCATCCTGTGAGACTTTGTGTGTGGAGCTAAGAAATAAGAAAGGGATGGTGACATTAGTGGGGTTGTACAATAGGACCCAAATGTCAACAGGGATTAGAAGAACAAATATGCAAGGAGATTGTGGACACTTGCAGGAGAAATACGGTTGTCATAGCGGGGGAATTAATTTATGTTTTGATGTTTTGATTTTACTTTCATTTCACAGTATGGATAAAAATCTTTAGCATGTGATCTGAAGTCCAGCCCTCAGGGGCTGCTT
Organism: Ginglymostoma cirratum; assembly: GCA_024137785.1. NCBI lineage: Eukaryota > Metazoa > Chordata > Chondrichthyes > Orectolobiformes > Ginglymostomatidae > Ginglymostoma > Ginglymostoma cirratum. The sequence continues at coordinate 522,456 of JAHRHZ010000112.1, forward strand.
GATCTGAACCACCATGCCTGTGTTAACTTATTGTTACACTATTCCAAATCAAATTCCACATCCCTGCTCTATTCACATAGTCCTGCATCTTCCTTAGCCTCCCTAAAAATAATGCTTATTGCCTCAACGTCTCCTTATTATTTCAGTTTCACCCAGAGAAGCATAAGATCCCAGATACTTACAGATAACCCAGGTGGACCTGGAGAACCCATATCACCCTATTAAAAACACAGATAATTTCATTAATAATCAGTTGATGAACAGTTAACTCATTTACATCTTAATAAGTATAGCTAGGAAACGAACAAGTTGAAAGTTGAAAGAAAGGCTATGTATACTCTGAAATGAGTTACAGTCAGCGCAGGATCTGTGCTGTTAGTTACAGGATACAAGGAATGATCTGCTTAGGGAGTAATGCTGTGGCACTGCAATGGGCTGGGCTTGCTCACATCTAGCATTACTACTAGCACAGGTCTGCCTCTAAAAGCAGATTTTTAGAAAATGCATAATCTTCTAAGCCTTGATGTTCAGAGAAACCTGACTGTACTTGTAGAAGGAACACTGAAAGCTAACATGCAGGCACAGAAAGCAACTGGGAAGGCAAATAGCATGTAGCGCACACGATCAGAAAAGTCTTACTATATGTATACAGGGCAAATCTTTTCCTAAACCTTGAACTCTCTCACAACCTACAAAAGTAGCTTTCACCCTAACCCAATCATTTTCAGTATAAAGTGACTGAACAAACAACAGAATTTAATGTTTTCTGTGCAAGATTTTAGCATCCTCCTGTCCCTTATATTCTCTCAATCTTTTCAAAATACCAATGTCTCTATGAATGTACAGTCACCAGACTTGGACACTTTGTCCAAGTATGCTCCCACTATTACATTGTAGGGGGTGGGTCATGTTACTCCCACGTACTTATGTTCTATGCATCTGCTCACACATCTCACTCCATATGACTTGGCAAGTGCGTTTCACATTGCAGAGATGTTTTCAATGAAGTGCCTGGCATCATCCACAGGTATTTGTCAGGGTCTATCTTTTGAAAGACTATATCCTTCATATTTGCTACCATTTTAGAACTAGAGTATTTCTTAACACTGAACATCCTTTGCTCCTCAAGGCCAAATATTACTTTTATAAATTTTGGACTAACTTGTTCATAAATTTAACCATCCTGCCTCACTCAATTTTGAAGACAGGCGGAGGCTTTTGTTTATAATTCTGTATTCAGTAACAGGTTGAAGAATGGATTTCTGATGGGATCCAAAGGTTGTGCCAACTGTTAACCAATTTCATTTTCCAGGCAATGACTGGGACTGTCACTTTAGGTGGTCCACATTTTCTGATTAATTTTGTCTCCTTTTAATTATTTTCTGAATGTCAAGTGAACACTATCAACAGCTCCATTCACCTGGTGACTCATTTGGGGGTCATGTTAACTCTGTGGGACTATGTGAAAACAATAAATTGACCATCGGTTTTACATGTCTGTGGGAATGATATCAGGCAGGTTGCTAATCCACGATTAACACAAATCAGATGACGAACAGTACATTTACAATAATTTCTAAAGCACATTCAACTCTATAACTGATCTCACTTTGCAAGTGGAACATTGGGTTCACAAGTGAGAAATTGCTAATCAAAATTGCTCTTTATACTATTCCAAATAACATTTACCTTTTCTCCTCTTGGACCAGGTAGACCAGGAACACCAGGGTCTCCCTTTAAGCCCTGTTTAAAATGGAAAATGAATGAGTTAACCATATAGTTTATTGAAATAGAAATCTATTCTTTATGTAATATGAGTTCCCACTGTTGAAAATAAAGCAAAGTTATGTACAATGTTTGAACAAATTGAGAATTACTAAAACAAAACCAAATTGACACAGCTCTGCTAAAAATTCTGTTAATTATTGTAATATGGTCACCCCTCTTTTAATGACATACCAAGGACCAGAGGACATTGCCCTCTCAAGAGTAGGATGAGTGGGATGAAGTTGGAGGTATTTGCTCGTTGGAGCTTTAAAAAAACTGCAGGGAAGCGAGGAGAGGCATGCAGGAACCCCATTGTCCTGACGTTTTGGGAAAAGGTCACAATAGGTAGGAAATAGAGTCAAGAGTCTTGATTAGAGGCTGCAAGAAAGTTAGTCAAAACTGAATAGAAACTAATAGGAAAGAAAAACTCTTTGCATGGGGCGTTTAGAGTCTTGTGATCTGTGTGATATGTTAAGACCCCCTATGAATGGTAACATGCTGCACTCCTTCACCAGCCCAAGTTACCTATAGACAGTGGTGATTAGTTTCCAGGTTATTCTTTAAGAACTCTCAAGTTGTAGCAATGAAGACTTGTCGACCTTTTTTTTCCACTTGTGCTGTTGATGCCTTCAAAAGAGGTTCCAATTCATAATCCTTGATAAATTCATTTTTCAGAGAAAACAGAGAGAAGGCAAAAGCTGTTGTTCTTCAGGCAAATAACTTCAAACTCTCTGTGTCCAAATCCAACATCATTTCCAGATATCCAGTGAGTGAAAAGAAATTGATTGTTTTACTCATACCTCCTCTCACGGAAAAAATCATGATCAAGGGGCAGAATTTTTAAAAAAAATCTGTTTAATAAAATTAGAATGCACTTTGTCACAAAAAGGGCCATGGAAATCTAAATTCTCTCCTAAACAAACTGAAAATATCAAACTTCTGAAACTTAGAATTTTTTTAGCCAGGCCTTTGGAATATGAATCGTGGATCAGATCAGTCAGTCCTTAAATGAGTGGCAGAACAAGGACAAAGGACTGAATCCCCTCCTCCTGGGATCATGTTGTGGTCCATCCTCCTTTTACGAATAAGCTTTGAAAGGCTTGTTATTCCTATGCAACTGGGTCCCTACCTGACTGACTATGGATTTTTGGTTAGTGAAGATTATGAAGGGAAAGGGCTATCCTCACATCCACAAATGAGATTAAATGAAATAAAAATCTAAAGCAGGAGCGGGATTAGGCCATTTAGCACATCAACTTAGCTCTGCCATTCAACATGATCATGGTTGATCTTCTTTCTCAAAGCCAAACTCACATGCTCTCCCATACACTTGGTACTCTGAGCTTCTAGAAATCAATTAAATACCTCTTAAATAAATTTAGTAATTTAGCCTTCTGTGGCAGAGAATTCCACAGCTTCACCACCTTCTAATGAAGACATTTCTTCTCATCTCACTCTGAAATGGCCTACCCAGTATCCTGACACTGTAACCCCTTGTTCTATGCCATCATTCCTGCCCCTAGTCTGTCCAGCCCTATCAGAATTTCATACGCTTCAATGAGGTCCCCTCTCAATCTCTGAACTCCACCTAGGACAGGCCCACTAACACAATCTCTCCTCATTCAACAAACCTGCTATTTCAGGATCAGTCTGTTAAAGCTTCTCTCCTTCTGTAGAAAGGTTATCCTTTCGCAGGTGAGCAGACCAAAAATACATACATCACTCTAGATGTGGTCTCACCAAAGCCATGTACTATTGGATTAAGACTTCCTTCGTATTGTGCTTGAATTTTCTTTGCAAGCCAACATACCATTGGCCTTCCTTCCTGCCAGCTGCACCTGCATGCTTGCTGTCAATGACTGGATAAAGGACCTCCAGGTCCACATGTATATCAAAATTTCCCCAATCTACTATCAAGTAAATCATAGAATCCCTACAGTACAGGAAGAAGCCATTTGGCCCATTGTGTCCACATTGGCCCAATGGTGTCTGCAAAGACCTTTTGAAGAGCATCCCACCCAGACCAGCCCCAGCCCCTACCCCTACCCTATCCCTGTAACTGCACATTTGCCACGGCTAATCCACCTTGCTTGCATGTCTCTGGACACGACGGGGCAATTTAGCATGACTAATCCACCTAACATTCACATCTTTGGACAATGCGAGAAAACTGCAGCATGCAATGGAAAACCACAGTCGTACTGGAAGGATGTGCAAACTCCACATAGACAGTCATCCAAGGCTAGAATTGAACCTGGGTCCCTGGCACTCTGAGGCAGCAGTGCTAACCCCACTGAGCCATCATGCTGCCCCTTAAACAATGTTAATTGTTGCTTGGAAGTCACTCATAGATCAGACCAGGTAAAGGTAGCAGATTTCCTTCACTAAACTGCATCAATGAACAAGGAGGGTTTTTAATGATGTTTGATCATCACTTCATGGTCAGCATTACTGAGGTGAGCTTCATTTCCCAGAACAATGAACTTGTTGAGTTTAAATACTACCAGCTCAGTGATGAGATTTGAAACCATGACCCCAAAGCCTGAGCCTTTGGACTAGGGGTCTAATAACAATATCACTATGCTAATGTCTCCTCTAAATAATCCTCTGCCATTCTGTTTTTCCCATTGAAGTGGAAACATCCACGTCGTACTGCATTTGCTATGTACTTATCCACTCATTCAATTTGTCTCAATTGCATTGAAGTCTCCTTAAGTCCTCCTCACCATTCACATTCCCATCTAGCTTTGTGTCATCAGCACACTTGGAAATACTATACTCAATTCACTCATCTAAACCATTGAGACATACTGTGAAAAGTTGAGGCCGAAGCTCTCACCCCTGTGATGCCCAATTCATTACCAACTTTTGCTCCAGAACTTACCCCACTTTCTGTTTCCTGTCTGCTAACTTGTTCTCAATCTATGTCAGTCTATTATCACCAAACCATGTGCTTTGATTTGTGTGGAACCAGATCGACAGATTTTCCATCATCTGTTCAAATAGGTAATAGTTAAGATAGCTAATAGTCAAAAAACTCCAGTGGGTTTGTCAAACGTGAATTTCATTAATAATGCTGACTTTCTGTAATACTGTTTGTATTTTTAAATGGCTTGATTTCACATCCTTTATAACAGACTTTTCACGACTACCGATGTGAGGTTAACTGGGCGCGTAATTCACGGTTTTGTCTCTTCCTCCTTTTTGAATTAGTGGGGTCACATTTGCCACTCCCCAATCTGCTAGGGCTGTTCCAGACGACAGCCAAATCATCCATTATTCCTTTGGCCACTTCCTTTACAGATCACACGCCATGAGGTTAGACTCCAGCAAGTTTATTTGAAAATACAAGCTTTTGCAGCCTCGCTCCTTCAGGTGCTAGTGAGGTGGTATCAGACACAGAATTTATAAGTTAAAGATCAAAGAGTCACACCACTGATGAGGATGTACTAAACAAACCGAAGATGCTGTAAAATCTTCAATCAGTTGGAAGGTTTTTAATTGATTAATATGCATAAGTAAATCGCTGAATTCCTTTCAAGTCACTGCCCTGAGAAAACTAAAGGTTTTATCAGTGGAAAGAAGAGGTGACATTTTAGGTCAGAAAATGCATGTTAGGTGTGAGGCCTTGTTTAGAATCTGTTTGTGTTTTGGTTTGGAGTGAGGCTGGTTTTATTTCTAAAGTAGGAATTTATAAAATGCCACATTGACTGACAGTCTATAAATTGTATGTTTTTTGGACAAAATAGAATGTATCTGCAAATACAAATTCATCCCATAGATTTACATGTATGTGTGCGTGTGTGTGCGTGTGTGTGTGAAGGGGAGGGAGAGGGAGAGAGACAGACAAACAGACAGAGAGAGAGAGAGAGAGAGAGAGAGTCTGTCTGTCTGTCTGAGAGACAGAGAGAGAAACATAAAGAGAGTGAGGTGGGGGGGAAGAGAGAGAGAGTGTGTGTGTGGGGGAGGGGGGAGAGAGAGGGAGAGCGCGCTTGTGTGTGCGCGTGTGCGTGTGCGGGTGTGTGGGGGTGAGAGAGAGAGTGTGCATGTGTGTGTGTGGGGGGGGGAAGAGAGAGAGAAAGAGAGAGAGAGAGCATGCATGCCACATAGTGTGTGTATGAGAGGGAATCCGTGTGAGAGTGAGAGAGAGAGAGTGCGCGAGCGAGTGAGAGAGAGGTGTTTGAGTGTGTGAGTGAGTGAGTGTGTGTGTGTGTGTGTGTGTGTGTGTGAGAGAGAGAGAGAGAGAGAGACTGAGGAGTGTGGTGGGATCGCCTGTGGTGCGACATGAACCCAAGATCCCGATTGAGGCCGTCCTCAAGGGTACCAAACTTGGCTATCAGCTTCTGCTCGGTGACTTTGGGATGCACTGCATCCCGAAGTCCGCCTTGGAGGACATTTACCCCGAAGATCTGAGGATGAATGTCCTTGACCGCTGAAGTGTTCCCCCACTGGGAGGGAACATCCCTTTCTGGTGATCCGTTGTCATAGCATCTGCATGGTTTTGCTAATATACCACGCCTCAGGGCATCCTTGCCTGCAGCTTATGAGATAGACAATGTTAGCTGAGTCACATGAGTATCTGCTGTGCATGTGGTGGGTGGTGTTCCCACGTGTGATGGTAGTGTCTATGTCGAAGATCTGACATGTCTTGCAGAGGTCGCCATGACAGGGTTGTATAGTGTTGTGGTCGAAGTTGTCCTGAAGCCTGGGAAGTTTGCTGCAAACAATGGTCTGTTTAAGGTGTGGTGGTTGTCTGAAAGTGAGAAGTGGAGGCATGGAGAAGATCTTGGTGAGGGGCTCATCATCATTGATAATGTGTTGAAGGCTGCAAAGAACATGGTGCAGTCTCTCCGCTCCCGGGAAGTACTGGATGACGAAGGGTAACCTTATCAAACGTATCCCATGTCTGTCTTCTGAGGAGGTCATCACGGTTCCTCGCTGTGGCACATCAGAACTGGCAATCGATGAGTTGCGCATCATTTCCTGTTCTTATGTGGGCGTCCTTCAACACCTTCAGGTGTCCGTTGTATGCCCCCTCATGCGAACAGATCCTGTATATGCATAGGGCTTGTCTGTAGGGAATGGCTGTTTTAATATGTTTAATGTGGAAGCTAGAGAGGTGCAGCATCTTGAGGTTATCCGTAGGCTTGTGGTAGAGAGAGGTATTGAAGTGTCCTTATCCTTTTGACTTTGTCCACCCCAGTCCAACACCGGCAACTCCATGCCACACCTCCTTTAATGCGCTGGGAGTTTAGATTGTCATACCCTGGAGATTTATCAGCTTTCAGTCCAATTCATTTTGCCATCACTATTTTTTACTCACACTAATTTTCTTTAATTCCTCCTTCCCAAAAGACATTTGGGAAGTTTTTGTGTTTTCTTCTGTGAAGGCTAAACAAAAGTAGTTGCTCAATTCCTTTGCCATTTCCTTGCTTTCCATTATCAATTTTCCCATTTTAGGCTGTAACAGGCCTACATTTATCTCCATTCAAAGTTTTGCTTACTTAATGTAATCTATCTTTTAATGGAATTAATATTAAGTTTCAGAATTGTACTCTCAGAAAGCCCAATTATGAGATGTTTAATGATAAAATGGTTGCTGTGTCACAGAATTGGACAACAATGTGATTGTTTACAGTCAAAGTGATGAACACAACTTTGTCTTTAAACGACAAGTGATTTCATAGAACCCCTACAGTGTGGAAACAGGCCCTTCGGCCCAACAATTCCACACCGAACCTCACAGCATCCCACCCAGGCCTGTCCCCTTGTAACCCACCTAATCTACACATCCCTGGGCACTATGGGCAATTTAGCATGGCCAATCCACCTAACATGCACATCTTTGGACTGTGGGAGGAAACCGGAGCACTTGGAGGAAACCCACGCAGACACAAGGAGAATATGCAAACTCCACACAGACAGCCACCTGAGGCTGGAATTGAACCTGAGTCCCTGGTGCTGTGAGGCAGCAGTGTTAACCACTGAGCCACTGTGCCACCCCAAATTTGTTCAAGTACAAAGTAGACAAATTCCTAATCCACATTGTCTTCCACCTTCCTTCCAGATTTTCTTCTACTGACAACATTACTGGAATGATCAGATACTTTTTTTTTGTTTTTGTGAGGAAGAGTTATCCTATATCTTAGCAGCCAGAATCTGCGATCCTGCTGAAACTTATCAGTATCAATGGGTCAAATCTTACAGGAGCCTGAACAATGTGTGCTGTGGTGAGAAATGAGGCAGAATCACGTGATACGTTGATGCTAGGAACAATTAAAACATAATCATACCTCAGTAATGGCGACCACAAATTTGGATCACTAATGTCCTTACCTATGACGTACATGTGACTCCAGACCCACAGAAATGCTGCCAACACTAAAATACCCTCTAAAAATGGCCCAGCAAGTCTTCGAGTTCAAGGGCACTTTGCCTAACATTCAACACTCCAAATTAAAAGGTGGGATATTGCATCAGAAGCTCAGGCTCCACTTGCACTGGATGTTGAGATCAGTTTCTTTCCAGGCAGCTGTTAATTGTCTATTAAGGGGATCACTGCTTCCTAATAATCTCATTAATGGCACATCTCAACTTATTAATATGCAGCCTTCTATCACCATCTGTTGAGAGCAAACTTGACATAACAGTTCTCGACATGGAAGTCAGAGTGGGTACCTGGTAACTTCAGCTTGCCAGCCAATCCAGGGGACCTCCATGTTGGATGCTGGGCACCAACATCACAGGGCACACTTCATGGGCACCGGCAACATGCATCCTACGACCCGGATATTTGCATTGACATGTACTGATTTCTAAGAACCTTCATGGTGCTTCTCTAATCCACTTATAGGACACTTCCGTACTTCAATGCTGCACCAACTACTGTAATGCTGCAGCAAGGACACGCACCCAGCCCACAGACTGGATCAGGCTACATCTTCAAGCTCTTCACTCACTGAGATAGTGCTCACTCACAGCATTCTTGCCTTGTACTGCCTTTCTGTACTTAGCCTCCTCGGTCAGCAATACCAGACTCTCAGTGCTACCACATTATCATGCCATCCAGTGCAGCCACAAAGCCAGGAAGCTTGGCACGGTTGTCAGCAGACCTCAGTTAATGGGTATAGCCTTCAGTCGGGGGTCCTAACACAGTAAGTTAAGTGTAGTTTCTGCTACCAATCCAGGGGCTTGGACATGGTGGTCAGAGTCAGGATCCTCTCTCCATAAGCAGTGAGGAGCCAAAGGTCGGGCAGCCCACCACCCACCTTGACTCTCTCTGCCCTATTATGGGTTGTTTTCCTCCTAGGATAAGAGGCAGGTATTAGGGAGAAGAAATTGGGTGTCATGGCTATTACTACTGGTGCAAGTGAGGAGGTGTCCTGAGTGAGTGAATAGGTGGGAAAAGAGTCCATGCAGGCTTCATGAGATCAGGTGTTGGGGTGGGTGACAACAAGTGAAAGATGTTGCAGGCAATAGTGAGAGTGGTAGAGCATGTGCCTTGGTGACAGGTGGGTACAGTAGCAGAGACTGAGTGTGAGGTAACAGATAAGATGTGGCACTAACACAGTTGGAATGGAGCAGGTCATTGAACTTCTTCCTATGCTTTGCTGAGCATTCTTCCAGATGGCTGAGACTACTTTCATCTCGATGGCAACCTTGGGCCAGGCTTATATGGTGCGGTGTTGTGTCGTCTTCTGCTGATACTAGTGAACAGGATGTCCTGCCTGTGCACAACCCCGCAGCAGCATCCCAGGTCCATGCCCATGAAGGAGATGATGGGGCAACACATTTCCCTTCTCTGACTGGGGAAAATGTCAGCTACCATGGAGGGCACCTCCAGACTGATGGTGCTCGTAGCTTGAGCTTTTAAAGATGGCAGCAATGGATGCTGGTTCATTTTGGAATACCAGGCAGTGGCAAGTTGTTCTGGATGCTGCAATTGGAGCTGGGATCAGGGTACGTTGTTAATGAGTCTGGTAAGATATGTCAAGAGAAATATCTTGCAAGCCCTTGTGGTAAGAAACCCTCCAGAAACTTGACGAAACTGACAATTACCAAAGAAGAGTAAGATCTCTATCACCTACACAAAACTGTATGACAGCAGTGAGAGAAATAATCAGCTCGTTGCCTAATAGTGTCACATAATCCTGACTGTCCAGTTAGATCCCAGAACAGGCAGATTCAGGTGTGGTTTAATATCTTAACTGAAAGGCAGTACCTCTAACAGTGTGGCACTCTATTAGCAATGTAGTCAGCCTCAATTTGCATTCAGGTTTTGGAACAGGAGTAAATCCTCTGCGTTACAGGCAAGATTGATACCACCAGACAGAAGCTGACAGTCACTACAAGTGCTGGAATATTATCCATCACTTTATCTTACAGTTAGCTTGCAATTTTGAGATACTAGTTCTGAAATTGGATAACATTTAGAATTGAGGTCTTCTTTAGTAATTGTAAAACATTTATCTTATCATCGTCTTATGGATTCTCTGTCATTTATCGGTTGGAAAGGCTGCACAGTAATAAGTTCCTTTGATAGACCTGTGTTGTTTAACAGAGAAACATCATGCACAAGAGTTAACAAAAGGATATGATTTTTTTTCTCTGAAAAAATACACCCTGGAGGCTAGTATAGTAAATGTTATTGCTACAATTATGTGCAGCATGCGTTTCAAGTGAGTTAAGTTCTCTAAAATATGTGCACTGTCAAAATTAAAATGATTAAATGAGAGTTTACATTGTGAAACAATAAGCAAGTGAATAATGGCACATTAGTCAGATTTTACGAGCACCACTGAAAGCCCTGGCAAATGAGAGTGGGGATGAAAGACAGGCCACTGCAAAGTTCCTAATCTTGGAGGATTGCAGGCTGATTACTATTCGTCTGTTGCACAAAGGCTGGTATAATTACTGTAAACAAGTGAAATAGTTTGTTACACTCTAGAAAGTCGTCATCAGCTAGAAAATGAATGCAAAGTCTTCCTATATTTCCTGCAGAAGTGTACAAAATGCGGCAAGGTTTAAAAGAATTCTGAAGTTATTAGTCAAGTAAATGTCAGATAGTTTCTCCAACTGATTTATTTTGATGTGACTTTGGGCAATGGAGAACAAAAGAACAAAAGAGAAGTACAGCACAGGAACAAGCCCTTCGGCCCTCCAAGCTTGTGCTGATCATCATGCCCTGACTAAACTAAAAAACAAATCTTCTGCTCTTATTCCTCTATTCCTTCCCTATTCATTTAACCATCCTGATGCCTTTTAAATATCGCCAATGTGCCTGTTTCCGCCACCTCCTCTGGCAGTGCATTCCAGACTCCTACCATTCGTTGCGTGAAAAGCTTTGCTTGCACATCTGCCTTAAACTTTTTCCCTCTCACTCTGAACCTGTGTCTCCTTCTAATTGAAACTTCAACCCTGGGAAAAAGCCTGTGGATATCTACCCTATCCATGTCTCTCATAATTTTGTAGACCTCTATCAGGTCTCCTCTCAGTTGGCGTCTTTTCAAGAAGAGAGCTGAAACTAACTTTGTTATTAAGCACTGAAAGTCTCGAAAGTGGTCATCACTCTTCTCCTTTAACTAGTGCAGTGCTCCAACGATGGTGTTGGATATAAGACTTGAATTTGTAATTCCATCCTCAGGGGTGACTCTCAACTTTCAAGTGTGGTGCATCAGGTCTAATCACTTCATTATTAGAGAGCAGAGTTGGTCAAAGAGGGAGTGGGGGTAGTGAACCGAGAGATTGGGGTGGGAGCTCTATGGAAGTATTGGCTACCATGGAACTCGATTCTTTCCAAACCCCATTTCAAAAGACTTTATTCCCCCATCCACCTATGACTCTCATACTTGTCACCAGTGGGGTCAGCACAATCTTCGGTCCTCATTTTGAGAAGGACTATTCCAAAGCCCTTGTCCAGATGCATAAAAATCAAGTGAGGTGGGACAGCAGACTGTGGATAGAAATTAATTAAGTTCAACACATAGAAAGAAAATAGGAGCAGGAGTCAGTCATTTGGTTCTTTGAGCCTGCTCCCATTCAATATGATCGTGACTGATCATCCAACTCAATACCTTGTTCCTACTTTCTTTCCATACTCTTTGATCCCTTTAACTCTAAGGACTATATCTAATTTTTTCTTGAAAACATTCAATGTTTGAGTCTCAACCACTTTCTGTGACAGAGAATTTCACAGACTCACTGCACTCTGGTGAAGAAATATCTCCTCATCTTAGTTCTAAATGGCTTACCCCATACCCTTAGACTGTGAACTCTGGTTCAGAACACCTTAGCCATGGGAACATCCTCATGCATTTACCCTGTCTAATCCTGTTAGAATTTTATTGGTTTCTTTGAGATCACCCCTCATTCTTCTAGTCTCCAATGAATATATTCCTAACCAATAGACCACAATACCAGCGTCTCTTCAGACATCAGCCCTGCCATCCCAGGAATCAGTCTGTTAAAAACTTCATTGTACTCCCTCTACAGCCAGAACATCTTTCCCCATATAAGCAGACCAAAATTGCACATAAGCATTGCAGTTATGGTCTCACCAAGCCACTATGTAATTGCAGAAAACATCCCCATTCCTGTATTTGAATTCTCTTGCTACTAGTCGTCTTGCTGTACCCTTCAATCCAATTGCCCATTAGTATCACCATGAAGCTTATTTTAAGAAGCACTGCTACCAGGGCTAAACCTAAGTGTAGCAAGGCCAGATCAGAAACTAAAGTCAGCAGGATTATGATCCCATCTCCCCTACTGCACCAGTGCCAGCAGTGCTGTTTGGGGGTAGAGTAGAAGTGAAGTGCACTGGTGTTTTAGAGTAGAACTCTTTAATTTATCTTACAAAAAGTTGTGACTTCTAACAAAATGATCAGTGGTGGTGAGTCCTCTGGTAAAGGGAATCAACTTAAAGCCTACATTTTGCTATAACTAACCATGTCTTATCATGCATATGAACAGAGTCTGCGACATGGCAAAATATGCCACATGGCCCCGTGAGCCTCCTCGACCATTCAATAAGATTGTGGTTGATCTGATTACTCCAGATTCCTACCTAGTCTGATGACCTTACACCATCTTGCTTTACATAAATCTATCAACCTTGAACTTAAAAATATTCAAAAATCACTTCTGCCACTTTTGAGGAAGAAAGTTCCAAAGACTTTGAGAAAGAAATTCTCATCTCTGTCCTAAATGTATGTTTCCTTATTTTTAAATACTGAACTCTGAGTCCTAGTTTCCTCAGATCTAAGAAATTTTGGAAATTTCATCAAGCATCAACTGTCCCTCCCAAGAAACATTGGGTGGAGGTCGTGGCACAGAGGTAATGTGACTAGACTTATACTCCAACATCCTAGGTTAATGTAACAATGACATGAGTTCACATCCCACCATGTCAATTAATGAAATTTGCGTTTAATGGTAGAACAAAATCTGGATTTGAAAAGCTAGTCTAATGGTGACAATCTAACAAATGCCATTTGGAAAAAACAATCTAATTCAGTAATAGCTACTCCTCAGGAAGGAGTTACATATAGTCCTTAGAGTTAAGGGGATTGAGGAATATCGGGAGAAAGTGGAACAAGATTTTGAATTGCATGGCCATATTGAGTGCAGGACAGACTTAAATGGCCGACTCCATTTCCTATTTTCTATGTTTTTATAACCCTGGGATGAAGTCCATCAGGACCTGAACATATCTGAGGCTACAGCTTGAACAATTTTCTCAGTATCACTTTCTGAGAAATTACTGCTCAAAGTCACACTCAAATTGAAATTGATAACATCTAACATTGCTGGATTTATACTTTATGAACAAAGAAAATTACAGCACAGGAACAGGCACTTCGGCCCTCCAAGCCTGCACCAAAATGCTGCCCGTCACAACTAAAACCCCCTACCCTTTACTCCTATCCTATTCATGTATATGTCAAAACACCCTTTAAAAGTCACTATTGTATCAGCTTCCACTACCTCCTCCGGCAGTGAGTTCCAGGTACCCACCACCCCCTGTGTAAAAAACATGCCTCATACATCACCTTTAAACCTTGCCCCTCGCACCTAAAACCTATGCCCCCTAGTAACGGACTCTTCCATCCTGGGAAAAAGCATCTGACTGTCCACTCTGTCCACGCCCTTCATAATCTTGTAGACCTCTATCAGGTTGCCCCTCAACCTCCGTCGTTTCAGTGAGAACAACCCAAGTTTCTCCAACCTCTCCTCATAGCTAATGCCCTTCACACCAGGCAACATTCTGGCAAATCTTTTCTGTGCCACATCCTTCTGTTTGTGTGGTGCCCAGAATTGAACACAATATTCCAAATGCAGCTTAACTAAGGTTCTGTAAAGTTGCAACATTACCTGCCAATTTTTAAACTCAATGCCCTGGCTGATGAAGGCAAGCATGCCGTATACCTTCTCCACCTGTGTTGCTACTTTCAGTGACCTGTGTACCTGTACACCCAGATCCCTCTGTCTATCAGTACTCTCAAGGTTTCTGCCATTTACTGTATACTTTCAATCTGGATTAGACCTTATGAAATGCATTACCTCACATTTTTCCGGATTAAATTCTATCTGCCATCTCTCTGCCCAAGTCACCAACCGATTTATATCCTGCTGTATTCTCCGATGGTCCTCATCGCTATCCACAATTCCACCAACCTTTGTGTCATCTGCAAATTTACTAATCAAACCAGTTACATTTTCCTCCAAATCATTTATATATATATCACAAATAACAAAGGTCCCAACACTGATCCCCTGAGGAACACCACTAGTCACAGCCCTCCATTCAGAAATGCACTTTTCTACTGCTACCCTGTGTCTTCTATGACTGATCCAGTTTTTTTATCCATCTTGCAAGCTTACCTCTGACCCCATGTGATTTTACCTTCATATCAGTCTGCCATGCGGGACCTTGTCAAAGGACTCACTGAAGTCCATGTAGACCACATCCACTGCCCTACCCTCATCAATCATCTTTGTCACTTCCTCAACAAACTCAATCAAGTTGGTGAGACATGACCGCTCCTTCTCAAGACCATGTTGCCTCACGCTAAGACGCCCACTAATTTCCAAATGGGAGTAAGTCCTGTCTTGAAGAATCCTCTCCAATAATTTCCCTACCACTGACGTAAATCTCACTGGCCTGCAATTAGCTGAATTATCCCTGCCACCCTTATTAAACAAAGGAACAACACTGGCTATTCTCCAATCCTCTGGGACCTGCTCTATAGCCAGTGAGGATACAAAATTTTCTCTCAAGGCCCCAGCAATTTCCTCCCTTGCCTCTATCGGTATTCTGGAGTATAATCCATCAGGCCCTGGGGACTTGTCTACCTTAATGCTTTTCAAGACCCCCAATACTTCCTCCCTTTTATTCTCAACATGACGCAAACTATCTACACCACCTTCCCCAGACTCATCATCTACCAAGTCCTTCTCTATGGCGAATAGTGACACAAAGCATTCATTTGATGCCTCACCCATTTCCTCTGGCTCCACACATAAATTTTCTTCCCTGTCCTCGAGCGGGCCAAGCCTCTCCCTGGCTACCCTCTTGCTCTTTATATATGAGTAAAAAGCCTTGGGATTTTCCTTAATCCTGTTGGCCAATGACTTTTCATGACCCCTTTTAGCCCTCCTGACTCCTTGCTTAAGTTTCTTTCGACTTTCCTTGTATTCCACCCTTGCTTCATGTGTTCCCAGCCTCCAAGCCTTGACAAATGCTTCGTTTTGCTTTTTGGTTGCAGCATTATGCATTGACTTTAGTATGAGGTTGGTAATCATCCATGTCATTGTCAAAATTAGGAGGAGGCTGCACAACCTATTGATCTATAAGATCATGGTTGATCTTTCCTCTCAATTCCACTTCCCATCATCTCTCCATATTCATTGTCAATCTCCAGATTTCCCCAAAGTACCTTACCGCCAACTAAGTACATTTCAAAATGTGGTCATTGTTGTAATATGAGAAATAGAGCAATCAATGTGCATAGAATAAGGTTCCATAAACCATTACGAGATTATCAGCCAATAATATCATAGTGATAACAATTGAGTGTTAAATATTGGTCAGGGGTGAACTCTCCAGCTCTTCTTTGAAAGACTTCTCCAGGTTCTTTTACAGACAGGCCTTCAGTTTATCAGCTCATTTGAAAGGCAACACACTCAAATGTGTAGCACTCTCTCAGTACGGCTAGATAAGTGTCAGCCTGGATTTTATGCTCAGATCACTGGTGTGGGACTTGACCCCACAATCTTTTGACTAAGACTAGAGAGCCCCTCATGAAGCCATGGTCTAGATTCAAAATATGAATTCATAAGCAAGTTGCAGGGGCAAAATTACTTTACAAAACACTTACATCTGTCCCAGGTAACCCTCGTGGTCCAGTTTCTCCAAGATCACCTTTTTCACCCTGATGAACAAGAAGTAAGAATCATAATTAATTTAATGATTAAAAGCTTATGAAGAATACATGAGCCAGTGCATATGTGACACATTAGCCAGTCAACTTAACTTGAATGAACTGTTTGGATTTATTTCTCACTTCACCCTCTAATGTCATATGCCACCACTGCAATTGGAAACTATGTAGCTCTACATCTAAACTTCGGGACCAGACACACAACATTGAGGCCAATGTTATCCTCATCAAATGCCCTCATACTTTGTAGCATCTTAATAAACAATAAGGGGAACCTGAGCTGTTTTCATTCATCTCCCATTCGATAATTTGATTCTACACTTCTTCATTTGATTAAAAATACTTCATTTTATTTAAAGAGAAGGGGATCTGTTAATTATGTATTAATTGGGTCCAAGTGCTGGATATTAACTGGTGATTCACTTGTGCCTCCGAGAAAGGATTGGACTGACACTGTGGTTGTTGGATGAACAGATGCATGTTTGTAATAAGTATCTACAAATAAATGCTTATGTAAGTGTATAAAGTGTATAAAGTGTATAAAGTTTGGCTTTAGCTCCACCTCTCAGAACCTAGTTGTCTGAGTTATAACAGACATCTCCTATACTCTTCAGTAAGAAAGAATGCCCATTACATAATCATGGATAAAGAAGGAAAAGCTTTACAAAAATTTTAACACTATCAAAATGTATCAGACTTGTTGCAATCAAGCAATTATTAAGAAACAAATATTTCCTGAAGTTAAATTGTGATGCTTAATTTGATGTGAATGATTTCTTTCAAAATTAAGTAAAACACAGACATATTGCTTTACAAATACCATCATAAAGGAAAAGATATCTGTTCTTACTGCATTTCAATGGAGCCAAAGATAATTAAAAAGGCAGAGTAAATGAAACAAAGTGCTCATGAAGTATAAGTGAATGATTTTTAAAATTTAAATAAAGAATAATGAGTCAAACAATCACCTTCATTTCAAGAAAGTTATTTTGAATAATTCAGCTTTTTACAACAATTCACACAGTACATTATTAAGAGAACTAACAATGCTTTTCAATATACAAACGTTACCTAGGAATGAAATGTGTTTGTTTTATCAATGTATCCATACCGTCACTGGTGGACAGGCACTCAATAGGGAATGAGTTTAATGTTTCATTTGTTAATTAAGTGCTTACGTAAATGGCTAGGCAGCATGTTAATAAAAATAAACTACTGAAGATGCTGGAGATCTGTATTGAAAACAGCAGAAACTGGAAAAACTCAGTATGCCTGGCAGTGTCTATGGAGACAGAAGTAATTCACTCACATTTTGCCAGTGTTTTATACATTATTTGCTTTATTTTCCAGATAGAAACCAGAGACATCTTTTGAACCTATGGCAGGTATGTACATACTGGTGTGTTCAAAGATAAATGATGCAAGTGGAGTCAACTCCCAGTGCATCACAGGTTTGTACCTCCTCCCCCTCCCTATCATACTGAAAGCAGCATTCCACTGTAAAGCCAATTCTAGATGCTTGGTAACAACCAACAAACCATAGAATCCACTCTGAAAGCACTGAATGCCACTGAATTTTGTACTATATCAATATACCATGCAGTGCGTCCCCAAATCATTACAAAACAGCTCCAAACAATCCTTATAGTTGAGTCAATCTTGACCTTCACATATGTGAACTGTGTGAAGACTTGACTGGCCGCTGTGTTTCTATATCTATGTTCATTGCTGGAAGGGAGGGTCAAGACTGCAACGGTAGTGATCAGAGATTCGCAAGTACAACGGGTATGTCAATCACCAAAATGTATTCATTTCTCTCTTTGGTAAGACTTGCATTTGAATGAACTTTCATCTCACGCCCTGCTTTGAAGCATGTATGGAGATAGTGTTTAAGGAATTTGCAGGTGAGTTTCTGAGACATGTAGTGCTACAACTATAGTTTGACAAGACGAATGTGGACAGAAAGTGAATCTCTTTTACCACTTCCTTTATTTAAACTAGATTATCTGTCAAATCCAATACTGTACTAAACAATCCAAATTGAAATGCTCTAACATATACAATATTGTACTTACTGCTCCTTCCGAGTTTGACGAACAAGGTGTTTATCATTCATGTACCCTACAGCATGCAAACTTTAAAAATGAGCCATTCACTTTACTATGCAGCACAATCACAATTCCTTTTCTCTCAGTCTATGCCAAGTAAATCATGTTGAACTTGAAGAACTTTTCCATTTGAACTAGTTTTAAGACATGCCCCGGCCCCCTGTACTTCTGAGCTCTCCCAATGATTTTTCTTTGTCAATGATTAATTATTTAGAGGTTAATACTCCTGTCTGTGGATGTATTCATTTCAAAGGCAGGTTTTTAGGAATGGTAAAAACATGGGAGCAGGCGCACACAATTCATCTCCTCGAGCCTGCACCATCATTCTAGGTCATGGCTGATTATCCACCTCAATGGAATTTTTCTGCACTGTCCCCATATGCCCTGATGTCATTACTGACAAGAACTCTTAGCAATCTCTATTTTAGGCTTAATTAATCTCTGAGCTTGCACAGCATTCCGGCGTACAGAATTCCAAAGAGTCACCACAGTCTTAGTGAAGAAATTCCTTTTCATTTCATTCTTAAAAGATCTGTCCTCTATCCTGAGATTACGAACCCTGGTTGTCGATCCCACGGCCAGGGGAAACACGATTCTTGCATCCAATCTGTCTGTCTGTCTTTTTAAGAATTTTGTGTATTATTATCAGATCACCTTTCATTCTTCGAAACTCTGCAGAAAACAGGCCCATTCCCTCAATGTCTCATCATAGAACATTCCTACCATTCTAGGAATCGGTCCGGTGAACCTCCACTGGATTCTCTCTATAACAAACGTATGCTTCCTCAGGCAAGGAGGGCAGACTACACTCAATATTTCAGATTTAGTTTCGCTAGTGCGCAATGCAAATGCAGCCAGACTTGGTTGCTTCAGCTCTTAAATCCTCTTGTGACAATGACCAACATACCGCTTAGCTTCCAAACTACTTGCTGCACCTGGATACTAGCTTTCAGTGGTTCTTGAACAAAGAATCCTAGATCTCTCTGGAACTCAACACTTTCTAATCTCTCACAACCGCTGATGCAAATAACTTTAGTGGTAATTAAGCAGGTACAGTAACAAATTTTCCAGGAGTTTCTGATGCTCAGCGGTGAGCATAGAATAGAATCTATAGAATCCCTACAGTGGGGAAACAGGCCATTCGGTCCAACAGGTATACACCGATCCTCCAAAGAGTATCCCTCTCTGAGCACCCCACTCCCACCCACCCACATCCGTATAACCCTGCATTTGCCATGGCTAAAGCCACAAATGTGCAAATGATCATTAGTTTCGTTTCACTCACACTTTCATGAAAGGCAGTGTTCCCCAGGGTTCAAATAGCCTGATAACTCTTACTGAAACCAGTTTGACTCCAGGTGACATCAGTTCAGTCTTCCATTATAAATCAGATGAGTGCCAAGGAACAGCAGCACATCCACATGTGCCTCCACATCCCTGAACACTATGGATAATTTAGCATGGCCAATTCATCTAATTTGCACATTTTTGGACTGCGGGAAGCAACTCGAGCAACTGGGAACCCACGCAGACAAGGTGAGAATGTGTAAACTCCATGCAGATAGTCGTTTGAGGCTGGAATTGAACCTGGGTCCCTGGCACTGTGAGGCAACAGTGCTAACCACTGAGCCACCGTGCCAAGTACTCTACCTCTGAGACAGAGCTCTAGATTTGAATCCCACACCAGGACTTACTGGCCTTTAGTAACATAACTAAACAGATTGTTTTCTGAAGAAGAGTCTAGGCCCGAAACATCAGCCTTCCTGCTCCTCTGATGCTGCTTGGCCAGCTGTGTTCATCCAGCTCTGCACCTTGTTATCTCTATAAACAGATTGTTTATCAGCTTGTCAATGCTTCTAATACACCTGATGTCAGGTGGTGAGTGTCAGCCATTCTGCAGAAGGCAGGGTCAAAGTAGTATAGTACTGTGACCACAAGTATGGATGTCTATGGGCCAATCCTTGTAAACAAGGATAGGAGAAAAAGAAGACAGAGTATCACATTGATGGAGAAAGGTACAGCCCATAATAATGACAAATCGCTTCTTGTTTTTCTATACAGGGCCAATACAATGGTTGTGTATGTTCGAAAGGGAGCTGAGGCTTGGAATTTAGGGCCACGATGCTGTGACTTCATCTCTGACCTCTGACTCCTGTGAGGTTGGATCTGACTGCAAGCATAGGTCCATGCAATTGCCTCTTCTTTGTGGACTCTTAATATCAAACTGGAGAAAACAGAGGCTTCCTGTATCAGAGAGACTGCCCAGCAACAAATGGAACTACAGCGGTTGAGGCATTTATGTATTTAACTTGCCTGTATCTTCTCATTCAGCTTTGCCGCTGTTCCTTGGCACTCATCTAATTTATAATGGAAGACGGAACTGATGTCACCTGGAGTCAAATTGGTTTCAGTAAGAGTTATCGGCCTATTTGAACCCTGGGGAACACTGCCTTTCATGAAATTTTGAGTGAAATGAAACTAATAATCATTTGCACATTTGCACCACCTATTGTCCTCTTTTTAACCTACAAGATGCTGTGGCCACCATAAACCTTTTGGTATTGTTAGGATAATACAGAATATTGACAGTCTCCCGAAGTCATTAATGGTATTTTGACACATTTCCATTGTGAAATACATTGTACCAAAACGTTATATGTAGAACATAGAACAGTACAGCACATGAACAGGCCCATCAGCTCACCATGTCTGTGTCGACCATGATGCTATTCTAAACTAATCCTATTTGCTTGCATATGCTCCGTTTCGTCTATTCCCAGCTTGTTCATGTGTCCGTCTGAATGCCTCAAACTTTGCAATTGTGTCTGCTTCAACCATCTCTGCTGGCAACATGTTTCAGGAACCTACTATTCTCTGTGAAAAAGACTTTGCTTGCACATCTCCTTTACACTTTTCCCCTCTGACCTTAAACCTCTGACCCCTAGTATTTGACCTTTCCATTCTGGTAAAGTGATTCCAACTATCCACCCTATCCACGCACTTATAATTTTATATACTTCAATCAGGTCAGTCCTCAGCCTTGAAGATCCTGTGAAAACAATCTAAGTTTGTGCAACCTCTCCTTCTAGCAAATACATTCCAATCCAGGCAACGTCCTGGTAAATCTCTTCTGCACTCTCTCCAAAGCCTCGACATATTTCAATCATGTGGAGACCAGAATTGCACACAGTACTCCAAATGTGGCTTGACCACTGTTTGTTAAGGAGCAGACCAGAACCCCTCAAAATATTTTGAGGTAGCCTAGACCCTAACTACTACTTATTTTAAAGGCAAATGTGGAATTCCATGTTCCAGATGCAATGTGACTGGTCAAACTACTCGACATTAAGCAAAACACAATTTATTTGAACACTATAGTTAAAACAAAAACAAAAGAAAGAAGAACATAGAATAACTTGACCATCTATGAAAACTTAACTAAATAATAGATACAGTAACTATTACATATTAACTGTCCCAATATAGTAATATTCCATAAACACACCGCTTGGCAAAAAAGACAAATTCAGACACAATTCACATGCAGTTCTCCAATTCAGGAGGGAGAAAAATCAAGACAAAATTCAGATACAGTAGCAGCCAAAAGATGTTTACTGGAGCTTCCAACTCTGTCGACATCCCAACAGCTTTTGATGATACTGAGAAGCCAAAACCCATAAATCCTGATCTGTGAAAGCTGGCCACATCCATTCAGGTTGTTTAAAAATAAACCCAAACCTCCTAAGCTATTTACTCCAGTGGTGGTGGTAGACTGCTCAGTACCTCTGCGTTATAACCTCTCTTCAAAAAAAGGCCAGGACAAAATAACTTCTTAAAGTCACAGCATCATCGCAAGATTTTGGACTGCAGGGCCCAGCCCCACATAGCTTACTCTTTCATATACTCAGGAGAGATCACAATTATGTTTTACCGTATGTCTATGCTTTCAGTGGGAGTCACATCAGAAGACATTTGTCAACAAGGTACTGCTGAAATTCTTTGCTAACAGTTGATTGGCAACAATGTTGAAGTGGACCCCCAGCTTCTTTCTGTAATGTGACATAGAAAGGGTGCTCTCTGCAGTATCCGATGTGTCAGCAACACCATTCAAATCCTAATCACGATGACATCATGAGTGATGCTATCAAATCATAATAAAATGAAGGGCATGGATTATTGATTCCTCATGTTATATTTATTGCCTTTACACTATTCTTTAACCTCTTTTAAATGAGTAGCTTCTTTTTAGTCTTTGAAAATGTGATCAATGCTCCTGAGGGAATGCAAGGATTACTGCGATTTATATACATTGCAAGTAATTTTAATTAATCTTGTTTCACAGAGACAGGTGTTCAGCCTTCATGAGCTGGAGTGAATTTTTGGGACGGGGTAATGGCAGGGCACGTTAAGCTTTAATCTACCCCATTGGCTCTGTCATGGCCCTATTCCATTTCCCTGGGTCCCAGCTCATTACAAATGCACAGCTCGTTCACAACAGATTCCCACCAAAGAGGCATTCTAGCAGATTTATTCAGACTTAGTTCCTCTGCTCCCATGCGGGACAAACAGTAGGAAGACTTTGCCACCCATCCTGATCCATCCAGCTCAGATGCTCTTGAGGATCCTCCTTAAATGAACTTTGAATGGTGCACAGTCTGGTGGGTCTGCATCCAGGAAGTAAAATGTATGTTTCATCCGTACCTCTGTCATGATGTCCAATAGCTGCACGGAGCAGATTGCACAACACTTCGTAAACCCGAAAGATGCGGGCACAGTCCTCAATGAATACATTAGTCTTCAGAATAGAAAAGGATGACGCAAGTATAGGCATTAGGATATAGGACAAATAGGATATGTCAGAAGCAATTAATATAAACAGAGGGGAGGTACTAGTGGGTTCAGCAGCCTTAAAGTAGATAAGTTTACAGACCCAGATGAGATATATCCCAAGCTATTGAGGTAGGCAAAGAGTAAGATATCTGGGGCCCTGGCAGTAATTTTAAAATTCTCTCAGAGAACTGGAAGACTTCTGGCATTGTTTCACATTAGGAAAGGAAGAAAGGAATAAACTAAGGAAATTACTTAGCACTTGTAGTTACAGTATTTACATGACCAGTCCAGTTCAATCTCTGGTCAATGGTAACCCCTAGGATGTCCATAGTATGCACTTCAGTGACACTAATGCTTTTGAATGTCAGGAGCCAATGGTTAGATTCTCTGTTATTGGAGATGGTCATTGCCTGGCATTTGTATGGCGCAAATGTTAATTGCCACTTGTCAGTTCAAAATTAGATATTGTCCAGGTGTTGTTGCATTTGGGCATGAACTGCTTCAGTATCTGGGAAATCATTAATGATGCTGAACAATGCACAATAATCGGCAAACATTCCCACTTCTGATCTTGTGAGGCAGGATAGTCATTGATGAGGCAGTTGAAGATGGTTGGGCTGAGGAACACCTGCAGAGATGTCCTACAGCTGAGATGACTAATCTCCACAACCACAGCCTTCTTCCACTGTGGCATGTATAATTCCAGCCTGTATAGAGTTTTCCCTCGATTCCCAATAATTCCAATTTTGCGAGAGCTCTTTGATGCCACACTCAGTCAAATGCAGGCTTGATGTCAAGGGCAGTCACTTTCACTTCACCTCTGGAATTCATCTCTTTTGACCACATTTGAACTAAGGCTGTAATAAGGTCCATAACACCGTAAGAAATAGTAACAGGTGTAGTCCATTCAGCCACTCAAGCCTGCTCTTCCATTCAATAGGATCATGACTGATCTGATACTCCTCTTATCCACTTTCCTTCCCTTTCCCATAATCCGTAATTTCCCTACTGATGAAGAACCTATCATTCTCAGCTATAAAATATTTAAGGACTTTGCCCCACAGCTCTCTGAGGCAAGGAGTTCCAAAGTCTCACAATTCTCTAAGTGAAGAAGTTCCTTCTCATCTCAGCCTTAAATTGGCAACCCTTAACTCTGAGACTATGTCCTCTGGTCCTAGACTCTCCAATGAGAATAAGCCCCTCTCAGCATTTATCTTGTCAAGCGCCTTATAAATTGTACATTTTCAATGAGATCACTTCTCTTTCTTCTAAATACCAACGAGTGGAATCCTAACCTGTTTAACCTTTGCTCATAAGACAATCCCTCCATACCAGGTTCATCCTTTTGAACCTTCTGTGAAGTGCCCCCAATGAAATAATATCTTTTCTTAAATGAGGAGACCAAAACTACTTATAGTATTCCAGATGTAGTCTCATCAGCATCTCGTACAGTTGCCCCACCTTAAGCCTTCCATACTCTTATACTCCAACCTCCTTGAAACAATGGCCAACTTCCCATGAGCTTTTCGATTACCTGCTGTACCTGTGTATTAGCTTTCTCTATTTTGTGTACAAGTGACATCTACCTCAAGTCACTTTGTTATTGTAGCTTTCTGCTATTTTGTTCTCCCTTCCAAACTAAACAGCTTCATATTTTTCAACTTTATAAAAACATTTCCATTTCATTTGCCAAATTTTAGCCCACATACTGAACATACCAACATCTCTCTGTAAACTATTCGCATTCCTCTTGAAACCTGCCTTTCCATCTAGTTTGGTATCATCTGCAAATCTGGCCACATACTGTATACAGTTGCGGTCCTAGCATTGATGCTTATGGAAACCAACTGGTCACAGATTGTCAGCCTGAGGTCAGGAACTGATTGGCCCTGCCAGAACCCCAAGCTGATCCTGAGTGAACTTGTTATTGCTGAGTTAATGTATTTCCACAAAATAATTTAAAAATTAGGAAAAGGCAGGAATGGAGATGCAAACGCATAGGAATAGAGCTTCAACCCTTTGAAACTATTCCGTCATTTACTGAGATCATGGTTTATCTGCAACCTAAGTCTATAGACCAAGCTAACTCTATATCCCTCAGTATTCTTGGATGGTATAAAGCTACTGATCTCAGATTTAAAATTATTCACTAAGTTTACACCTGCTTTCTGTAGGTGAGAATTCCACAGTCCTGTATGTAAAAGTGCTGCTAAATAATCTGGCTTTTACTTTTTAGGTTATGTTTCAATTCCCATTGAAGTATTTATTTTTCATTACTCTTATCAACTCTTTTAAAATCCTATAACCATCAACCAAATCACACCTTAACATCCTATGTTCTAGACAATATAAACCATTCTATGTAATCAATGCTTCAAATCTAATTCCATGAGTCCTGATAACATTCTGGTGAATCTGCACACATCCCATCAGAGGCCTCTCTATCTGGAATAAAGTTCAGTGTCCAGAATTGTAGGCAGTCCTCCAGATGAGGTCTTAAAGGAGGTGTGTATAACAGCAGCAAAACATTCTCTCCTTTCTATGCTAACTCTGCAGTTATCAAGCCAAATATTCCATATGAGATAGCAAGAACTCCAGGTGCTGGAGTTAGAGGTATCATAGTGTGGAGCTGGAGGAACACAGCAAGCCAGGCAGCATCAGGGGAGTTCTTGTTATCTTTGAGTGAGTTATAACCCCACTGTGAAGCATCTTTCAAGGATGCCCACCTTGAAGAAGTTGTCCTCCTCCCTCCGGAAAGACCTCAATGGATCTCTCATCCACTGCAACCCTCTGGTAATTCCTCTGATGCTGCCTTGTGTTCCTCCAGCACCACACAATATTCCACATGTTTTCTTTTTACCTGACAACTACATTTTAGGACTTTCTGTATGGGGATTCCAATTCTATTTGAACCTTTGCAGTTCCTAAAATTATACCATTTTTGTTGGACTTGAAGTACTGTTTATCCAAAATGGATTACTTCCCCATTAGCTATTTCGAAATCAGTATTTACCCCTTTATTTAATCCATCAAAGTCTTCATGATTTTAGGCTCCTTTTCTTCGTGACATTAGCAAATTGGGATAAATAGCCATTTTATTGTATATATCTATTACTTATGAAAAGGAGAGCAGACTTTTGTGAAATATCTCTGCTATATTCCCTACAATTAGAGTGCAGACTCCATATCCTTAATTGTAATGATGGTCAGTTTTATGCTTTGGCATTAATTAAAACTTACCTATTTGCTTCCTTATCTGCTTGCCTGAGCCAATTGAAAAGAACCCTTAACACCACACACCACATTCGTCAGTCATAGAAACATAGCAACAGAGAAGAAAGGAGCAGGAATTGGCCATTCAACCCCTTAAGCCTATTCCGCCATTCAATATGATCATGGCTGATTATGGAGATCAAGAACCTAATTCCACCCTTCCCCCATTTCCCTTGATCCTTTTAGCCACAAGAGCTGTATCTATTTCCTTCTTGAAAACACACAATATTTTGGGCTCAACCACTTGCTGTGATAGTAAATTCTGCAGGCTTATCGCTCTGTGGATGAAGAAATTTCTCCTCATCTCAGTCCTAAAAATCTCACCCGTCCATATCCCTCTGCATACTTTTTCTATCATCCTTACCACCAGCCCTCGCCTATTTTTGTGTCCTCACTATCGTACGTTTACTTTTCTCATTCAAGTGATTGATATATATTGTAAATTATTTTGGTCTCATCATTTATTCGTTTGGCACTCCACTAATCACAGGTTGCCACCTGAAAATCCATTCAACCCACCCCCACACCACAATCCCAAATATCTGTCTTCTATTTGTTAGACAGTTCTCTGTCCATGCTAATATACTACTTCCAACGCCATGCACACTTATCTTATTAAGTAACCTAATGTGTTATACCTTACTAAGTGCCTTCTAAAAATCCAAACATATTACTATACGTAATCCTTGCTTCCCGTTTACAGATCCTGCTTTTTATCTTCTCAAAGAATTCTAGTACATTTGTCAGGCATGATCTCCTTTTCATGAAGCCATGCGGACTCTGTTTGATCATATTATATATTTCTAAATGTTCTATTATTATATCCTTTATAACAGACTCTAACATTTTCCCATTAACAACTGTTAAGTTAGTGGCCTTTAGGTACATTTTTCTGTCTCCTTCCCTTTTTAAATAAAGATGTCACTTTTGGCAGTTTTCTGATCTTTGGGGACTTTTCCATAAGGATTCTTTGGAAGATTGCTGCCAGTCTATCAATTATCTCTGTATCCTAGAATGCATCCCACCATGATAACACAACTTTATTAGTCTTTAGCTACATTAGTTTTCCTCACACTTCTTCTCTTGTGAAAAGGACTGTATTTATTTCTTCTCCTCCTACTGTCTCTTGAATGTTATTACTGTCTTCTGTAGTGAAGTCTGATGCAAAGTATTTATTCAACTCCTCTGCCATTTCCTGTTTCCTTATTATTATCTCCCCAGCTTTGGTCTCTAAGGAGCCTATGTTCATTTTGGCCTTTCTCTTTATTTATATACAAGTCCTGCTCTACATTGTGATATTACTTGAAAGTTTACACTGAAAGTTTGTCTTCTTCCTGTATTTTTATTTAGGTTGTCTTTTGTTGATTAGGAAAACTTTCTTCGTCTTCTGCATTACCACTAATCTTTGTCACTTTGTACATGTTTTTTCTTTCAACTTGATGATAGTTTCCCTGATTAACCATGGTTGGTTTATGACCTTCATAGAATTCTCTTTCTTTCTTCCTCACTAGGATATAGCTTTGCCATAAGCCATGTACTATTATCTTAGGCGTCTGTCATTCCTTCTCAACCAATTTTGCTGCTTAAACTCTTTTCCCTTTCCACTCCAGCTAGTTCTGCCTTCATTCTCTTGTAATTACTCTTTATATAAGTTTAGCACAGTTGTTTCTGACCCAATTTCCTTTCTCTCAAACTGAATGCTAAATTCAACCACATTATGGTCACTGTTTCCTAGAGGATCTTTCACTCTAACATCTTTTAATATACCTGCCTCGTTATGCATTATCTGATCAAATATAGCCTGATCCCCGATTGGATCTACAGCATATTGTTCTAGGAAACTGTTCTGAATACGCTCTATGAATTCTCCTTTGAGGGTAACTCTACTAATCTTATTATCCCAGTCTTCATGAAAATTAAAGTCATCCATGATTAATGTGCTATCCTTTTCATACACCCTCATTAGTTCCTGATTTGTTCTCTGTCCCATCATATAGCTGTGAGGGGGCCTATACAATACTTCCATCAGTATCTTCTTTTTCTTCTTATGTCTTACACCCACCCATACGGACTCAACATCTTCCAATCCAAGATCATTTATTGCTATCGTACATATTCTAACCCGTACCAACAATGCTACCTGACTATCTTTTCCTTCCTGCCTAGCCTTTTGATAAGGGTGGCACGGTGGCTCAGTGGTTAGCACTGCTGCCTCACAGTGCCAGGGACCCAGAGTCAATTCCATCCTCGGGCAACTGTCTGTGTGGAGTTTGCACCTTCTTCCCGTGTCTGTGTGGGTTTCCTCTGGGTGCTCCGGTTTCCTCTCACAGTCCAAAGATGTGTAGGTTAGGTGGATTGGCCATGCTAAATTGTTCGTAGTATTCAGGGATGTGTAAATTTGGTGGATTATAGGGGGATGGGTCTGGGTGGGATGCTTGGTGTGTCAGTGTGGACTTGATGGGCCAAAGGGCCTGTTTCCACACTGTAGGGATTCTATGATCTATGACATGCCCCTGAATATTTAGCTCCCGGCTCAGATCTCTTCCTAAATATGTCTCTATAATTGCCATAAGATCCTACACATAAGCCTCTATTTGAGCCATTAGTTGATTTATTTTGTTCTGAATATTAAGTGTATTCAAACCAGGAGCCACTAATTTAGCTATTTTACCACTATTTTCCCATTTGCATCTTATTTACTGAAGTTTTTCTATATTTTTGTATACTGTTTCTTCCTGTCCCATTCTAGGTATAATTATTCACATTGCTGCCCTATAATTCTACCACATCCTCTCACTTTGTAAATCTACATTACTCCTCTTCCAAATCATCCACACTTCTAAATAAATTTAAAGCCCTCTCTATAAACCTGGGTATTTGATTTCTGAGAACAATGGTCCAAGAACGGTTCAAGTGAAACCCATCCCACTGCAACATCTCTTTTCTACCCCAGTACTAGTGCCATTAAACTCCTTGACATTACCCTATGACAATTTGCCTGTGACTCAGGTAATATTCCACAGGTTATTATCTTGGAGGATCTGTTTCATTTAATTTAACTCCTACTTGTTCACAGGCTTTCAGCATAACCTCCTTTCCAGTTTTACTAATGTCATTGGTACCAATGTGGATGATGTCTTAAAATCTACCCACTCTTACACTGTTACCCCTGGAGTTTCCCAGTATTTATTCTTGACCTCCACTTATTTCCCAGCCAACTGCTGTTCCCCTCAGTGACATTAGTCAAAAACATGATATCAGTTCCTATCTGTACACAATGCTGACATATACCTCTACCTTAGTGCCTCTCTTGACCCTGAGACTATCTTCAAATAGTTTACCTGACGCCGAGTGCTGGATGAATAGAAATTTTCTGACTAAACATCAGGAAGACTGAAGCTATTTCCTTTGGTGCTGTCATAATCTCTGTTCCCCAGCAGACATGTCCTTCACTCCCTCAGATCAGCCATGGTCTCATTGAATAGTAGAGTGGACTCGATGGACTGAATGGTTGACTTCTGCTCCTACACCTTATGGTTTTATGGACACCTGTAGTCTCTGCCCTCAACATCTTTTCCCAATGAGAGTAAAGTTATGGTTTCCAAAATGTTTAAGATAGACTTTCATGATTCTATATAGACTCCAATGTTTGATAAGTGTGGGAATTTATTCTACTTAGCCAAAAAGAAAGGTGGTATAAATGGGTTTTAAGAAACTGAAGACAGACAGATCCCTTGAAGACCGTAAAGAAACCATAAAGAACTTAAACAAGGAGTTAAGCAGGCTAAAAGCGGCCATGGAGTGTCCTTGGCAAACAGGATGACAGAAAATCCCAAGGAATGAGCTACTTGGCCCTTCAGCCTGCTCCACCATTCAATATGATCGTGATTGACCATCCACCATAGTCCCTCGTTCCTGTTTTTGACCCATACCCTTTGATCCATTCAGTCTTAAGCTTCTTGTAACCTCTGCTTGAAAACATTCAATGTTTTGGCCTCAACTGCTTTCTGTGGTAGAGAAATCACCCTCTCTCCTCATGGTCAATGAATACTGGCCTTGATATGCATATTCTATTAAAGATTTTTTTAAAGCACTGTCCTCTGGGATCATTGTGCTCCTCTAATGGGTTTAATCATTTCATCACTGGTGGTTGTGCCCCAGGCTTTGGGATTCCCTTCCTACACCTCTCCACTTCTTTACCTTAATTCCTTCCTTCCAAAAAAATCCTTAAAATCTATCTCTTCGACCAAGTTTCTGCTCATCTGTCCGTTAATGGCTCAATATCAAATTTAATTTAAAAATGTTCATGTGAAGCTATACACAAGTTCCATCCTACCAACCAACTTATTCATCAGTTTAATGTATGGAACAATA
Source organism: Ginglymostoma cirratum (assembly GCA_024137785.1). Taxonomy (NCBI): domain Eukaryota; kingdom Metazoa; phylum Chordata; class Chondrichthyes; order Orectolobiformes; family Ginglymostomatidae; genus Ginglymostoma; species Ginglymostoma cirratum. The sequence goes on from JAHRHZ010000112.1 coordinate 553,246, forward strand.
TGCAGTGATGCATTAGTGCCCTCAGATGAGAAACAGGGAACAATACAACAAGTATTGAAAGTACAATGGTCCAACAGTAGAAAGCAGAGGATGATGTTGAACAGAGAAAGCTCTGTCAATGATGACAAATGAAGTAATATCAAGACAAGTTCTGTCACCCTTCTTTGCCCTATAGTTTTTATTTAGTTATTTAGTCTTTGTTGTGATATGGTTTCCATGGTGCATTCTCCACTTGTGTATGAATCACATCAGAGAAATAACTTATACAAGATGGATCTGTTATTCCCATGGCATTGAAGAGTATTCAATGCACCACATCATTTCCCCAAAAGCAGAATTTTAAGCATGAATCAATTTAAGTTATTGCATTTACAAATGATTTATAAAAGTCATACTGTTGAAGTAGGCGGAATGACATTCAGCCATTGTACAGCATTAACACACATATGGAATTTCAAAATTAATTCAAAACATTTTTAAAAGAACAGAAAGAAATTAAAAATCTAAAGATGATGTCCAGTGCGAGAGTCTAGGATGAGCAGGCATAATCTCAGAACAAGAGGTTGTACGTTTAAAACAGATGAGAAGGTATTTCTTCTCGCAGAGAGTTGTGAATGTGAAAAATTCTTCACCACAGAGGGCTGATGAGTCTGGGTTGTTAAGTATATTCAAGGTTGACATAGACAGATTTTTGAGCAGTAAGGGAATCAATAGTTATGGGAAAATGGCAGGGAAGTGGCCTTGAAAATGATCAGATCGGCCTAGGTCTCATTGAATGGCAGAACAGACTTGGCGGACTATATGGTCGACTTCTGCTCCTACACCTTATGGTCTTATGGACTGCCACAGTCTCTGCCCTTAGCATCTTTTCCCAATGAGAGTAAAGTTACGGTTTCCAAAATGTTTAAGATAGATTTTCACGATTCTATATAAACTCCAATGTTTGATAAGTGTGGGAGTTTGTTCTACTTAGCCAAAATGAAAGGTGGTATATATAGGTTTTAAGAAACTGAAGGCAGACAGATTCCTCAAAGAACATAAGGAAACCATAAAGAACTTAAACAAGGAGTTAAGCAGGCTAAAAGCGGCCATGGAGTGTCCTTGGCAAACAGGATGACAGAAAATCCCAAGGTGTTTCATACATATATAAGGAACAAGAGGGTAGCTAGGGTAGGTTTACTCGAGGACAAAGAAGAGAATTTATGCACAGAACCAGAGGACACTGGTGAGGTCTTTAACAAATACTTTACATTGGTATTTAAAAAAGTGAAGGAAGTGGTGAATAGCTAGTGCAGAGAGGGGTATGGTAATATTCTAGGGCAAGTCAATATATAAAAGGTAGTGTTGTGTGTTTTGAAAAGCATTATCATAAACAGGTCCCCAGGACTTGATGGGATCTATCCCAGAATGCTGAGGGAGGTAGGTGAGGGAATTGCTGGGGCCTTGTACAAAATCTTTAAACTCTTTAGTCACAACATTGTTCTTTTGTTGAAGAAGGGGAACAGGGATAATCTGAAAAATTTCAGGCCAGTGAGCCTAATGTCAGTGGTAGGGAAGTTACTGGAGAAGATTCTTAGGGAAAGGATTTACATATATTTGAAAGAATATGGACTAACTAACAATACTCAGAATGGCTTTGTGCCGTGGAGGTAGTGTTGAGCAAACTTGATTGTGTTTTTTGACAAAGTGACAAAGATGTTTGATAAGCACAGGCTAATTGGTACAAAACTGGCTTTGTCTTAGCAAACAGAGGATAGTGGTGGAGCATTTTGCTGACTGGAGATTTGTGACCAATGGTGCTCCGCAAGGATCAGTGCTGGGACCCCTGTTCTTTGTGATAAATGTCAATGATTTGATGGAGTACGTGGTCTCACGAATAGGTTTGCGGACGACACAAAGATTGAGGGAGGCGTGGACAGTGAGGAAGATTGCTAGAGGATACAGAAGGATATAGGTAGGCTGGGGACTTGGGCGGAGCAATGGTAATGGAATTTGATGCTGACAAATGTGAAGTGACGCATTTTGTAAGGTCTAACGCAGGTGGGAGGTATACAGTACTTGGCAGAATCCTTAGAAGTATTAATATACAGCAGGATCTGGGCATACAGGTACACAATTCCCTGAAAGTGGCAACACAAGTGGATAAGATGGTTAAAAAGTGTTTGATACGCTTGTCTTCATCAGTCAAAGTATAGAATATGAAAATTGTCAAGTCATGTTGCAGCTAAAGGACACAAAGAGTGGTAAGTGCCTGGAATGTGGTGGAGTGGTAGTGGAAGCAGGTACAATAACAATGTTTAAAAGGCATGTTAACAGATAAATGAATAGGCAGGGAATAGAGGGGAATGGACTGCATAGCAGTAAAAGATTTTCAGTTTAGAAAGGCATCATGTATCAGTGCAGAATTGGTGGACCGAGGACCTGTCCCTGTGTTGTCCTGTTCTTGGTTCTTCGTACTTGCACAGTTGCCTGCCAATCAGACTTTTAAAAGCCACTTTTGATGCATGTTCTGGAGAGAGTGGTGGGGTGTTCCAGTTCATTCAGGAAATCCGAATTGCTAGCAAACATGTACTTTTTCCTTATACGTTGTAGCCTGGAGCTAAGTATGGGAATAATAGAGGCTCCAATTTCTTTCCATCACACAGGTGACCAGGAAGCTCTCCCACACTCACCAACTTCCATCGTCATGTGCTGGAAGGATTATAAGCTGATACTCAACTTGTTGGACCACATTATGAAAATGTAGTCCTCAGGCCATGAAGTCCGAGAGTGGAACTTGAACTCAGAATTTCTGGCAGAGAGACAAGAATGCTACCACACTGTTCCAATCTACAGAGTGTAGGCTCTTTCTATCAGACAAAAAGCCAGAGATAGAGAGTCAGAAGCACTTGGAGCTAATGTGCTTTGCGAGAGGCTTCATAAGAACAGGAGCAGGAGTTGGCCATTTATCCCCTTAAGCCAGCTCTGTCCATCAACAAGATCATATGAGCATACAAAGAAGGAACAAGACAAGAGTACTCTGCCTTTCAAACCTGTTCCGCTATTCATTAAGATCGTGGCTGATTTGATTTTAATCTCAAATCAGCATTCCTGCATATCCCTGATAATCTTTCATCCCCTTGGTGATCAAGGATCTATCAACTACTGCCTTAAAAATATTTCAAGATGCTGTATCTATTGCCTTTTCTGGAAGGGAATTCCACAATTTCACAACCCTCTGGGAGGGAAAAAAAATCCTCATCTCTGTTTAGAATGGGCAATCCCTTATTTTTAAACAATTACCCCTAGTTCTAGATTCTCCGACAGCAGGAAATATCTTTTCAACATTCACCTGGTCAGTTGCCTCAGGATCTTACGTGTTTCAATTAATACTTCCCTGATTGTTTTAAATTCCAGAGGATACAGGTCTAGCCTGTCTAGCCACTCCACATAAGACAATCCACTCATTCCAGGTATGAGTCTAGTAAACCTTCTCTGAACTACGTCCAAACATTAAATTTCTTCCAAAAGTACGGTGACCAGTACTGTTCACAGTACTCCAGATGCAGTCTAATCAGTGCTCCAGAACTTAACTACCTTTTTGTGTCAGTTCCTCATAACCCTCAACTCTTTGATATTTCAAAAATGTACCCTTTAAATACTTTCAGTGATCGAGCTTCCACAATTCTCTAGAGAAGAAATTCCTTCACATTTCTGTTTTTAAATATGTGTCCCTTTATTCTGTAACTATGAACCCCGAGACTGAGATTCCCCCACTAACGAAAACGCCTTCTCAATATCTCTTCTGTCAAGCCCCCTCAGAATCTTGTGTTTCAATAAAATCGCCCCTTATTCTTCTAAATTCCAATGAATGGAGGCCTAACCTGTTTGCTGCTCTTGTTAAGTCAATCCCTTCATCCGAGGAACCAGCCTAGTGAATTTCTTTTGAACAGCCTCCAATACTAGTTTATCCTTTCTTAAATACAGGGACCAAAACAGTACACGGTGTTTCAGATGCAGTCTCACCAACATTTGGACAGTTGTAACAGAACTTACCTATTTTTAAAATCCAACCCCCAAGCAATAAAGGCCAAAATTCTGTTTTTTTTTAATTACTTGAGTCACTTTCCATTTAAGTAATATTTTGCCTTTTGATTCTTCCTACCAAAGTGCTTGGCCTAGCACTTTTCTATACTAAACTCAATCTGCTATGTTTCTGGCCACTCATTCAACCTATTTATATGCTGCCGAGGATTCATAGAATATAGAACATAGAACATTACAGCGCAGTACAGGCCCTTCGGCCCTCGATGTTGCGCCGACCTGTGAAACCAATCTGAGGCCCATCTAACCTACACTATTCCATTATCATCCATATGTTTATCCAACGACCATTTAAATGCCCTTAAAGTTGGCGAGTCTACAACTGCTGCAGGCAAGGCATTCCATGCCCTTACTACTCTCTGAGTAAAGAATCTACCTCTGACATCTGTCCTATATCTATCACCCTCCAATTTAAAGCTATGTCCCCTCGTGCTAGCCGTCACCATCCGAGGAAAAAGGCTCTCACAGTCCAACCTATCCAATCCTCTGATCATCTTGTATGTCTCTATTAAGTCACTTCCTAACCTTCTTCTCTCTAACAAAAACAGCCTCAAGTCCCTCAGCCTTTCCTCATAAGACCTTCCCTCCATACCAGGCAACATCCTGGTAAATCTCCTCTGCACCCTTTCCAATGCTTCCACATCCTTCCTATAATGCAGTGACCAGAACTGTACGCAACACTCCAAGTGCGGCCGCACCAGAGTTTTGTACAGCTGCAACATGGCCTCACGGCTCCGAAACGCAAACCCTCTACCAATAAAACCTAACACACCGTATGCCTTCTTAACAACCCTATCAACCTGGGTGGCAACTTTCAGGGATCTATGCAGATGGACACCGAGATCTCTCTGCTCGTCCACACTACCAAGAATCTTACCATTAGCCCAGTACTCGGTATTCCTGTTACTCCTTCCAAAGTGAATCACTTCACACTTTTCCGCATTAAACTCCATTTGCCACCTCTCAGCCCAGCTCTGCAGCTTATCTAGGTCCCTCTGTAACCTGCAACATCCTTCTGCACTATCCACAACTCCACCGACTTTAGTGTCATCCACAAATTTACTAACCCATCCTTCTACGCCCTCGTCCAGGTCATTTATAAAAATGACAAACAGCAGGGGCCCCAAAACAGATCCTTGCAGTATACCACTAGTAACTGAACTCCAGAATGAACATTTCCCATCAACCACCACCCTCTGTCTTCTTACAGCTAGCCAATTTCTGATCCAAACCGCTAAATCGCCCTCAATCCCATGCCTCTGAATTTTCTGCAATAGCCTACTGTGGGGAACTTTATCAAACATTTTACTGAAATCCATATACACCACATCAACCGCTTTACCCTCATCCACCTGTTTAGTCACCTTCTCAAAGAACTCAATAAAGTTTGTGAGGCATGACCTACCCTTCACAAAACCGTGTTGACTATCCCTAATCAAATTATTCCTTTCTAGATGATTACAAATCCTATCTCTTATAATCCTTTCCAATACTTTACCCACAACCGAAGTAAGGCTCACTGGTCTGTAATTACCAGGGTTGTCTCTACTCCCCTTCTTGAACAAGGGGACAACATTTGCTATCCTTCAGTCTTCTGGCACTATTCCTGTAGACAATGACAACATAAAGATCAAAGCCAAAGGCTCCGCGATCTCCTCCCTAGCTTCCCAGAGAATCCTAGGATAGATCCCATCCGGCCCAGGGGACTTATCTATTCTCACACTTTCCAGGATTGCTAACACCTCCTCCTTACGAACCTCAATCCCATCTAGTCTAATAGCCTGTATCTCAGTATTCTCCTCAACAACATTGTCTTTTTCATGTGTGAATACTGATGAAAAATACTCATTTTGCGCCTCTCCTATCTCTTCGGACTCCACGCACAACTTCCCACTACTGTCCTTGACTGGCCCTAATCTTATTCTAGTCATTCTTTTATTCCTGACATACCTATAGAAAACTTTAGGGTTGTCCTTGATCCTACCTGCCAAAGACTTCTCATGTCCCCTCCTGGCTCTTCTTAGCTCTCTCTTTAGGTCCTTCCTGGCTAACTTGTAACTCTCAAGTGCCCTAACTGAGCCTTCACGCCTCATCTTTACATAAGCTTTCCATATGATCTCACCACAACCGTGCCTTTCCAACTACTTTCATAACATCGGCAAATATGGTTACATAGCATTATGCCCCCTAGTTAATTACATCAAATTTGGGCCATGGTCAGGGACTGGAGGGTGCGACTGCAAGTGAGACAGGTATTGAGATCCAAAATGTATCTACCTGTACTTTTACGTATACAAATATACTGAGCCTCCCCACTGGCCCCAGGAGCACAGAATTCCAAAGATACACCACCTAAGCAAAAGAACATCTGCTGATCTCAGTCCTAAGTGGTCATCTCGTTATTTTTAAATTGTGCCCTCTGGTTCAAGATTCCCCAATCAGGGAAACATCTTATCTGCATCTATCCTGTCTACCCCTTTCAGTATTCAGTAAGTCTCAACGAGATTAAAATCCAGAGAATACAGGCCCAGTTTGTCCAGCTCTCTTCATAGGACATTCCTGTCATCCCATGAACGAGGCTGGTGAATACTTCTTACACTCCCTCTATGACAATACGTTATTTCTGAGATAAGGAAACCAAAACTACACACAATACTCCAGTTGTGGTCAACTAAGTTCCTACACAATGAAGCAACACTTCACTCTGGTGCACTCAAATTATATTGCAATAAGGTCATTTCATGACCTTCTTAATAGCTTGCTGAACCTGAGTGTTAGCCTTCAGTGACTTATTAACAAGGACACCTAGTTCTCTTTGCTCATCTACACTATCCAACCCCTTATCATTTACAAAAATATTCTGCACATCTGTTTTTCCTACCAAAGTGAATAACCTCACATTTTTTTTCACATTATATTCCATCTGCCATGTACTTGCTTAATAACTGAGCCTAACCAAATCTTCTGAAAATCTTTATATCTTCCTCACAACATAAATTCTTGCTAAACTCTATAAATCTGTAAATTTGTAAATGTTACATTTGGTTCCTGATGTCCTTGATATATATTGATATATATTGTGAAAAACTGGAGCCCAAGTACTGACCCTTGCAGTATCCCACTACTCACAGCCTGCCAATGTGAGAATAATAGTTATTCTTACTTTGTGTTTTCTGTCTGTTAGTCAATCCTTAATCCATACCAGTACATTAGCTTCCATACTATGCTTTTTAATTTTGCTCACAAGCATCCTATGGGGAAATGTATCATAGGCCTTCTGAAATATACAACATCCATTGACTCCCTTGATCAATTGACAGCAACTTGCTCAAAAAACAAGTTTGTCAAACACAATTTTCCATTCACAGATCCAAGCTGTTTCTTAGTTCCAAACAAATATTGTAACCGACCCTACGGAGATAACAGAGCTGAAGAGACAAAAGCAAATTCTTGGATTTGTGGATCAGTGTGTGGCATTGGATGTGGGTGACAAACAGCAATCTTGAAGTAAGACCATTAAGTTCATAAGAAATAGGAACAGGATTAGGCCATTCAAAACCCACCCCACCCCTCTCCCCCGCTCCTGCCTAAACTGCCATCTCCCAAGCCTGTTCTGCTATGATCCAAATTTACATAACTCAGCCTTAAATAAATTCAAGAACTCTGCCCCCCACAGCTCTCTGTGGCAAGGAGTTTTGAAAGACTCACAACTCAGTCAAGAAATTCCTCCTCGTCTCAGCCTTAAATTTGTGTCCCTGTATTCTGAGACTCTGCCCTCTGGTCCTAGACTTTCCAATGAGGGAAAACATCCTCTTACCATTTGACCTGTCAAGCCCCTTAAAAATCCCATGTGATTCAACAAGATCACCTCTCATTCTTCTAAACTCCAGTGAGTAGAGTCCCAACCTGTTATACCTTTGCTCATAAAACAGTCCCCCCATACCAGGGATTAGTCTCGTGGACATTCTCTGAACTGTCTCCCATGAAGTCTTGAACTTTATAAAAAGTCTGAAATTTTAACTCCTCCATATATGGTCATTCCACTTGGCTGAGGAGCTACTGAATCAATTTGGTCTCTACAGCACATCTCCAAACCAATTTTTGTTTCTAAATGGATGTTTTCTTTTCCACCTTGATCTCTGAATCCCATTAAGCCACATGCATTAGAGGATCTAATTCATCCCTAAAATATTAATATGCTTAAAAATACATTTGGCTATGGGTGCTGGTTAATGAAATTTCATGAACTGAGTATAACTCTATCCATGGTCCCTGTTAAAAGTGATTGCACATTAAGTCTCAGCAACAAACTGGTTATGTGTCAGTTGGGCACAATTGCTGATTTTTTTTCCAAATTTATAAAGTCGCTTCTTTCCTGTTACAGCTCAAGAGTCTTGTACTGATGTTCCCCAGGGTAGGGTGTAATGGTTTAGCTGAAGGCAAATCCAAGCCAAAGGAATCTTTGCACTGAAACATTTCCATAGTCTAATATCCAGTCAATATCACAATTTGCTTATGGCCATTTTCTTAGACTAGATGTGGGATAACTGCTAACAGAAGGAAGTGACAGACTGGCTGCATATACCATTGAAATTGCAGTCACACCTTCGGATCCAGCCCACTTGTGCTGCAGTTTGATCCTCAACTATGCCTGTTGAATCAAGTCCCATCTTCAAGATGCACTCACAGCGAATGGGTCAGAGAATGGTCAATATAATACTGGCAGCCTGTCTCTAACTGCTCTAGGACTGAACATCAGGTTTGGATAAGGTAGACAAAGAAAAATTGCTCCCATTAATGATGGTGCAAGGACTAGGCAACAAAGATTTAAGGTTTTGAGCAAGAGATGCAGGTGAGCAAGAGATGCAGGAGAAATGTGGTGAAGAACTTCTTTACACAGTGAGCAGTAATGACCTGGAATGCATTGCATGAAAATGGGTGGAAGAGGAAACAGTCAACAATTTTGGAAAGAAGCTACATGGATACTTATGGGTGAATGCCCATCCTCAGTGTTTCAATGACTCTAAATCACAAGAATGCAAGGATCAGAAGCAAGTTTAGGCCATTTGTCCCCTTAAGCTGGCCTGCATTCAATAAGACTATAGCTGATCTGGTTGTGGTCTCAACTCCACTTTCCTGCCAGCCTTTCATAACCCTTGATGCCCATGTTAATTAAGTATCTGTTTAACTCAGCCTTGAATATATTTGATAACCCAGCCTCTTTCTTTATAGTGAGACTACATCAGCACTGAAGTAGTCAGCCACCCTGTGAAGCGGGCGATGGTAACTGCACAGATGCAGCAGTGAACAGCTGACTGCATGTCCCACCTTGGTAAACAGGACAGTCCAAACAGGAAGGCCAAGATAAAGACATTAAAGCATATGATGACCATCATTGCTACCAGCATGGCCTATAGATGAGTAGTTAGAGCGGAGGAGGGCACAGAGTTCAAGCCCTGTCTTCCTGGATAGCGAGAGTGTCCTCCTGCATGGATGCTCCCACGTCTCCTGAAGGATGAGTCTATCATAGTCCACTAGTTTCTCAGGGTGTTCCATACTCCTGCTGAGGTTGTGCCTCTTGCTACCTGGGGGCCTTTCTCTTCATAAACAAGGCTGCAGCAGGGCACTGCACTACCTGAATGATGTGAGTGAGCTCCCCCATGTCCAATGGCAGTTTCTGTTCTTTTCAGGATAGAATCAGTTGAGCCTGGCTGAATGAACTGGTGGCACAGTTTTGCCCAGGTTCTGTGTGGTCACCTCTGCCTGCTCCACATTCCCTGGTGCATATTCGGCACCTTCCTTAAAGTCAGTACGCTACAAGTATTCCTTACTTTTCAAACCGTTTCTGCACCTCCCAAGGGATCTCCAGAAGGGTTCCCTGCTGCACTGAGCAGGAATGGTTCCCATAAGCTTCCAAATCCCGTTCAACTCTGTCAAAGTTGCAAAATGACTGCTTCAGCAGTCTTTCCACTGGGTTCCTGACTTCCCTCTGTGTGCTTGTAGGTTGCCTCTTTGCCCATCTCAGTCCAAATTTCTGGCACAGGTGATGAGAGTGGGAATTCCCCACATGGGGCCACATTTTCTTTATACCCCCAATGTAGTGCCATCTCTCTGGAGGTGAGAAGATGAGGCCCAACATCTTTACACAGGTGGACTTTTCCTGCAGAACACAAACCAGGAGAAAAGAATGCAGAAGGAAAGCCATGAACAGATGATTAGGAGAGTGTATGAGAATAATTGTTGGAAAGCAATGTAAGCAGATTGATTGTGGTTTGAATTGTCCATTCCAGGTTTTAGGTCAGTGAAGGAGAAAACTTTGAAAAAGGAACATCCAGAATGCCTGCCCTCATCATTATACATTTGTGTTGGAATTAGTTAATGAGGAATGAAATACATGAGGTAGATGAATTCACAGTGAGTAAGGCAAGGAATAATCATAATGTAACAATGGTTAAATCATAAATAAGATGGAAAAAAAATTGAAACATAGAAACTAAGAGCAGGAGTAGGTCATTAGGCTCTTTGAGCCTGCTCGCCATTCAATATGATCAAACTGATCCCCTATCTTTATGCCATTTTCTTGCTTTCATCCCATACTCCTTAGTGCCTTTAATATCTAAAACATACTCCTTATTGAACATACTCAGTGACTGACCTCCACTGTCTTCTGTGGTAGAAAATCCCATGGGTTCAATTTCCTTTGAGTGGAGAACATTTTCCTCGTCTCAGTCCTAAATTGTCTACCCCATATCCTGATACTGTGTTTTCTGATTCTAGACTCCCCAGTTGGGAAAACATCCTCCCAGCATCTAGTGCGCTCAGCCTTGTTAGAAGCTTGTAAATTAGCGAAAAAGTTAGAAAAACAAGTTCGAAACAAGGCAGATATTGGAACGATGAGAAATGAGGTGAAAAGAGACATTGGCTCATTAGACTTCAGATCAAGAGTTGAATAGAGAAAGTACCAAAGTACTGCACAGGAACAGGCCATTCAGCCCAGCATATCTGCACAAACTATGATGCCTTTCTAAATTAATCCCAACTACCCACACATAGTCAATATCCATAATGTATTATATAAATAACATTGTAAAGGTACAGCATAAAGATATATCATTGAGAAAGCATGGTATGGATAAACAAAAAAAATTGGAAACAAGTTATAATTGATGGGGATCAGATATGGGACCTACAGGGAGCACCATATTCAAAACAACAACATCAACAGAAATAGTTTTAGACAGGATAAAGGAATCAAATATCAAGAGCGAATCTGAAAAACTACAAAACCCCAGTTAAATTTTGATGAAAATAGTTGTTTATTAAGTATTTACCTTTTCCCCTGAAGGACCGGGATTACCTTTTTCACCTTTTCCAGGAGCAGCCCAAGTCTTTCCCTAAATCAATAAAATACAATAATTACCAAATTTCAAAACAAAAGTCCAAGACAGAATATTTACAAAATGTGCAACAGTCAAATATTGGTGAATATTCTGTTTTCAGTGTTGAGTGGTTATTTCATTCACTCAGAGTCTTTACACTGCGGAAACAGGCCATTTGGCCCAACAACTCCACACTGCCGCTCCAAAGAGCATCCCACCCAGACCCATTCTCCTACCCTGCATTTCCCATGTCTAAGCCACCTAACCCAGACATCCCTGGACACTATGGGCAATTTAGCATGGCCAATTTACCTACCCTACACATCTTTGGACTGTGGGAGGAAACCAGAGCATCCGGAGGAAACCCATGCAGACACAGGGAGAACGTGCAAACTCCACACAGACAGTCACCCGAGGGTGGAATCAAACCTGGTTCCCGGGTGCTGTGAGGCAGCTGTGCTAACCACTGAGCCACTGTGCAGCCCTTTCTTGCCACCGTGGATGTGATGGGCCAAAGGGCCTTTTTCTGTGCTATTGACCTCTATAACTCTATGATAGTGTTGGTTATCCTGCACCCATGCTTTTATCATGTCATCTTGTGATAAAATGTAGTGCATATTTAAACAAAGAACTTTCAACTCTGTCTTTTGCTATTTTTCCCTAATCTGACTGATTTGTCAGTCTTCCCTGTCAAACTCTGGTTATTATTAACCAAAGCACTTTGCACTCTTGCTTTGTCCTTTGCCATTAAGTTTACAAATCCTGACTGATGTGAGCTCCACATTCCCCTCTGAAATTATTTTAAAACCCTCTCTACGGTCCTAATTATTGACATTTTTAATCAAATTGTTCAGATGTGTCATTTTACATCTTTGGAGCAGGTGGGGACTTAAATTTGGGCCTTCCAACTCAGAGGTAGGGACCTACCACTGTGCCACAATAGCCCCTCAGTTTTAGTTATATGGTTTGGCAGAACAGTGGTCCTAAAACAGTTCAGATGAAGAATGCCCTAATACACAGATTCTCCCCTACACCCCCGCCAACCCCAAACTTTGTTCTTTGCTGCCTAGAAGATTGCCAGTGTATTACTTTTCTATATTACCTTATAGTAAACTAACTCTCAGCAGAGTTCTGACAGCTTAGTGCATCATATCCTAGAAACACCCACAGAATAAAGACCAGGATTCACTTCAAAGGCCAATTTGCTAAAGGACAGTTAGTGACAAGCCAGTATCTGCTTCCTAATTGTGAGAAATCTATTGTTTGGTACAATCAGAAAGCATTAACAAGTACCAAATAAGCCAAATAGCACTTCTAAAATCATTTTCACTTATGAAACAGCTAGAAAATACTAAATAATCAAGTAAGTCACAAAATCCTGTCAGAATTCTTTAAATTAGTTTTAAAAACCATCTTGACTTCAAAACTGGCTCGGTTTATACACTTTTTTTTTAAAACGTGGAACAATTCAAACCAGGCCCAAAAAATTCCCTCCACAGTGCTGTTACCTTCATTAGTCTGTTCCTTCAGAGGCTAACACCTCATTCAAAGACCTGCAATAACACTTAACTATATTTTTGATGTGTAAGTCTCTGAGTCAGTAGGTTTGAGATCCACAGCATGGATTTGAGCACATATCGAGGGAACACACTTCACTGCATGCCTGAGGGACTACTGTCTCTTCTGTGCCACCATTAAACCAAAAACTCAACATTTTGCCCCTCAGATGTAGGTATGATATAACCCAGGGAATTTTCTCCAGTCTTGCAGCCAACTTTCATCACTAAGGTTAGCTAGATATGGTTCACAATGTTGGTTGTGCTCAAATCAGTTGCTAAGGTCTCTACAATATGATGATTCAATTTCGAAAGCATAAATTGGCTCTAAAGTGTTCTGGGTACCATGAAATGAACTATTATTAAAATAAATATTCTATCAGCTTTCCTTCAAATCAATCACAATAGGCATCAGTTTTCTCTGAAACTCCATCTGCTTTCCAGCTACTTTACTGACGAATATATCTAATTCTTGTATTTGTGCATTTTGGAGATGTTGTTGTGGTTAGTTGGCTCGCCGAGCTGGTTCATTGTTCCACAGATGTTTCGTTACTCTGCTGGGTAACATCATCAGTGCAGCCTCCGATGAAGCGCTGTTGTGTTTTCCCGCCTGTTATTTGTACTCTGGAGTCTGTTAGGCTGGATTACCTCACTTCAGGTTTTCCTTTGCAATGGACTGTATATAGGGTTGAGCTCAATGTGTTTATTGATGGCTTTCTTAGTGGAGTGCCAGGCTTCTAGGAAATCCCGTGCTTGTCTCTGCTTTGCTTGTCCCAGGAACCTGATGTTGTCCCAATCGAACTGGTGATTCTCCTTATCCACGTGGATAGAGATGAGTGAGTATTGGTTGTGTCTTTTTGTTGTCAATTTTGTTGTCCCTGCAATGGAATCAACTGGCCATTCACTGTGCTCATTTATGCTGATTTTCAACCGAAAAATGTTTTTGCAATTTGAATTATTTTTGCTACTTTGCTTTGTGATATATTTTTATAATGTGGTTTGACTTTGATTCTTCCTAAAATTTGGTCAACTGCACAATTGTGTTTACTTCTTTCAAATTATAACGTTGAATTTTTGTCCCTTTGTTGTGAACAATGATGATTGTACAGTACTCCTGTGGCAATTAAACAATGACTTAGTACAAACAAAGCATCAGTTATATTGAGCAACTCATAATACCAAAAGTGGAAATAATTGGGGAAAGTGTTTGTTTTCCTTTCCCCTCTAAACACAATCTGATAATTATGCAGCTCTGATTTAACTTTGGAAAATTGCATACTGGATTAATTGTCAGTATTTATACCATCTTCATTTCCAGGTTTTGAGCCACAGACTCCCACTAGATGGGCAAAGGATTGCAGGGGATTGCAGGGGGTTGCCATTGCCTTCTGCAGGATGGCTGACCTATTCATCAGGCAAATTGGAAGGATGGACAGGAGATAATCAAACTTGGCCATATTATGATGTCCCTTCTACGGTTACCAAGTCCTGACCCGAGACTTAGATAACGGCTTCTAGCCAAGAGTAGAGACACTAACAACAGCACTACAACACCTTCTATGTCTGAAATAAGTATTCAAGATGAAATTTTTTGTGGTCTTGCATGAATTTCAACTGTAGTCTTATTAAGATGATGACCACCTTGCAACCAAGAAAATTTAAATGTCTGTTCTGCACCACACCTCCAGGTTTGATTCAAGAATTCAAATTGAAATGTTCTGGACACTGTGAAAATAATAGAATTAGAAAAAAACATGAACATTAGTACATTAGAGAGAACGCACTCTGCGTATTGAAGGCAAACCAAGAGGTTTTATTTTCTGAGATGAGCACATGCTCACTATGTGAATTTAAACCAATAAAACTAATCCCATGCAGAAGGAATGCGACCAGCCTGCAGTCTGTTCTGCCTTCTGAATTGCAGACTTTGCTGATAGACCTTAAAAGTAAGGAGAAAGTCAGTCAGTGTACTGTGATCACAAATATCACGTTAGCAAGTCATCAGGTCAGCCTCCGATTATTATTGTATACAATGAGTCAAATGGCTCGCTGCTTATAGCAGGACAAAGTCAAAGATACAAGACTTGATCAGCCATAATTTTCCCTTTGAAAAAGAATGAAACAGTCAACCTGCAGTCCTCTTATTGTCAAACCTATTGTTCCAATCCTCTCTGACCTATAATGGCTCCCAGGCAAGCAGCATCAAAGTTTAAAAATTCTAATGCTCGTTTTCAAATCCCTCCATGGCCATATCCCTCTTCCTCTCTCTGTCATCTGCATTAGCCCCACAAGCTTGAGATATCTGTACTCCTCTAATTCTGATCTCTTGCCCCATTCCAATTTAAATTTCATCACCTTTGGCACTTCACTTTTAGTTGCCTAGGCCCCAAGCTCTGAGATTCACTCCCTAAACCTCCTGGACTATCTACCTCACTTCCCTCCTCAAAGACAATAAGTAAAACGTACTTCTTTGATAAAGTCTTTGATTGTCTGACCAAAAATTTCCATTTGTGGCTCAGTGTCCTATTTTATTTTGTAATGCTCGTTTTCAGTGTCTTGAAGAGTCAGAGAAACATACAGCATGGAAACAGACCCTTTAGTCCAACTGGTCCATGCCATCCATATTCCCAAACTTAACTAGTCCCACTTGCATTTGGCCCATATCCCTCCAAACCTTTCCTATTCATGTACTTATTCAAATGTCTTTTAAATGTTGTAACTGTACTTCCATTCACTGCTTCCTTTGGCAGTTCATTCCATACACGAGCCATTCTCTGTGTTAAAAAGTTACCCCCATATCCCTTTCAAAACTTTCTCCTCTCACCTTAAAAATGTGACCCCTAGTTTTGAACACCCCTCCCACTCTAAGGAAAAGACCCTTGCTATTCACTTTTTCTATATGCCTCATGATTTAATAAATCTCAATAAGGTCACACTTCAACCTCCCAGGCTCCAGTGAAAATAAGACCAGCCTTGGATGTTTTGTACATGCAGCTTTAAAACACGGATCAAACTTCAGACCTTTCATGTTCTGCATTTTGTTAGCCAACACTGACTAGGCTACCAATTATTGTCAGGAAAATGAATAGCTTGGAAGGGAGCTTGTGGATGGTGGTGTTATCACCTATCTGCTACACTTCTCCTCCTACATGGTAGAGGTCATGGGTTTGGAACTTGTTGTCTAAGAAGGCTTGGTGAGTTTCTGCAGTGCATCTTGTAGACAGCACACATTGCTGCCGTCAATCATCAACCATGGAGGGAGCGAATTTTGGAAGTGACGATATTATGGATTTAAGAAGTATATATTCTCTTGTTCTTTTTTTATGAAGAAAGGTTGAGACAGAGGCACCAAATGGTCTGCTGCAAGCCAATAAACGGCTTCCGAGGCTTTGGTTTTCTTTTAAAGTTGGAATAATAGAACAGGTGGGGTCAAGCTCTCACAAAGCCAGGATTTTTAGTTTATCTTTCAGTAGCTGTAGGAGTTTTGAAATCTGTCACATCGCTCTCTCTTTGACATAGCTAAAAACTTGGGTTCTCTTTTTGCTGCTAGAATTGCACGTGAGACAATCCATTATATTGACTTTGCCTTTGCCAAGATGTATTTATGGGATGTTGCTGTATTAGAATAGTTGGGTAGTTTGTTATTTTGTTAAGTATTTCATAGAATTACAGTTAACCCCATTCTTTTCTTTATATTTTGTCTGTAACTTACCTATAGTGTATGAATAAAGTATATTTTGCTTCAAGCCTGGTAGTTTGACCAATTGACTTGCATCCCGAACACAACACCTGTCACGTGCTTTTAAAAAAAGAAAAAACTTGGGTCCAGACTATCTCCATAGCATGTTTTGAGGAGGTTTTATCTGGTCCATAACGACGGGACACTGATCAAATGGGCTGTTTTGGCATCCACAGTGTCTGTTGTATGAGGTAATGTTTCTGAAATGGTGGATTCTGTGTTAAACTCTACACAATCTCGAGTTGCTACAAATTTTGGGGAAATTAGGAATTTAGCTCGGGATCTTGATGGAGACAGACGTGTTAACAGTATCTCCCAATAGTTTTCTTCATTGTAGCCAGCTAGCCAATGTGACTTGTACCTGTTGCTATCATGCAGTAAACGTTTTAGCATTTCTGAAGTGTTGTGTAAGCTGAGCCAGATTTTGTTCAGCCAAAAGCCTCTTCTACAACAGCTCACTCATGGTTCATTGTCGACAACTATTAATTAAATAGGCCCTTCAAATCAGCATCACCATGGCTGGAAACAACTGAGTTTAATTTTAGTAAGTTCCTGTTGCAAGTTTCTGTTTCACCTTGTGACCTTTTTTGGTAGAATGTGCTTTCAGGGATGGTCTACATGATCTTTTGTCTATTGGTAAAAGTAGAAAGGAGGTTTGGCAACGGCACTCCACCTAACCATTCGCTGGTAATGGTTAGTTCCACAAAACATACAACAGTGTCAACTTAGAACATAGAATATAGAACTATACAGCACAGGAATGGGCCCTTTGACCCACGATGTTGGGCTGAACATGACGCCAAATGAAACTACTCCCTTCCGCCCCCACCCCCTCAAAACCCCTTGGTCCATATCCCTCCACTCCTTGCATATTCATGTGCTTATCTAAAAGTCCCTGGCAGTGCATTCTAGACTCCTACCACACTGTGTAAAAAAACCTGTCCTTCACATCTCCTTTGAACTTTACCCTGCCCCCGCCCCCACCTTAAATGCATGCCCCTAATATTAGACATTTCAACTCTGGGGAAAAGATTCTGACCATCAACCCCATCTGTGCATGTCAGAACTTTGTAAATTTCTATCAAGTCTCCACTCAGCCTCTGCCGCTTAAGAGAACACGAGTTTTTCTAGCCTTTCCTTATAGCACCTACCTTCTAATCTAGGCAGCATCCTGGCAAACCTCTTCTGCACCCTCTCCAAAATATCCACATCCTTCCTGTAATGTAGCAATCAGAATTGAATGCAATACTCTAAGTGCGGCCAAACCTGCAATATGATATCTTGAGTCTTGTACTCAGTTCCCTCGCCAAGAAAGGCAAGCATGTCATACACCTTTACTACCCAATCTACTTGAGAGGGCAATTTCAGGGAGCAATGGACTTGAACCCCAAGATCCTTTTGCACATCAATGCTTTTCAGAGTCCTGCCATTAACTGTATACTTTTCCTGAACATTTGCTCTCCCAAAGAGCAGCACCTCACACTTACAGGGATTAAACTCCATCTGCCAGTTCTCTGCCCATATTTGCAAATGATCTGTATTTCGCTTTATCCTTTGACAACCTCTACACTATCCACAACTCCACTGATCTTTGCATCGTCTGCAAACTTACAAGCCCACCCATCTACATTTTCATCCAACTCATTTATGTATATCACAAACAGCAGAGGTCCCAGCACGGATCCCTGTGGAATACCACTAATCATGGACCTCTAGCCTGAAAAATACCTTTCCACCACTGCCCTCTTTCTTGTAAGGGCAAGCCAATTCTGAATCCACATGGCCAAGTCACCATGGATCCTATGCATCTTAATCTTCTGGATCAGCCTACCATGAGGGACCTTGTCAAAAGTCGTACTAAAATCTGTGTAAACAACATCCACTTCTCTACCCTCATCGATTGCCTTCATGATCTCCTCGAAAGCTTCAATCAAGTCACTAAGACATGACTTGCCCTGCACAAAGCCATGCTGACTGTCCCTTTAGGCCATGTTTTCCCAAATGTATGGAAATCCTATTCCTAAGAACTGTCTCCAATAGTTTCCCAACCACTGATGTGAGACTCACCACTCTATAGTTTCCTGGATTATCCCTATTACCCTTCTTGAACAGAGGAATACATTAGCTACTTGCCAGTCCTCCCGGGCCTCTCCAGTGGCTAGTAAGGATACTAAGATATTGGTCAAAGCCCCAGCAATCTCTTCTCTTGCCCATCTCAAAAACTTTGGGTAGATACCATCAGGTCTTGGGGACTATCCACCTTAATGCTCTTCAAGAGATCCAACACCACTTCTTTCTTGATCTCAAAATGCTCTAGCATATTAGCATGCTCCACACAAATCTCACTATCCTCCATATACTTTTCCTGGGTGAATACTAATGCAAAGTACTCATTTAGGATCTCACGCACATCCTCTGCCTCCAAGCACAAGTTCCTTCCTTTATCTTTGAGAGGTCCTAGCTTATTGCTAGTTACCCTCTTGTTTTTAAATGTATCTATAGAATGCCTTAGGATTCTCTTCAACTCTACTTGCCAAGGTCATTTCATGCCACTCCTTGCTCTTCTAATTCCCTGCTTGAGTACTTTCCTGCTTTCTTTATATTGCTTATGGGCCCTGTCTGATTTTAGCTTCCTGAAATTTACATATGCTTCTTTTTCCCTTTTGACTAAATTCACAACCTTCATCGTTATCCAAGGATCCTTTACACTGTCACCCTTGTCCTTCCTCCTTATTGGAGCAAGTTCCTGGAGTGTTGCTGGAGATGCACCTATCCAGGCAATAAGAGAGTATCTCATTGAACTCCTGACTTGCACTTTGTAGATGGACAGACATTGAGGAATCGGAAGGTGAGTTACTTGCATTCTTAGCCTCTGACCTGCTCATATAGCCATTTGATTTATATGGCAAGTCCAGTTGAGTTTCTGGTCCATGGTAACCCTCAGGATGTTGATAGTGGGCAAATCACTAATGATACTGCAATTGGACATGAATAAGATGCAGCTGAATTCTCTCATGGTCATTGCTTGGCATTTGTCTGGGACAAACTATACTTTTACTTTTCAGCCCAAACCTGGATATGGTTCTTGCAGTCCACGTGCAAATGCAGCATCAGCATCTGAGAAGTCGGAAAGGGAGCTGAATGTTGTGTAATCATCTGTGAATATCCCCACTTCGGACCTTATGATGGGGGGAAAGTCATTGATGAAGCAGTTGAAGGTAGTTGAGCTGAGGACACCACCCTAAGGAACTCCCACAGAGAAGCCCTCAAGCCAACATAACTGACCTCCAACATTGTAGCAGGTATGGCTCCAAACAGCAGGAAAAAAAAATTCCAGGGCTCCTTGGTGTCTCTTTTGGTCAACTGAGGTTTGATTTCAAAGGTAGTCATTCATGTCTCACCTCTGTAATTCACCTTTCTCTCCATATTTGAACCAAGGCTGTAATGAGGTTAGGAGCTGAATGCCCCTGGTGGAACATAAACTGGGCATCACTGAGCAGGTACTGCTTGATGGCTCTGTTGATAACACCTTACATCACTTTACTGATGACCAAGAGTAGACTGATGAGGCAGTAACTGGCTGGATTGGATCTGTCCTGCTTTGTGTGTACAGGACCTACTGGGGCAATTTTCCACATTTTTGGGTAGATGTCAGATTTGTAACTGCATTTGAACAGCTTGGCTAGGGGAGCAGCAGTCTGGATCACAAGTCTTTTGCCAGAATGTTGTCAGGAGGCCATAGCCTTTTCAGTAACCAGTGCATTCAACCAGTTCTTGATATCACATGGAGTGAATAAAATCAGCTGAAGCCTGGCATCTGTGATGCTGGGGACCTTTAGAGGACGGTGAGATGGATAATCGAATTGGCACTTCTGGCAGAAGATTGTTGCAAATGCTTCAGTCTTGTCTTTTGTACTGATGTGCTAAGCACCCCCATCATTGAGAACAGGGATGTTTGTGGAGCATATGGGTAATTGCTAAATTGCCTGCAAAATTTACATTTAGATATGGCAGGACTGCAGAACTTAAATCTGATCTTGGATCAGATCACTCAGCTCTTTATAATGCAGGCCTCCTCTGTTGTTTGGCATGCAAGTAGTCTTGGCTTGAAGCATCAGCAGGTTGACACCTTATTTTCAGGTAAGCCTGGTGCTGTTCCTGGCATGCCCACCTGCACTCTACATTGAACCAAGGTAGATTCCTTGGCTTGTTGGTAATAGCAGAGTGGGAGATATGCCAGGCCATGAATTTGCAGATTGTGCTGGAGAATAATTCTGTTGCCCCTGACAGCCAGCAGTGCCTCATGGATGCCAGGCTTCAGTTGCTAGATAATTGCCATTCAAAGTCTGTTCCATTTAGCATGGTGATAGTACCACACAATAAGAAAGAAGGGTATCCTCAATGTAAAGATGGGACTCCATCTGCACAAGGACCTTGAGGTGGTCACTCTTACCAATGATGGACAGATGTATCTGCAGCAGGCAAATTGTTAAGGATGAGGTCAAGTATGGTTTTCCCTCTTGTTGGTTCACTCAACACCTGCCGCTGGCCAAGTCCAGCAGCAATGTCCTTCAGGATTTGGTCAGTTCGGTCAGTAGTGAGGAATGTGAGCCACAGTTGGTGAAGGATTGCATTGCTCAACATTTAGGTTTGGACAAATCCAGGCCAGTTTAAACTACTTATCAGAAATGCTAAATCGTGTGCAAAAAAGCAGGGCTGGAAGAGTGGTGCTCATGTTGTGACATTAGAGGTTGACAGGCAACAGAGAGAGAGAGAAAGAGAGATCTTTGGTAAGGTAAATAGTGTTTCTGGAACAATCACAATATGAAGCAAGGAACATTATACAATACTAGTTTACATGGACATCAGCAGAATCTAAGTCAATAACTTTGTGACACTGACTCACTGCTGTGAAATTAACATCACTTTTATCGCCTCCTCCTCCACTCTTCCCCCTGCCCCCCCCCCCACACATCATCAGAAAAGGACAAAGAGCTAGTCATTTGCCTTTGCACTCTGCTCTCCATGCAACTATCAAGAGGAGAATGTTACTGTCACTGTCAGGATTTTCTGGTTTAGAGGTACTTTAAGCAATTCTGCAGTAGAAGCCTATATAACTACTGTAACATAAATTCAACTGTTTTCTGCTGCCGCCAGCATTGATTTAAATAAGATACTCAGACTGTAGGCTGGAGTCAATTACACGTGGGGTCAACTTCCAAAAGTACAACTTTATTGAATTGGCAGTCATAATTTATGGGAAGGTTTAGCAGAAATAAGGGTTTTCTTTAGGGTAGTAGTTAGCTTAGTCGTACAAGCGTAGAACCAAAGGCTAAATATAATAGATTTGATGATATAGATAAACACAAATTTGTAATTGGGTGCACTGCTGAATTCCCATCACATGCACTCTCAATGTGTGAAGCTCAAGCACGCAAGATAATTGGTATCATTAAGAACCCTGGCAAATAAAATACAAACACTTTACAAGGCTTGACAATAATCTCTCTGCTGAATCTCAGTCGCTTTACCGACAGTTTCTGTGAATCATTTAGAAAACTCTTATTGGGTTAATACCTCAGGTTCAGTAGATAAGATTTTTTGTTGGATCAACCTGTTTTAGGGGTGTTGTCCCTTTAAGAGACCTGGTCAGGTGGTCTGAAGAGTTTGGGTCCAGTCTTGAACAGGCTGTGGAGCTGTGAATGTCCGAAAGAACATGTTTTTGTTCAGATTTACCATTTGTCTACATGGTATATAATTCCTGGTTCCAAAGGAAGCATCAACATAACACATCCAACAATATTTTCCCCTTGGTCGCTCCTGCCCTAGCCAAAAATGGTGTAAATCATACTTTAAAAATAGTCTATTTCTATTAAAAATCATGAAAATGACAGAAAGGTTTAGAGATCAGAATATGGCATCTCAAATCAAATTAAACTCTTCCCATAATTAATTAAATGCTGTTTAGTTCACATAATTAAATTCTTAACAAATTCTTAACAAAGATTACCGCTACTCAAAATAAAACCATTTAACTTGAATTATTATACCACTCCTCATCTATTTTTCTTCAAGTTTCTCCAATTCTTAATTTAGCACTCTAAAACAAGCATCTCATTAACGGTTGCCACATCCTACCCCAGAGACCACATATCAATAACTAGTCATTTGACACATCACAGGTAGAGAGACACCTGTTGCTGCTAAGAGAATCCGGACATTCCTTACCAGCCATTATACATCCTGACACACTGTTTCTATTCCATTCCAAGTTTTTCCATGTCTGTTGCATCTGTTCTGACGATGCTACCTTCTGCAGGGTGCCTCAGAAATATCAACTATTTTCCTCAATTGAGGATTCCTCATCACCATGATTGACAGAGCCTTCAGCCATATCCAATCCATTTCCCACACTTCTGCTCTGACCCCTTCTCTTCCTTCCCACAACACCAATAGGGTCCCCCTTTCTTTACTTTACATCACACCAACATCTGCATCCAAAGGATCATCAGCCGTCATTTCCACTACCTCAAGCGGTATGTCACCACCAGACAGTTATTACCTCTACCTCCCCGGTCAACATTTCGCAAGGACCAAACCCCTTGGGATATCCTGGTCTACTCTTCCTTCACTCCCAATTACTTGCACCAGAATCCCATGCCATCTTCCCATGCAATTGCAGAAGGTGCAACACCTGACTATTTATCTCCTTCATCCTCAGTTTCTAAGGCCTCAGACTCACCTTCCAGGTGAAGCAATGTTTTGCCTGCACTTTACTCAGTCTACAGTATTCATTCACAATGTGATTTCCTCTACATTTATAGAACTTTAGTTAAGCCACACTTGGAATATTGCATACAGTTCTGGTCATCATATTACCAGAAGGATGTAGATGCTTTGAAGAAGGTTCAGAAAAGATTTATCAGGATGTTGCCTGGTACGGGTGATTTTAGCTATGAAGAAATGGATAGATGGAGTTTGTTTTCATTGGAACACAGGAGGTCGAAAGGCAACCTGACAGAACTTTATAATATTGTGAATGGCACGGACAGAGTGGAAAGTATGAGGCTTTTTCCCAGGGTTGAGGGGTCAATTACTAGGGGACACAGGTCAAGGTGCAGGGTGGGGGACTTTAAAACAGATGTGCGAGGCAAGTTTTTCACACAATGCGGGGTGAGTGCCTGAAATGCACTGCCAGAGGAGGTGGTGGAAGCAGACATAACAGCAGCGTTCAAGAAACACCTGGAGGAATACATGAATAGGAAGTGAATAGAGGGATTTGGATCCAGTGGGTGAAGACTGTTTTAGAATGGAAGGGCAAAATGTGTTGGTGCAGGCTTGGAGGGCTGAATGGCCTGTTTCTGTGCGGTATTGTTCTTTGTTGTATTTAGGAGATGAAAAATTGACTGGGCAACTGCTTTGCAGAACACTTATTTCATGTCCATAAAAATGACCCTGAAGTTTCCAAATGCCTGCTACTACCACATACCACCATGTTTGCTGCCAACATTTTTAACTTGGGCTTTTTGCAGTGCTCCAACGAGGCTCAGTGAAAGCTGGGGAGCAGCATCTCATCTTCTGCTTAGGAACCTGACAGCCTTCAGAACTAAATACTGAGTTCAATAAATTTATAGCCTGACTAGCTCCTTCAACGTCTTTTACCCACTCCAGACCTCAGGTCCTGGCATGACATGGATTGCTTATAGCACAGCCAACCCATTTTCACCCACGCACCCCATTATCCATCCAGCTTCTCTTCTTCCTTGATTTACTATCAACAACCTCTTTGTCTGCCTAATGTCTTTCCTTTTTCTTTCTCTGGGTTCCATTTCCACCTATCTGATCATTCTTTCCCTATGCCAACTACCCCTCACCAACCCTGGTTCTTCTACTGTCATCAACGTGCACACCATTTTTTCTAGGTGCTATCAATTTTGAAGAAAGATCCCTGGGCTCAAAACATTAACTCTGCTTCATTCCAACATGAAGATACCAAGAACTGCAGATGTGGGAGTCAGAGTCAACACAGTGTGGAGCTGGAGGAACACAGCAGGTCAGGCAGCATCAGAGGAATAGGAAAGTTGACATTTCAGATCGGAACGCTTCTTCAGAACTCTCCACACATTGTCAAACCTGATGAGTTTTCCAGCAATTTCTGTTTTTGTTGCAGATTTTCAATAGCTGCAGTTCTTTGTTTTATAGTTGAGGTCCAATAAGTGTCTTGTATAAGTTCAACATCACCTCATTGCGCTCGTACCCTATGCCTCTATTAATAAATCTGAGGATGCTGTATGCTTTATTAACTGGTCTCCTGTCCTGCCACCTTTAATGATCTCTGTGCAAATACACCTAAGTCCCTCCGTTCCTGTAACCCTTTCAGAATTGTACTCCCTATTTGATATTGTTTTTTAATGTTCGTCCTATCAAAGTACATCACCTCACACTTCCCTGCATTGAACCTAATTTCCCAGGTATCCACCAAATTGTCAATGTCCTTTTGGAATTCCAAACTGTCTACCTCACAGTTTACGATTCCTCCAAGTTTAGTGTCGTCTCCTAGGCCAGATCATCTGTTAAAGTAGCAGTCACAGTAGATAAGATCAATCTGCATGTTTGCAGAAGGTGAGGGCATCATGGAATAGATTGTGACAGGAAGATCAGCTAAAGGCAAAGGAGTCAACTTTGTGACAGAACCGTCAGTTCAGAAAATAACTATTACTAAATGCTTCAATAGTTTTATTCAACTCTTAGGGGTCTTGTGAGATTCATTACTCAAGTCCATTTCCATTTTTGTGGTTTATGTTATCCAAATTACTTGACTGTGCAATGTATCTCTCTCCAGTTCGACTTGCTTTGACGTTGGCCAGTGTTTGACTTATGAGGTTGTCAGGTTATGGCACAGAATTCATTTAATTGATTTAATGACATATCATAGAATTTCTCTAGCTGTGATGAATGTAATTCCTAAAATTAATACCAGTCTCATTACACAGTATACTAGCAGGAGCTCACCATCTGCTAGTACCTGTCATTACAATTCCAAGACCAACAAAAAAAAAAAAAATTGTAAAGTGTCAAGATGGACACACAGAAGCATAAGGAGTCAGCATTTAAATAATCAGTGTTTAACTTTCACTCTCCAACCTAAGGCCAATCAGTAACATATAACTCGGGTTTAAGTAGATTCTAGGTAGAATGTCAAGACCTTGAACATGGCACAAAGCATAGCAGGAGGACATAGGGATTTCAGTTTTGTGCTGCGATTGGAAAAGGTGGGATTGTTCTCCTTCGAACAGCAAAAGTTAAAGGAAGATTTAACAGATTCATTTAAAATTATGAGACATTTTGACAGAGCACTTAAATCTTGATTTCGGCATCCAAGGTAGCACGGATTAAAGATTATTAGCTTAGTGTCTAGAAGGAGGTGAGGAAAAGTGCATTTACACTGCAAATGATTCTGATCAGAACTGTCATTTCTGAAAAAGCAATGAAAGCAAATGCAGCAACAACTAGTCCTCTCCCTTGTGCTGTTTAGGTGGACAGAGACAAATCTCTTCTCAACTCCAAAGACTGAACAACCTTATCTGCGTTCACCGCTTCTCAGGGTGTCTGGAAAGAGGGGCACAAGCTGCCCATGCATCCCTGACTTAGGATGGAAATTGGTGTACAGCATTTCCCAATTAATGAGTGCAAACCGTGTGCAAACCAATGGTAAATAGGGGCTGTGGTTGCCGCTCCAGTTTTGGCACACCACTTTATCCCACAAACTCCACCCACAACTGTAATTAAGTCCTCCACTCACCACCATACTCTTCCCCACTGACACAATGGCCATGCTTCACAGGGCCCATTAAACAAACACCACTCTATGAGAGATAATAGGAACTGCAGATGCTGGAGAATCCGAGATAACAAGATGTGGAGCTGGATGAACACAGCAGGCCAAACAGCATCATAGGAGCAGGAAAGCTTGACGTTTCGGACCTAGACCCTTCATCAGAAATGGGGGAGGGGAAGAGGGTTCTGAAATAAATAGGGAGAGAGGGGGAGGCAGATAGAAGATGGATAGAGGAGAGGATAGGTGGAGAGGAGACAGACCCGTCAAAGAGGCGGGGATGGAGCCAGTAAAGGTGAGTGTAGGTGGGGAGGTAGGGAGGAGATAGGTCAGTCCAGGGAGGACGGACAGGTCAAGCGGGCGGGATGAGGTTAGTAGGTAGGAGATGGGGGTGGGGCTTGAGGTGGGAGGAGGGGGATAGGTGAGAGGAAGAACAGGTTAGGGACGAGCTGGGCTGGTTTTGGGATGCAGTTGGGGGAGGGGAGATTTTGAAGCTTGTGAAATCCACATTGATACCATTGGGCTGCAGGGTTCCCAGGCTAAATATGAGTTGCTGTTCCTGCAGCCTTCGGGTGGCATCATTGTGGCACTGCAGGAGGCCCAGGATGGACATGTCGTCTGAGGAACGGGAGGGGGAGTTGAAATGGTTCGCGACTGGGAGGTGCATCGGCATTGACACCAAGGGAGCTCTATCAAAGGTGAATGTGGATTTCTGATCCATCCAGCTGGTGGAGGAGCAGGAAATTGGCACATGATCCCATGTGCAGTCTGCTCCCAGTGCTCTTTGCACTGTTGCTAAAATTGTGTGTTGTTATCCTGGAGTGTCTCTCCTCCAAGCATTCTCCATTTCTTAAGCTTCTTATCTACTCAAATGTGCCATTGAAAGGAAGTGGACTGCAGCTCATATAACTATTATGTACCTTACCATCCAACTGCAACAGTGAAAGAACATGTATCTCTGCTCTTTTGGTTAATACTCTGTATTTGTGACAATAAAGGAACTGAGTTTTCAGTCAATATATGATATGCTGAAGACCAAGTGCTGTATATCAAGAGTTCATTCTTTGTTAAATGGTAATAACTCGATATCCACTTTTCTGAAGATATTGACAAAGCAGAGACACAAGAATCACCTCAGTTCTCATCAAAAGACTATCTTTCAATTTTCTATGATCCACATTACTGGCGCTGATGCTGAACAGCCATGTCACATGCAATCCAAAGCAAAACTTGTCACAGTTTGGCTGTGGACAAAGTCAACAAGATTAGATTCTATCTTGTCTGTTTGATTGTGTGTTTGGGGTTCAACACTATTTAGACTTCCAAAGTAAAAGTGCTTAAGTCCCCAAGACTTTGTGCAAGAACTCTATATTCAGAGATCAACCTCATCACGCATTCCTTCAGCAACAGGTTAGATTCTGCTCCATTCCAGCCTGTTTTCCCTAATCTTGTGACCCTGATATTACATTGTGGGGAGGTGGTGGTGCTAAGGGCTAATAATTCAGGAACTCCAGGTTAATGTTTTGAACACACGAGTTCAAATCTCACTATGGCAGATAGTGAAATTTGAATTCATTAATTTCACAAGAAATCTTGAATTAAAAGTTAGTCTATGTCAATTGCTGCAAAAAAAAACTGGTACACTAATGCCCTTTGGGGAAAGAAATCTGCAGTATTTATCTAATTTGGTCTACATGTGATTCTAGATCCACAGCAATGCAGTTGACTCTCAACTTCTCTCTGGGAAATTAAGGATGGGACATAAATGCTGGCTAATGAATGATTTTAAAAAAACACATGTCGTCATTTACATACTTCTGATGTTAGTCTCAATAAAAATTATTCTATATTCTCATTTTGCAATTATCATGGAACCAGTCTCAGGATCTGAGAATAGGTGCTGGGACTTCCTGCCACGTGCACAAGTCCTCTTTTGACATAAAAGCACTTAAAGGTTCTTTTCTGGATCACATATATATTGAGAACCTCACTTCCAGCAGGAACACAGACATGAGAATAAGCCTTTTTAGCGTCGGGAGGAGCATAGAAAATCAGAGCAACAGCAAATCATTTGACCCTTTGAGCCTGCTCAGCCTTCAATATGATCATGGCCGATCATCTAACTCAGTACCCTGTTCCTGCTTTTTCTACAAACACTTTAATCCCTTTAAAACTAAGAACTGTATCTAAATCCTTCTTGAAAACATTCGATGTTTTGACCTCAACCGCTCTCTGTGATTGCGAATTCCACTACTCTCACTACTCTCTGGGTGAAGAAATTTCCCTTCATCTCAGCTCCAAATAGCCTACCGATATCCTTAAGACTGTAACCCCTGGTTCTGGACTCACTGTTTGTCAAGAACATCCTTCCCAACATATACTTTGTCTAATAGAAGCTGAGGTTGAAAGGGTGAAGAGTATCAAGTCCCTAGGAGTGACGATAACTGACAACCTGTTCCGAACTTCCCATGTAGATCCGATGGTCAAGAAGGTACTTCTTCCTACAGAAGGTTGTGTGCACAAATCAGACCATCACAGAAGCCAATCTTCCATCATTGGGACTCCATTTACATGGCTCGTTGCTGCAGAAAGGCTGCTAACATCATCAAAGACCCATTGCACCCCAGCAATGCTCTCCTACAACAACTTCCACCAGGTAGAAGATGCAGAAGCTTGAACACACGCAACAGAATGTTCAAGAACAGCTTCTTCCCTGCTATTACTGCACCGATGAATGGACGCTCTAATTTCAAATAATGCTGACCTTGCTAAATTGATCTTGCCTAGTGCATGCTCTGTGCAATGCAACTTGTATGCTCTGTCTAGTTCTTCTTCCACCCTATGAGCCATATGTCCTTGCTTACTATGACCTGCCTATGCTTCTCATGAACAAAGTTTTTCACTGCACTTAGGTACACGTGAAAATAAATCAATCAAATCAAATCAAATAGAACTTTATAGAAGTTTATAGTTTTCTACAAAACCCTTTATTCTGCTAAACTCCAGCAATGGAGTCCTAACTGATCCAATCTCTCTTCATAAGCAATTCATGTCATTCCAGGAATCAGTCTGGTTCTGATGAAGCGTCTCGGCCCGAAACGTCAAGCTTTCCTGCTCCTATGATGCTGCTTGGCCTGCTGTGTTCATCCAGCTCCACACCTTGTTATCCCTCCCTTGCCAGACCATCATTCTTCAGATGAGCAGATAAAAACTACACACAATACTCTAGGTCCTATATAATTGAAGCAAGACATCCCTGCTCCCATACTCAAATCCTCCTGCTACGCAGGCCAACATGCCATTTCCTTCTTCACCACCTGCTGCAGCTGCATACTTACCTTCAGCGATTGGTGCATAAAGACAAGTAAGTATTAATGCACCTCCTCCGTTCCTAATGTATTGCCTTTCAGATAATAATGACTTCCTGTTTTTGCTACCAAAGTGGGTAATTTCACACTTATCTACATTATACTGCATCTGCCATGCATTTGCCCACTCACTCAATTTGCCTAAATCTCATGAAAAATAAAATTGAAGCATCTCTGCATCCTCCTCACAGTTCGTCCTCCCATCCAGCTATGTATCATGTGAAAACTTGGAGATAATCTATTTAGTTTGCTCACCCAAATCATTAATATAGATTGCGAATAGCTGGAGTACAAGCTCCGATCCCTGTGGTAATCCACTAGTCACTAGTTGCCACTCAGAAATGATCCATTTATTCCTACTCTTTGTTTCCCGTCTGCCCATTTGTTTTCTACGTATATCAATATACTATAATACCGCATACTAACCTCTTACGTGGAACTTGATTGAAAGGCTTCTGTTGGTCAAAGTATTATGCATCTACTGGCTCCCCTTATCAACTTTATAAGTTACATCATTGAAGTATTCTAGATGCAACAAACATGATTTCCCATTCATAAATGCATGCTGACTCTGTCTAAGCCTGTTGCTGTTTTTCGAGTGTTCTGCTATTAAATCTTTTATAACAGAATCGAGGATTTTAATAAATTCTTTCCTATACTTCTGCGTTCAAAAACAAATATTGGATTTATCCAGTATTCAGTATTCCTTTTATTACACCACCATAGAATATCAAAATCCAATGGAGAATTGATTATGATTTGTTTAGCTTTCAATAAATCAAGTGAAAGGTCAAAGTTTATAGTAGAAGTCAGCATTTTTTACATTATTATGAAATATGGACTTCATTGCTAGACATGCATTCATTGCCCACCATTAAATGCTCTGGAGAAGACAGCAGCAAGCTGCCTCCTTGACCGTCATTGTTCCGTCAAGATCAATGCACCAGGTTAGCCATTCTATTCATCAGTTGGTTGGTCTACTCTGCTTTCAAGCTTTTTCCAGTAAAGTTCTTAGAATGCTAAAATCTGAAAGGAATGCAACTTGAATTGCAACCCATTGCCAAGCAATTATTGTTAGGGATAGAGATAGGGTTAGGGACAGGGTCAGGGTTAGATCCAGAGCCAAAATCTCAAAGCCTCACCTTCTGACTGTCACCTTTTAGTTTCGATCGAGGAGATGTCTGTCTGAGAAGATTCTTTGATGTCACCACAGCTGCAGAGAAGCCGTCCACTGATGAGCACTGGGGACATTAAGATTTTATCCTTCAGTCATTTATCAACTCAATAAGCAGTTATACTATAAAACAGTCTCTGCATTTGTTGACATCTTTTTACTTCCATCATTTGAGGTTAATCCTGCTAATGTTATTTTGTCCTCTAGTACGCCTGTCTCTAAACACAATCACACTGACGCTTTTGAACCATCACAGCCAATAGTCAGAGGAATGTGTCCATCCAATGTTTTTATGACATTATGTTAATGAATGAATGTGACTTGAAACATTATCTCAGGTTCAACCTGATCTGTAGCTCTTCCTTTTCTGGAAGGGTTTTTGTTTTAGGATAAGGATGATTTTCACCATACTTCTGGAGCAACTCTGAGTTTTGTCCAGTCCCTGTGAGGAATGTAGCCAACAAATTAGGCGGCATGGTGGCTCAGTGGTTAGCACTGCTGCCTCACAGCGCCAGGGACCCAGGTTTGATTCCAGCCTCGGGTGACTGCCTGTGTGGAGTTTGCACATTCTCCCTGTGTCTGCGTGGGTTTCTTCCGGGTGCTCCGGTTTCCTCCCACAATCCAAAGATGTGCAGGTTAGGTGGATTGGCCATGCTAAATTGCCTGTAGTGTTCAGGGATGTGTAGATTAGGTGGGTTACAAGGGGACAGGTGTGGGTGGGATGCTGTGAGGTTCGGTGTGGACTTGTTGGGCTGAAGGGCCTGTTTCCACACTGTAGGGATTCTAGATTCTAGAGGTAAACAAGTCAGAGAATCTGAGCTGTGGTCTTGGTCTTGTTAATCCCGAACTCTTTACTAACCTGGTTTCCCAATGGAGCATGCCATCATCCTCATTAATGTAACATGAATGTATTAGGACTTTAGCATTATTGACTTATGTAAATAAACCATCCCATTGTTTTTCCTATTCATGAACTAGCATTCCTTTTAAGTATCCTTAGGATAAATGCCATATTGAAAGTGGAGTTTAGCAGCACAGGATGCATCCCAACCGAATTGTTCACATTGGCAGAGGATTGGAAGACATTTTTTATAATCTATTCATTTGATATAGGTGATGGGGTTAGCTGCCTTATCGAATCATCACAGTCTGTGTAGTGTAGGGACACTGGCATAGCACCAACATCTTTGAACACAGAATAAAAATGACGGTGGTGAACATGATTTCCTTAATCCCAATCAAAAAGGCAGCTAATTTTACACCAGGTCTGAGTTGCCAGCTTCCTTTACCTTCAAGTCAATATTTTCAATGCAATTCCGCAGGCCTGATTTTAACACAATCCAAATGCACTCACTTCCAAGAGTTGGGCTCCATATATACCAGATGACTTAAAAGGTGATGTGGCTAATATTGGCACATTAGCGTGATGTCCACCTCTTTCCCACAAATTCTGCAGTGTATTTGTAAGCAAGAACAACCCTCCTTACTATCCCCTCATTTAACATCACCTCCAATTCAACCACAACCAAATATGGTGTCACTTGGTCATAAGACCAATGCTGAGACAGAATGGCAGAGTTGTTACAACACAGAAATAGGCCATTTGACCAATTGTTAATGTTTTGGCTTTCCAAAGGAGCAGTTCCTCTTGTGCTACTCCCTATCTCCTCACCGTAGCCTACACAGTCTACTTTCCAGATAATAATCCAATTATCCCTTCAATGCTTGACTGAATGTGACTCCACCACTTCCTCAGTCAGAACCTTCTAGATCCTAGCCGCTTGCTGCATGAAAGTCTACCATCTGGTGTTCGATTCTTTCATGAGTGGGAATAACATTTCACTATCTATACTACCAGCACCACCCTAATTTTAAATTCTCCAACAAATCTCCTCTCAACCTTCTCATCTCCAAGGAAATAGTCCCAACTTCTCCAATCTATCTATGTAACTCAAGTTCCTCACCCCCAGAATTACTCTTGTGAATCTTTTCTGTACCCGCTACACTGCCTTCATATCCTTCCTGAAATATGATGCCAAATACTTTTAATTAATTTGTTGGCCTTTCCCTTTTCAGATTTAACATTTGGTTCATTGCATTTTTCTTTCCCAAACTGCCAATTCTGTCTGAGGGAAGATCTCATACAAAAACAATAAAAATTATAACAGGGTAAACTCATGAACAGTGTTCCTAATGAAGGGGAAATCCAGAATCTGGATGACAGTCTAAGGGTACAGGGTAGGCCATTTAGAGTTGAGACAAGAAGAAATTTCCTAACTCAGAGTAATGAGCCTATGGAATTTTCTTCTGCAGAAAGCGTTGTGGTCAAAACATTGAATGTTTTCAATATGGAGTTAGACATAGTTCTAAGGCTTTGGGGTTCATAGGGTATTCGGAGAAAGCAGGAACAGGGTACTAAGTTGAATGATCAGCCATGATCATACTGAATAGCACAGCAGGCTCAAAGGGTTAAATGATCTGCTCCTGCTCTTATTTTCTATGTTTCTAGGTTTTTTTGTTTTTATGTTTCTACGTTTCCTGTAATTACCCTCATGCCTTTAAATTTCATTTGTAGTTCAATATCCTGGTCCTCCCACCCATCTGCACCTTAAACATGTCATATCTGTGTCACAGGCTGGCAAATACATGCAAACAATCGATCACTTCATGATACGGTAAGCTGGGCAGGCATGGTGTAAATGCCATCTTAAAATGTTGGTTTGAAGAATAAAACTGAACACCTTACCTGGTCCCCTGGCATTCCACAGCAGGTCTCCAGTTCTATCAGTTGAGTATTGCAGTAAACCATTATTTGCTGAAGGTCAAACTGTGTAAAGATGTCAGAAACAGATTACTATAGATCTTTCTTTCCTATCCTGCCTCAACCAACCAATTTAATTGTTATCATGAGCTCTTCCTTTAAATGCCATTTGATCTCCATCTCAACAATCAAAAATGGTATGTCACTTAACTTCATTCAAAAAATTGAAATTCTCCAGTGGGTTTGGAGTTACTTACATCTACAGGTGTCCCATCACTAACACGGACTCCAACTGTAGTTTGCCCATAGACATCGATGCTTCCTATCCCTTCACTATGTCGACTGTCGACCAGCTTGCAGTCCTTGTAAAGGGACACTGACGCAGACTGCACATTGATTGCCAACTTGTGCCAGTGACGGTCAAACAGAGAACTGAGTTCCCGCTTCTTAAACATCAAATGCAAACTGTTTCCAGATCTCCCCTTGGCACTGAATTCCACCAGCTTTCTGCCCCCATTGATAGAGATAGAAACCTAAAAGAAGAATAGCAGTGAGATTAGCCGAGGACAGAGAGATAATCAACTCCTGTCCTGTGTGAGCTCTTGTGATAAATTACTCAGGACGATAGTTGACAGCACAGTTGTTGATAGGTGAAGAATGTGGATGGGATAGAGAATTGGAATTGGAATCAATTCCATCCCATGCCTATGAAAAAGCACCCTGACTTCTGTTGTGTTGAATATTACTGTGCAGGGCACTAGTTGATTCAAAGGTTGAATTTTGTTTTAGATCAGTGCGTGAGTATTCGCTCAGATAGACATGAGGATGATATAAATAATTTTCGAGACAGTGGGTGAAGGAGAAAGTATGGTAATGCCTTGTCTTTGCTGATGACATTGAGGGCTATGGGGATAAGGTGGTAAAGTGACATTAAGGTAGCTGGTCAGCTGTGATCTAGAATGGTGAAGGAGGCTCATTTTGTTGAATAACCTCTCTTGCTCCTATAAATCTATATTTTCCACACCTTACTATTCACTAAAGGCTTATCAGGTATGGGCAGGATCGGATTTGTGGCGTCCTGCAGGGATGGATGATGCTTCCTGTCCAGGATTATATATTAAGGAAGGGCCAGCTGTGTCATGAGCAGACAGCTATGGTAACTCAATAAGTACAGCCCTATCAGGAGCCCAGAATATATCTATTTCACACTATCTTTTTAACATTAACAATGCCTATCCAATATTAAAAAAGGTTTACATTTTTTTTGATGGGTTTCTTATACCCAGGACACTGACTGCTTGCATTGTCCATGGGGGTTCTGAGCTATTCTTCAATACAAGCAGTGATCATGACCACACAGTTGGATGACATGCTCATAAGACATAAGAGCAGAAGTAGGCCATTCAAGGCTGCTCCAACATTCAGTGAAATTGTACGTGATTCCATAATCCTCAACTTCAATTTCTTTTTCCCTTGATTCGCTCACTGATTAAAAATCCGTCTATCTCAGCCTTGAATATAACGAATGACTCAGCCTCGACAGTCCTTTGCAGTAAAGGACTGTCTCCCCTCTGAAGGAAGAAATTCCTCCTCATCTCAGTATTAAATGTGTGATCCTTTATTCTGAGATTACGTCCTCTGGTCCGAGATTCTCCACAAGGATTGTCATTAGAGATAACAGTATTAGCAGATGAATGCTGAAAACTGTGCTGTAAAACACTCCACTATCTGAAATTCTAGTGCAAGTATTCACAGAGTTAAAAGAAATTGATTTAGGCAGGGATTAAAATTGCAAACTTTCCTTCCCTCAGAAACCCATACTAACATTAGCCATTGGCATCTCGAAATGTAAGTTGGCTAATGAAAACACAGAGGTGAAACACTTCAAGAAATTAGAAGAAGGGAGTAAGAGAGGGACTCATCAGACAGACTCCCTAAAGGTTAGAGAGAGTGTGAGAAAGCCAGAGAGAGACTCCCCTCCCCTTGATTCCTGATACCTGATTCCTCTTAAACTTTTCTCACTCTTTCTGACCACTATTCATTGACTATCCATTGGCCTTGCCATCTCTCTAGCCTTTTTACACTCAGAATCTACATCACTGCAGAAACTATCACTGGTCTCTTTGTTGTACTATTCAGTTGGGACATTCTTTTACGCCATTCCAACACCACCACGCCCTGCACCAGCCACAGGTAAAACCAGCCATCTTCTCACTAACAACTTAAGAATCATAGAATCCCTACAGTGTGGAAACAGGCCCTTTGGCCCAACAAGTCCACACTGAAACTCAGTGCATCCCACCCAGACCCATCCCCCTTTAACCCACCTAACCTACATGTTCCTGAGCACTATGGGAAATTTACCATGGTCAATCCACCTAACCTGCACATCTTTGGATTGTGGGAGGAAACCGCAGCACTCGGAGGAAGCCCATGCAGTCACAGGGAGAATGTGCAAACTCCACACAGACAGTCGCCTGAGGGTGGAATTGAACCCGGGCATTGGGACTGTGAGGCAGCAGTGCTGACCACTGAGCCACCGTGCCGCTGAAGTTGAACTGAGCTGAAAAGGAGAACATGAACATTGAACAAAACAGCACAGAAATTGGCCCTTGGGCCCACAATGTTGTGCAGAACATGACATCAAATTTAACTAATCCCTTCGGCAGCCCTTCGGGAGCAATGAACTTGAACGCTAAGATCCCTCTGCACATCAATGCTATTCAGAGTCCTGCCACTAACTTTACACTTATCCTTAACATTTAATCTCCCAAAGTGCAGCACCTTACACTTAACCCAGATTAAGCTCTATCTGTCATGTCCCCACCCATATCTGGAAATGATCTATATCCCGCTGTATCCTTTGATAACCTTCTATAGTATCCACAACTCCACTGATCTTTGTATCATCTGCAATTTTCATCGAACTCATTTACATTTATCACAAACAGCAGAGATCCCAGTACGGATCCCTGCAGAACACCACTAGTCACAGACCACCAGCCTGAAAAACACCCTTCCACCACTACCCTGTGCCTTCTGCAGTCAAGCCAATTCTGAATCCATGCAGCCAAGTCACCTTGGATCCCATGCATCCTAATCTTCTAGATGAACCTACCATGAGGGACCTTGTCGAAAGCTTTACTAAAATCCTTCCAGACATTTATTGCTCTACCCTCGATTCAGTCAAGTCAGTAAGACATGACCTACCCTGCACAATGCCATGCTGACTGTCCCTAAATAGGCCATGCTTTTCCAAATGCGCGTAAATCCTATCCCCAAGAATGCTCTCCAATAGTTTCCCAACCACCGATGTCAGATTCTATAGCTTCCTGGATTATCCCTAATTACCTTCTTGATCAGGGGAACTACATTAGCAACTTGCCTCCAGGACCTCTCCAGTGGCTTGTGAGGATACAAAGATCTTGGTCAACGCCCCAGCAATCTCCTCTCTTGCCTATCTCAACAACTTTGGGTAGATACCATCGGGTCCTGGGGACTTATCCACCTTAGAACACCCAAGAGATCAAATACTACTTCTTCCTTGATCTCAAAATGCCCTAGCATATTAGCATACTCCATACAAATCTCACTATCCTCCATATCCTTCTCCTGTATGAATACTGACACAAAGTAATCATTTAGGATTTCACCCACATCTTCTGCCTCCAAGCACAAGTTCCTTCCTTTATCCTTGAGTGCTGCCACCTTCTCCCTAGTTAGCCTCTTATTTTTGATCTATGTATAGAATGCCTGCAAATTCTCTTTAACCCAGCTTGCCAAGTCATTTCATGGACCCTTCTAGCTCTCCTAATTCCCTGCTTGAGTTCTTTCCTGCCTTCTTTGTATTCCTAGAACATAGAATATAGAACAATATAGCACAGTACAGGCCCTTCGGTTCACAGTGTTGTGCCAACCTATTTTCCTACTCTAGGAGCAAACTACCCTGCATACCCTACATTTTACGACCATCCATGTGCCTATCCAAGAGTCGCTTAAATGTCTCTAACGTATCTGACTCCACTACCACTGCCGGCAGCGCATTCCATGCACCCACCACTCTCTATGTGAAGAACCTACCTCTGACATTTCCCCTATACCTTCCTACAATCACCTTAAAATTATGCCCCCTCGTAATAGTCATTTCTGCCCTGGGAAAAAGTCTCTGGCTATCCACTCTTATCTGTGCCTCTCATCATCTTGTACACCTCTGTCAAGTCACCTCTCATCCTTCTTTGCTCCAATGAAAAAAGCCCTAGCTTCCTCAACCTTTCCTCATAAGACTTGCCCTCCAGTCCAGGCAGCATCCTGGTAAATCTCCTCTGCACCCTCTCTAAAGCTTCACCATCCTTCCTATAACAAGGTGACCAGAACTGAACACAATATTCCAAGTGTGGTCTAACCAGGGTTTTGTAGGGATGTAGCTAAATTCAATCCTCCTGCCAATGAAAACCTTCTTAACAACCCTATCAACTTGGGTGGCAATTTTGAGGGGTCTATGGACATGGACCCCATGATCCCTCAGTTCCTCCATACTGCCATGAATCCTGCCATTAACCCTGTATTCTGCATTTAAATTTGACCTTCGAAAATGAATCACTTCACACTTTTCCAGGTTGAATCCCAGCTCTGCATCCTGTCAATGTCCCGTTGCAACCTACAACAGCCTTCCACACCATCCACAACTCCACAAAACATTGTGTCATCAGCAAACTTATTAACCCACTTTTCCACTTCCTCATCCAAGTCATTTATAAAGATTACAAAGAGCAGGGGTCCCAGAACAGATCCCCCCAGAACACCACTGGTCACCGAGCTCCAGGCTGAGTACTTGCCATCAACTACCACTCTCTGTCTTCTATTGGACAGCCAATTCTGAATCCAGACAGCCAAATTTACCTGGATCCCATGCCTATTTACTTTCTGAATGAGCCTACCATGG
This sequence comes from Ginglymostoma cirratum, assembly GCA_024137785.1. Classification (NCBI taxonomy): domain Eukaryota; kingdom Metazoa; phylum Chordata; class Chondrichthyes; order Orectolobiformes; family Ginglymostomatidae; genus Ginglymostoma; species Ginglymostoma cirratum. The sequence continues at coordinate 592,083 of JAHRHZ010000112.1, forward strand.
GGAACCTTATCAAATGCCTTGCTAAAATCCATATACACCACATGCACTGCTCTACCTTCATCAATGTGTTTTGCTACATCCTCAAAGGATTCAATAAGGCTTGTGAGGCATGATCTGCCCCTCACAAACCATGCTGACAATTTCTACTCAAACTGTGCCTTTCCAAATAATCATAAATACTATCCCTCAGAATCCTCTCCAACAATTTGCCCACCACAGAAGAAAGGCTGACTGGTCTGTAATTCCCAGGATTATCCCTTATACAACAAATGAATCATAGATTATAGAATCCCTACTGTGTGAAAACAGGCCATTCGGCCCAACAAGTCCACACAGCCCTATGACGAGCATCCCACCTGAACTCATTCTCTCTACCCATGCATTTCCTCCCGCCCCGTCTAACTCACCTCACCTAAACATCCCTGGACACTACGGGCAATTTATCATGGCCAATCCACCTACCCTGCACATCTTTGGACTGTGGGAGGAAACCGGAGCACCCGGAGGAAACCCACACTGACACTGGGAGAATGTGCAAACTTCACAAGGGTGCAATCGAACCCGGCAGCAGTGCTAACCACTGAGACACCGTGCCGCCCTATTCCCTTTCTTGAACAAGGGAATAACATTTCTCACACCTGAATCATGTGGTACTATTCCAGTGAACAGTGAGGATGCAAAGATCATCGCCAAAGATGCAGCAATCGCTTCTCTCGCTTCCCGTAGAAACCTTGGGTATATCCCGTCTGGCCCACGGGACTTATCTATCCTCAAGTTTTTCAAAATTTCTAGCACATCAACCTGTTCAAGCATAATCAGCCTGTTTCACGCTGTTCTCACAAACGTCAAGGTTCCTCTCACTGGTGAACATTGAAGCAAAGTATTCATTAAGGACCTCCCCTACCTCCTCCGACTCCAGGCACAAGTTCCCTCCACTATCCTTGAACAGCCCTACCCTCACTCTGGCCATCCTCTTTTTCCTCACGTCAGCATAGAATGCGTTGGGGTTTTCCTTAATCCTACCCGCTAAGGCTTTTTTCATGCTCCCTTCTAGCTCTCCTAAGTCCATTCTTCAGTTCCTTCCTGGCTACCTTGTAGCCCTCTAGAGCCCTGTCCGATCCTTGCTTCTTCAACTTTAAGTAAGTTTCCTTCTTCCTCTTGACTAGGTATTCAACATGTCTTGTCACCCAAGGTTTCTTCACTTTACCATCCATTCCTTGCCACAGTGGGACAAACCTATCCAGTACTTGCAGCAACCTCTCCCTAAACAACCTCCACATTTCTGTCGTGCATTTCCCTGAGAACATCTGTTCCCAATTTATGCTCTGCAGTTCTTTCCTAATAGCATTGTAATTCGCCCTCCCCCAATTAAATACTTTTCCATACCGTCTGCCCCTATCCCTCTCCATGACTATAGTAAAGTGAGTTGTGATCATTATCACCGAAATGCTTCCGCACCAAGAGATCTGACACCTGGCCTGGTTTGTTGCTAAGCACCAAATCCAATATGGCCTCCCCTCTAGTCAGCCTATCTACATATTGAGCCAGAAATCCTTCTTGGACACACCTGACAAAATCTATTCCAATCAAGCTATTTGTACTTAGGAGGTTCCAGTCGATAGTGGGAAGTTGAAGGCACCTATAACAACAACCCTATTACTTCTGAAGCTTTCCAAAATTTGCCTCCCAATATGTTCCTCAGTGTCTCTGTTGCTCTTGGGAGTTCTGTTGAAAACTCCCAATAAAGTGGCTGCTCCTTTCCAGTTTCTGACTTCCACCCATACTGACTCAGTTGACAAACCCTCCTCGACGACCTCCCTTTCTGCAGCTGCGATACCATCCCTGATTAGCAATCCCACTTCCCCACTTCTTATCTCCCTCCCTATTTCTTTTGAACATCTAAACCCCTGAACATTCAACAACATCGTAGCTCCATATGGGGGAGGCGATGGCCTAGTGGTATTATCGCTGTACTGTTAATTCAGAGACCCAGACAACATGCTGGGGACTCGGGTGAGAATCCCACCATGGCAGATGGTGGATTTGAATTCAATAAATACCTGGAATTAAGAGTCTAATGATGACTGTGAATCCATTGTGAATTGTTGGAAAAACCCATCTGGTTCACTACTATCCTTTAGGGAAGGAAACTGCCATCCTTACCTGGTCTGGCCTAAAACGTGACGCCAGACTCACAGCAATGTGATTGACTCTTAACTGTGCTCTGAGCAATTAGGGATGGGCAATAAATGCTGCCTAGCCAGCGACGCCCTCATCCCATAAACGAATAAAGGAAAAAAATGTACTGATCCATGCTCTAAGTTCGTCATCCTTATTCCTGACACTTTTTGAGTTAAAGTAGACACACTTCAACCAGTTACACTGACTGCAACTTTGCCCTATCAACTGTCTATCCTTCCTCACAGACTCTCTGCATGCTGTATCTGCCTGGACACCAGCTACCCATCCTCTGATCCGTAGCTCCGGTTCCCATTCCCCTGCCCAACTAGTTTAAACCCTCCAGAAGAGCTCTACCAAACCTCCTGCCCAAGATATTGGTGTCTCTCCAATTCAGGTGCAACTTGTCCTTCTTGTACAGGTCCAACTTTCCCAGAAAGCATCCCAATGATCCAGATATCTGAAACCCTCCCTCCTACACCAGCTCTGTAGCCATGTGTTCAGCTGCATTCCTCTCTATTCCTAGTCTCACTAGCCTGTGGCACTGTTGTATTGCGTCTTTCCTCATGGGCCCTGTCTGATTTTAGCTTCTTAAACTTTAAATCTGCTTCTTTTTCCCTTTTAACTAAATTCATAAACTCCTTTGTTATCCAAGGATCCCTTACCTTACCATCCTTGTTCACCCTCCTTACTGGAACATGCCAGTCCTGAACTCTCATCAGCAGATTTTTAAACAACTCCCACATGTCAAATGTGGACTTGCCTGATCACAGCTCCTCCCAATTAACACTCCCTAGCTCCTGCCTAATACTGATGTAATTTGCCCTCTCCCAATTTTGTACCTTGCTACAGGGGCTGAACTTATCCTTACTCATAGCTATCTTAAAATTTAAGGAGTTATGATCACTGTTTCCAAAATGCTCTCCAAAATGGTCAGTCATCTGGCCAGGCTCATTAGCCAATACAAGGTCCAGTATGGCCCCTCCTCTACTTGGACTATCCACATATGGTTTCAAGAATTCTGCCCCATCTGAGCCTCCTGGTCAAAAGGAGTCCCAGTCAATACTGGGGAAGTTAAAGTCACCCACTATGACAACTCAGTTTTTATTGCATCGTTCCATAATCTGCCTACATATCTGTTCCTCAATGTCTTGGTGGCTGTTGGAAAGGCCTATGGTAAAAATCCTATCAGAGTGACTGCATCTATCTTATTTTTAAGCACTACCCATATTTTCCCAGCGGATGAGTGCTCCAGTATGTCCTCTCTGAGTGCAGATTTATCATTCTCCCTGATTAGTGATGCAACTCCTCCACCTCTTTATCTTCCTCTTTATTTCATCTAAAACAACAAAACCTTGGAATATTGAGCAGCCAGTCCGGTCCACCTCTCAACCAAATCTCAGTATTGGCCACAACATCAAAATCCCATGGGCTGGTCCAGGATCTCACCTCATCAGCCTTTCCCATAATACTCCTTGTTTTGAAATAAACTCACTTCAGCCGATCAGTACCAAATGTGCTCATTTATCTGTCTCTGCTTGTCCCTCCTTTTTGAGTTGGTGGTCCTAACATCTACTTTCCCCTCAATCCCTCCACTAGCTGACCTGCTGCTTTGGTTCCCAGCCTCCTGCTTCGTAGGAGAACCCTTAACCTCACCTGTTTCTTCCATTGAAACCAATGACTTCCTGAGGCTATCCATCAGTTTGTGGCTCTGTTTCAGATTTCAAAAACTGGCAGTTCTGCTTCTTGGAGAACGGTTAATGGATCTTATGAATGTACAAAATTAGGTGCACAAGTAGGTTATTTGGCCCCTCAAGCTTCCTCTGTCATTCAATAAAATCATAGCTAACTTGTTTGAGTTTTGAATTGCACATTCCCACCAACTCTCTTACAATCTTTGATCCCTTTGCTAACAAGAATCTATCCCTTTCCGGCCTTCACCATCTTCAGAGGCAGTGAACTTCAAAGTCTCATAACTCTCTGAAAGAAAGAAATTCTCCTCAGCTCTGTCCTAAGAGGATGATCCCACCATTTTAAAGAGTGTCCCTTAGTCCTGGACTGATCCACAACAGTAAATATCTTTCCAATGTCTACCTTATTGAAACTGTTCAGGATCTTATATCCATCAGTCAGGCTTACCTGTACACCACCAGACTGGTCAGTAATCTGCCAAAGGTGCCAATGTTCCTTCCTGGTGGCTCTCTTCAGGCGAAATATGGTGACGAAAGTAAACTTTTCTGGCAATCCTTTTGGAAAAATCTGCCTGGAACGAATCATAAGTGATCAGTTCGCAACTGAAGGATTAGATAGAAAAGTCCTGGAAAGAACTAGGGTCTAAAAAGTGCTAACAAGAAACAGAATCACTGGATGTCTAACTCAGTGTGTAACAGACTGTATCAGAGATAAAAGGTACTGCAGATGCTGGAGAATCCGAGATAACAAGGTGTGGGGCTGGATGAACACAGCAGGCCAAGCAGCGTCATAGGAGTAGGAAAGCTTGACGTTTCGGGCCTCGACCCTTCATCAGAAATGGGGGAGGGGAAGAGGGTTCTGAAATAAATAGGGAGAGAGGGGGAGGCAGATAGAAGATAGACAGAGGAGAGGATAGGTGGAGAGGAGGCAGACAAGTCGAAGGGGCGGGGATGGAGCCAGTAAAGGTGAGTGTAGGTGGTGGGGTAGGGAGGAGACAGGTCAGTCCAGGGAGGACGGACAGGTCAAGCGGGCGGGATGAGGTTAGTAGGTAGGAGATGGGGGTGCGGCTTGAGGTGGGAGGAGGGGATAGGTGAGAGGAAGAACAGGTTAGGGAGGCGGGGACGAGCTGGGCTGGTTTTGGGATGCGGTAGGGGGAGGGGAGATTTTGAAGCTTGTGAAATCCACATTGATACCATTGGGCTGCAGGGTTCCCAGGCTAAATATGATTTGCTGTTCCTGCAGCCTTCGGGTAGCATCACTGTGGCATTGCAGGAGGCCCAGGATGGACATGTCGTCTGAGAAATGGGAGGGGGAGTTGAAATGGTTCGCGACTGGGAGGTGCAGTTGTTTGTTGCGAACTGAGCACAGGTGTTCTGCAAAGCGTTCCCAAGCATACGCTTGGTTTCCCCGATGTAGAGGAGGCCACAACGGGTACAGCGGATGCAGTATACCACATTGGCAGATGTGCAGGTGAACATCTGCCTGATGTGGAAAGTCTTCTTGGGGCCTGGGATTGGGGTGAGGGAGGAGGTGTGGGGGCAGGTGTAGCACTTCCTGCGGGGGCAGGGAAAAGTGCCAGGTGTGGTGGGGCTGGAGGGGAGTGTGGAGCAGACAAGGGAGTCGCGGAGGGAGTGGTCCCTCCAGAAAGCAGATAAGGGTGGGGAGGGAAAAATGTCTTTGGTGGTGAGGTCAGATTGCAGATGGCGGAAGTGTCGGAGGATGATGCGTTGGATCCGGAGGTTGGTGGGGTGGTACGTGAGGACAAGGGGGATTCTTTTTTGGTTATTATTGCGGGGACGGGGCATGAGGGATGAGTTACGAGAAATGCAGGACACACGGTTGAGGGCGTTCTCGACCACTGTGGGGGGGAGGTTGCTGTCCTTGAAGAATGAGGACATCTGAGATGTGCGGGAGTGGAATGTCTCATCCTGGGAGCAGATGCGGCGGAGGCGAAGGAATTGGGAATAGGGGATGGCATTTTTGCAGGAAGGTGGGTGGGAGGAGGTGTATTCCAGGTAGCTGTGGGAGTCAGTGGGCTTGAAATGGACATCGGTTTCTAGGTGGTTACCCGCGATGGAGACAGAGAGGTGCAGGAAGGGGAGAGATGTGTTGGAGATGGTCCAGGTGAACTTCAGGTTGGGGTGGAAGGTGTTGGTGAAGTGGATGAACTGTTTGAGCTCCTCGTGGGAGCACAAAGCGGCGCCGATACAGTCATCAATATAACGGAGGGAGAGGTGGGGTTTAGGGCCAGTGTAGGTATGGAAGAGGGATTGTTCCACGTAACCTACAAAGAGGCAGGCATAGCTTGGGCCCATGTGGGTTCCCATGGCCACCCCCTTTGTCTGTCGGAAGTGGGAGGAATTGAAAGAGAAGTTGTTGAGGGGGAGGACGAGTTCGGCTAAGCAGATGAGGGTGTCGGTGGAGGGGGATTGGTCAAATCTGCGGGACAGGAAGAAGCGGAGGGCCTTTAGGCCATCTGCATGGGGAATACAGGTGTATTCGTCCATAGTGGAAGTCCATAGTGAAAATGAGGTGTTGGGGACCAGGGAATTGGAAGTTCTGGAGGAGGTGGAGGACGTGGGTGGTGTCACGGACGTAGGTAGGGAGTTCTTGGACCAAGGGGGTGAAAATGGAGTCTAGGTAGGTGGAGATGAGTTCGGTGGGGCAGGAGCAGGTGGAGACAATGGGTCGACCAGGGCATTCAGGTTTGTGGATTTTGGGAAGGAGATAGAAGCGGGCGATGCGGGGTTGGGGAACGATGAGGTTGGAGGCGATGGGTGGGAGGTCACCTGAGGTGATGAGGTTGTGGATGGTTTGGGAGATGATGGTTTGGTGCTCGGGGGTGGGGTCATGATCCAGGGGGCGGTAGGAGGAGGTGTCGGAGAGTTGGCGCCTGGCCTCAGCAATGTAGAGGTCAGTGCGCCATACTACGACTGCGCCTCCCTTGTCTGCGGGTTTTATGGTGAGGTTGGGATTGGAGCAGAGGGAGCAGAGGGCTGCACGTTCTGCGGTGGAGAGGTTGGAGTGTTTGAGAGGGGTAGAGAGGTTGAGGCGATTGATGTCTCGACGGCAGTTGGAGATGAAGAGGTCGAGGGAGGGTAGGAGGCCTTGGGGTGGTGTCCAGGAGGAGGGCTTGTGTTGGAGGCGGGAGAAGGGGTCAGTAGAGGGAGGGTTAGATTCGCGGTTGGTTTTTTAAAAGGTACTGCAGATGCTGGAGAATCCGAGATTTCACAAGCTTCAAAATCTTCCCTCCCCCAACCGCATCCCAAAACCAGCCCAGCTCATCTCTGCCTCCCTAACCTGTCCTTCCTCTCACCTATCCCCACCCCCATCTCCTGTCTACTAACCTCAACCCGCCCCCTTGACCTGTCCGTCCTCCCTGGACTGATCTATCTCCTCCCTACCCCCCCACCTACACTCACCTTTACTGGCTCCATCCCCGCCCCTTCGACTTGTCTGCCTCCTCTCCACCTATCCTCTCCTCTATTAATCTTCTATCCACCTCCCCCTCTCTCCCTATTTATTTCAGAACCCTCTTCCCCTCCCTCATTTCTGATGAAGGGTCTGGGCCCGAAACGTCAAGCTTTCCTGCTCCTATGATGCTGCTTGGCCTGCTGTGTTCATCCAGCCCCACGCCTTGTTAACTCTGTAACAGACTGTGTTCATTACTGAAATTTTCAAGATATTTTTTGTTTGGCAATGGTCTTGATGTGTTGCAGAACTATGGCAGGTACATCAAGGGAAGATACAGATTGCCCATTACCTAATTTGTGATGGACGAGGCTCAAGGGGTCTCTTCTTGTTCCTGTGACTTATGGCTCTGATCATCGCAAGTCAATACTAAGAATCTTTCAAGAACGACTAATATGTGGCTTAAAGAGAGAGAAATGCACAGATATGCTTTAAGCAGAATTTATGAATGAATGGATAGTGACAGATTATCAGTTTTTATTTCAATGTTGGAATCCCTGAAATTTTCAGTCTCAAAGACTGTCATGATGGCAGTTCCATGTAACCACAGTATGTTAGTTTAGAATTCTGTTAATTAGGAACTTAACACGTAAATATCCCATAAAACAATTTCTTTACAGATTATATTAAGTTTGCATTTTAATGAATCAAGGACGGGGTAGCTGGGAGCATGCCCTGGGCCTTCTTTGTAGTCAAGGCTTCAAAAATTCTTATCTGCTCTGGAAATTACTTCCTAGCATGTGGAGATGGGCATTGGGAAAAGTATTGCTGGAATGCTTCATCTCAAAGCTCCTTGCTCTTGAAATTGACAGTCACGGAAGTTGCATTCAGAACATGGCCAAACAGGTGGATCAGCAATCTGCAAATCTTTTCAATACACATAATGGCCGTCAGTAAGAGAGGGAGAGATCTCAACCATCACTATCCAGAAGCTCCAGACTCCAAACGTGCAGATCAAATGTGTGTTTGCCACAGCAAGTTAGATTCCTTTCATGGCAAATTGGTTTGGACAATTGGTGTGGATCAGATTAATGCCAACAGCATGGAATCTGATGCCCACTCAAGCTGGGGTTGGATGCAGGATCTGCCTCCTGGCCTAAAACATGGCACCATGTGCTCGAGACATGCCTTTGGACAGAAAGCGGAATAAAAAACATGAAGGATTACACAGTCCCAGTGAGGAGCAACATGCACAAAGTGTGGATCAGAGAATTGAGGCGGTAATGTTGCAGTCCCAGTCCCATGCAGGCTCATCCTACTGTGCTCCCCAGTAGAATCCATAAACTATGTCTTTGGTTTCAAATAAGGATTGCGCCTGTATGCAAATATTTGTTCCTGATTGACCATCCATTCAATTCACTACACAGAGGTTACTCATGCAGAAATAGCTCAACCATCTTACAAGTTTTTATGACTTGTTGTAAACAACTGGTACCAAAAGCGATAACACAATGACCTTCCAAAGAATATTACATTAATTTATCAGGCTATAAATTTGATTGTCAACCATCCACTTTGAGTTACTGCCACCAACAATTTTATATCCCAGTTTTCCTATTTGTAATATCCTGTAAAAACCATGAGTAAGATGTAGTTTTAAAAATGATGCAAAAACAAAATAAAATGAAGAATTTTGCCATGTGAAGTAAAAGCATAGAATAGAAGTCAGTAGCGCAGAAAGAAGCCACTTGGGCCATTGCATCTGGACTGGGTCTTTGAATGAGCTATCCAATTAATGACTACTCGACTAGATTATCAGCCAGCAGCAAGAGGCAACATCTACAAAACAGAAACTGAGAAAAGGTCGATCACATTGCCTAGTTAATGTAACCTTTCCAATAACAAATGCAAGATATGAGTAGTCTCTATCTCTGCGTGTTCCCAGTGCATTGCTACATTTTGACAGTGCTGGCATGTTCTCTCAAATCTGGCAGACTCAGGACTGAGGTCATTTAGAATTTGGGCATTGGGCAGTTCAGGCCAAGTAAATATGGATGGGATCAATATGAAGCACTGTCACAGCGTGGTTTATGAGCAGGCTCAGGGGTATTCATGATCTAACCAAATTGCCCAGGTTAGTTCACTTATTTGAGGATTTTTTTAAAAATGATACATGACACTTCTGAAAATTGTCCATTTTCATAGAGATAGTTTGAGAGAGTCCAGCTGTATCAATGCATTTAAACAAATTCTCTGCTCCATCATCAGTATTAACAATCTTATTTTTCTTTCAGGAAGATACCAACCCATGTACATAAATATTAAAATCACTGAGAGAAAAGAAAAAATACATTTCAATTATTGAAGTTATTTTTCTTTCCCACCTAGCGGGAACTGAATGCCATTTTCATTTACAACTACCAACGGGCACACCTCAATCCTTCAGACAATAAATGCCATTCAATTTTTCCTCCAAGTGATGGCCTTTGTCTCACAAGATTCTTTTAACTTCCTTTCATTCTGTTTACTGTAAAAGTTTCAGATGGAAATGTAATGCTCCCATTGTGGGCCCTGCCTCCTCAGTTGAAGACTTGGTGAAAAACCCACTTTTCCCTGTGGAGGAGAGCCAACCAAGTTAACTGCCTGTCATGCACTTAACTGGTCAGCTTTAGTATGCCTCCTGGATTTAAGACCCCAGAGGAGGAAATCCTGCCTGCCACAAGCTGTTGGCAGTCTGAGGTTGACTGAGCTAGGGACCATCGATGGATCCCATCAATTCCAGTGAGTGAAGGCTGGGTGGGGTCAAGGGGAAGGGTTGGCAGGAGAGTCGGAGGCAAGGATAGATATGGACATTGCTGGATGGTCCAGCATTTATGAGTTGGCATCAAGCAGCCACTCCACCTCCGAATGTTAGGTTTGGCGACTGGTGGAATCCTCACAAGGCCATAGGCAAACCCATCAACAGCTACTAGGCAACTTTTGAGACGCATGGAATACTGTACTATTCACCTTTAATCCCTGAGCCACCACGACATGCAAATAGATTCAGGGATAATTGGCATCAATTTGCTCAATAATGAGTCTGTTTAGATCCCACTGGAAGTGGACAAATTTCCCACATTAGCTTATTCTTGCCTCCATCTTAATCACAGATTCACTACAGTGTGGAATCAGGCCACTTGGCCCATCAAGTCCACACCAACCCTCCAAAAAGCATCACACCCAGACTGACCCTCCCCCACTCTATCCCTATAACCCTGCATTTTCCCATTGCTAATCCATATAGCCTGCACATTTCGGGTCACTATGGGCGATTTAGCTTGGCTAATCAACCGAACCTGCACATCTTTGGACTGCGGGAGGAAACCAAAGCACCGGGAAACCCACGCAGACACAGGGAGAATATGCAAACTTCACACAGTCACCAGAGGGTGGAATTGAACCTGTATCCCTGGCACAGTGAGGCAGCAGCGTGAATCACTGAGCCACCGTGCTGCCCAGGAGGTGTCTTGTCACATGAAGTCTAATGGGTCACTGGGTTGAGATTCCAATTTAGAACATAAGAACATAAGAACTAGGAGCAGGAGTAGGCCATCCAGCCCTTCAAGCCTGCTCCGCCATTCAATAAGATCATGGCTGATCTTTTTGTGGACTCAGATCCACTTACCCACGCTCTCACCGTATCCCTTAATTCCTTTATTGTTCAAAAAAAATCTACCTTAGCTTTAAAAATGTTTACTGAAGTAGCGTCAACTACTTCACTGGGCAAGGAATTCCATAGATTAACAACCCTCTGCGTGAAGAAGTTCCTTCTCCATTCAGTCCTAAATCTGCTCCCTCTAATCTTGAGGCTATGCCCTCTTGTCCTAGCTTCACCTGCCAGTGGAAACATCCTCTCTACTTCTATCTTATCTATTCCCTTCATAATTTTATACGTTTCTATAAGATCTCCCTTCAATCTTCTGAATTCCAATGAATATCATCCCCATCTACTCAGTCTCTCCTCGTAAGCCAACCCCCCTCAACTCCAGAATCAACCTAGTGAACCTCCTCTGGACCCCCTCCAGTGCCAGTACATCCTTTCTCAAGTAAGGAGACCAAAACCGCACACAGTACTCCAGGTGTGGCCTCACCAGCACCTTGTACAGCTGCAACATAACCTCTCTGCTTTTAAACTCAATCCCTTTAGCGATGAAGGACAAAATTCCATTTGCCTTCCTAATTACTTGTTGTACCTGCAGACCAACCTTCTGTGATTCATGCACAAGGACACCCAGGTCCCTCTGCATAGCAGAGTGCTGCAACTTTTTACCATTCAAGTAATAATCCTTTTTACTATTACTCCTACCAAAATGTATGACTTCGCATTTATTTACATTGTATTCCATCTGCCAGACCTTTGCCCACTCACTCAATGTATCTATGTTCCTCTGCAAAGTTTCACAGTCCTCTGCATACTTTGGTCTGCCACTCATCTTAGTGTTATCTGCAAACTTTGACACCCTACACGTGGTCCCCAAATCCAAATCATCAATATAAATTGTAAATAATTGTGGTCCCAACACCGATCCCTGAGGCACACCACTAGTCAGTGATTGCCAGCCAGAATAGCACTCATTTATCCCCACTCTTTGCTTCCTGTTAGTCAACCAATCCTCTATGCATGCTAATACTTTACCCCTAATGCCATGCATCCCCATCTTATGCAGCAGCCTCTTGTGCGGCACCTTGTCGAAGGCCTTTTGGAAATCCAGGTACACCACATCCACTGGGTCCCCATTGTCCACCTTGCTTGTAATATCTTCATAGAATTCCAAAAGATCTGTCAAGCATGACCTGCCCTTCATGAACCCATGCTGCGTCTGCCCAACGGGACAATTTCTATCCAGATGCCTTGCTATTTCTTCCTTGAGAATGGACTCAAGCATCTTCCCCACTACAGAAGTTAAGCTAACCGGTCTATAATTCCCCAGCTTTTGTCTACCTCCCTTTTTAAACAGTGGCATCACATTTGCTGTTTTCCAATCTGCTAGGACTGCCCCAGAGTCCAGCGAATTTTGGAAAATTACCGCCACTGCACCTGCTATTTCTCCCGCCATCTCTTTTAGTACCCTGGGATGCATTCCATCAGGGCCAAGAGACTTATCAATCCTTAGTTCCATTAGCTTGTCCAACACTACCTCTTCCGTAATAATGATTGTTTCCAGGTCCTCACCTACCTTCGTCTCTTTGTCAATTACGGGCATGTTATTAGTGTCCTCCACTGTGAAGACTGATACAAAATACCTGTTCAATGCCTCGGCCATTTCATCATATCCCATCACTAAATTCCCGTTCTCATCCTCTAAAGGGCCAACGTTTACTTTAGCCACTCTTTTTCGTTTTATATATTTATAGGAACTTTTGCTATCTGTCTTTATATTCTATGCTAGTTTTTTCTCATGTTCTATCTTAGTTTTCTTTATAGCTCTTTTTGTGGCTTTCTGTTGACCTTTAAAGTTTTCCCTATCTTCCAATTTCATGATGTTTTTGGCCACTTTGTATGCCTTCTCTTTCAATTTGATAGCCTCCCTTATTTCCTTAGACACTCATGGCAGATTACCCCTTTTCTTACAGTCCTTCTTTTTCACTGGAATATACTTTTGCTGAGCACTTTGAAAAATTGCTTTGAAAGTCCTCCACTGCTCGTCAACTGTCCCACCATAAAATCTTTGTTTCCAGTCTATTTTAGCCAAGTCCTCCCTCATTCTCTTGTAGTCCTCCTTGCTCAAGCACAGGACCCTGGTATTGGATTTTATCTTCACACTCTCCATCTGTATTCTAAATTCAACCATACAGCGATCACTCTTTCCGAGAGGATCCCCTAACTATGAGGTCATTAATTATTCCTGTCTCATTACACAGGACCAGATCTAGGATAGCTTGCTCCCTCGTCGGTTCCATTACATACTATTCAAGAAAACTATCACGGACACACTCAATGAACTCCTCCTCAAGGCTACCCTGACTGAGCTGGTTCCACCAATCTACATGTAGATTAAAATCCCCCATGATAATTGCCATACCATTCTTACAGGCATTAGTTAATTTCTTTGTTTATTGCCCGCCCCAATGTGATGTTATTATTTGGTGGCCTATAGACTACGCCTATCAGTGACTTTTTCCTCTTAGAATTTCTAATTTCCACCCAAATGGATTTAACCTCATTCTCCATAGAACCTATATCATCTCTCAGCACCACCCTGATGTCGTCCTTGAATATCAGAGCTACACCACCTCCTTTACCTTCCTGTCTGCCCTTCCGAATAGTCTGGTACCCCTGGATATTTAACTCCCAGTCGTGACCATCCTGTAACCATGTCTCCGTAATGGCTACCAAATCATACTCATTTGCGATGGTTCGTGCCGTTAACTCATCAACCTTGTTACGAATGCTACGAGCATTCAGGTAAAGTGCCTTTATGCTAGCTTTCTTACCCTCATGATTTCCAACATCTCTAATAATATCTCCTGAGTTATCCTTCCTTTTTGCTTCTTTCATAGTCTGCCTTGAACTTAAACCCTCCAGCACACATGCTAACCTGCTGCTTACCTTTTTATTTACCATCATACTCCTTGTCGTTTTCCCTTTCCGTTCCCCCCGACTCACTAGTTTAAAGTCCTAGTGGCCACCCTATTTATCCTTTTCGCTAGAACACTGGTTCCAGATCGGTTCAGGTGGAGACCGTCCCATCGGTACAGATCCCCCCTCCCCCGGTTCCAAACAATGCCCCATGAAATGGAACCCCTATTACCCACACCACTCCTTTAGCCACGTGTTTACTTCCTTAATTTTCTTATCCCTAAGCCAATTTACACGTGGCTCGGGCAGTAATCCGGAGATTATGACCCTCGAGGACATGTTCCTTAATTTCGTTCCTAGTGCTTGATAATCCCCAAACAGGTCCTCCATCCTAGCCTTGCTTTATGTTGTTAGTCCCAACGTGGACCACAGCAACTGGATCCTCCCCCTCCCGCTCCAATATCTTTTCAAGCCGGTCAGAGATGTCCTGCACCCTGGCACCGGGCAGGCAACACACCATGCGGGACTCCCAATCTGGCATGCAAAGGATACTATCTATCCCCCTAACTATAGAATCCCCTATAACTACCACTTGTCTTTTTGCTCCCCCCTCTTGAATGGCCTTCTGCATCATGGTGCCGTGGTGAGCTGGCTCATCCTCCCCTCAGCCCTTTTCCTCATCCACACAGGGAGCAAGTATCTCGTACCTGTTGGATAAGGTCAAAAGCTGAGGCTCCTCCACTCCTGAGCTCAGGATCCCCCTACCTGCCTCACTTGCAGTCACACCCTGTTGTCCCTGATCACTAACTGAATGTGAATTACTTAATCTACCAGGTGTGACTGCCTCCTGAAACAAAGCGTCCAGGTAACTCTCCCCCTCCCGGATGTGCCGCAGTGTTAGAAGCTCAGATTCCAGATCTTCAACTCTGAGCCGGAGTTCTTCCAGCAACCAACACTTGCTGCAGATGTGGTCACTGCCGTTCACAATGGGATCAGCCAGCTTCCACATCATAGAGTTACAGCACATCACCTGCCCAGCCATCTCTAAGAGGGGCCAGTCCCCTACTTCCTGCCCAACAATCTGAGATTAAATTCCTCCCACAATTTCAAGTGGAGACCCTATCAGCTAGAAAACACAATGTACTGTCCGGTGCACTCCATAAAGAGGAAGACTGTATCTCAAGATTACCAATTCGATTCATCACTTTGTGCCACCTTTTGACCACTTTCCCACAGAAAGGATTCAGAAGGGAAGTTCCTCTAAATGGTCACACGTTAATACATAAAATGAAATGACTCATCCTTCGAGAAGGCAAGAACTGATTAGATAAAATGAGATAAAACGTTGTGAAGCTGGATGAACACAGCAGGCCAAGCAGCATCAAAGGAGCAGGAAAGTTGACGTATCAGGTCGAGACCCTTCTTCAGAAATGGGGGAGGGGAAGGGGATTCTGAAATAAATAGGGAGAGAGGGGGAGGCGGATAGAAGATGGATAAAGGAGAAGATAGGTTGAGAGGAGACAGACAGGTCAAAGAGGCAGGGTTAGAGCCAGTGAAGGTGAATGTAGGTGGGGATTTAGGTGGGGGATAGGTCAGTCCAGGGAGGACTGACAGGTCAAGGGGGCGGGATGAGGTTAGTGCGTAGGAGATGGGGGTGGGGCTTGAGGTGGGAGGAATGATAAAATGAGAGTTGTGTCGTCTAAAGGTTACAAACAATAAGCAGTTTTTTTCTTCGTTAACCTTTCTCACTAAGCATAGTGTGTCCCTTGTGTTTTGCACAGAGGGCTCAGCTGAGGTACTGATGTTTGATGTCAGAGGTTAAAGGTTGCTCAGACAGATTCCAGGCATACACATATCCCAGTCAGAGTTCTGGAATGAGTAAATATGATTATTATTGTTGCTCACTTTATTTTTAGTTTGTAGAGATTTGTGTCTGGCCTTATGCTGCAGCTTTCTTAGCCTGTCTTTGTAGGGATTAAAGAAATATATCTGAAACAGTCAAAGAATGTTGAATTTAGATTGTAAATGAATTCAACTATTCAGCTTGTTGAGACATTGCAGGTTGCATCTTCTTTCACTATCAAATCCTAATTGCCTCTTACTCCTGTCCTTGGTGCCATACCTGCCCAGGCCTCAGATTTAAATGTCTCCTCCTGATTAGAACCCATCATTTGAAAAAAAATAAACTAAACCTGGGGCAAAAAGCTATCATCTATAATGGTGATCATGAAATTACTGGATTGTTGTCAAAACCTCTCTGATTCACCAAAGTTCTTTCATAATTTGTCAGCTTGTTGCAGTCTAGTCAACATGTGGTTGACTCTTAATTGCCCTTGGAAGTAGCTTAGTTATCCAATTGAGTTTTATTCAAGGAGGTAGCTTACCACTGCATTCTCAAGGGAAATTAGAGATGGGTAATAAATGAAAGCCTTACCAACGATATCCATTCCCCATGAGTGAATAAAGAAAAGGTGTCATCTTTAATTTTTGTTTCTAGTCTCAGCCAGACCTTCTCTCCCTAGATTCCACAACATTCCTCTCTCTTTCCAAATCATCTTTCTTCAAACCCACTTCCATGAGCCAAGCTTTGGTCATTCCTCTTAAAGTCTAACTGTTTAGCTGAACCTCCCCTTTCTTTTGATTACAAAATTGTTACAGTGCAAAAGGTCGTCATTTGGTCAATTATGTCTGTGCTGGTTCTCTGAACAAGCAATTCTAATGCCCTCCCCTCCATTTTCCCCATGCTGCTGAACATTCTTCCTTTCCAAATAATAATACAGCTCCCTCTTGAAAGCCTCAATTAAATCTCCCTCTACCATACTCTCCGGCAATAGATTCCAGATGCAAACCACCCACTCACCTTTCACCAATAAGAACAATTTCTCCCCAACTACGCTGTCCACACTCCTCATGATTACAAACGTTCTATCCAATATTCTGTTCTCTGGGGACACCAGTCCCACCATCTCCAATCCATCCAGATAACTGAAGTTCTCACCACTGGAACCATTTTGTGAATCTTTTATCCCTGTCTAATACCCTCACCTCGCTCCTAAAATGCAGTGCATAGAACTGTTCCAGCTGAAGCCAGTGTTTTGTACAGTCTTAAAATCACTGCATTGCTCCTCTACGCAAGATAGCGAACGCAGCAGAGTCAGACCAAGTGATGCTTAACACAGAGTGGACCACAATGAGACAAAGCATTCATCTCACAAGATGGAAAACTGTCAGCGAATAATTGCTTGGATAATAAAGTTTTAAGTACTTTTATCTATGTAACTTTAATTATGCTAATTGATCCCAGAAGATTGATCTCTGCAGGAACAGTAAAGAAAAGGCCTAAAAGGCCTATTTTATAAAACAGGCCTAAACAAACACCAATTTAACCAATTTGGTGTATTCATAAATCTGGCACATATATAGTTAAAACAACTATACCAATTAAATATGCAATTAAAACTAAGATTCATTGAGATGAACAATTTTAATTGTGAGATTAAATATAATCATACCTTTTAAAATTGTTTGGCAGCGTTGGTCTTGCTATCACATTCCTGGCCACGGACAGAGCAGTACATGATTTCTTTAAACAAAATGGACCAAAATCCTTTTCTGCATTTCACAACAATTTGCATTTCTATGGTGTCTGCTATGTCAGAAAACTTACTAAGGTGGTTTAGTGGTGGAAACAGCCAAATCAAAGTTTGACATTCGATGGAGGTCACTGCAACAAGTGGTTTATGAATTGAAGAGGTGGTTCGAGATGCTGGTTTTACATAGAATTAGAGACTGAATGGCACAGGCACCATGCCATTCAGCTCAATAGATCCACGACTTACCACTGCAGAGAAAGGAGTTCAAGACAACAGCTCGGTAGACTCACAAGTTGATGTTCCCAGTCAGTTTTCTACTGTTCCACACACTCTTGCTTAGCTTGGACAGAATTGCTCCAGCTTTTGTGATCAGTGTTTTGATTTTAGCAGCAAGCAACAAACGTTAGAGCACAAACCGCATGAAAAGCTCCGGGTAATTCTGTTGTCTCTTTGATAAAGTTTAGCAGTTGCAGAGTAACGTGCTCCGTGTAACTGCTGGACTGCATCCTATTCGACTCTGAATGCTGCTTCTAATTGTCTCACCCTCCACCCTCAGGCTCTGCTTCCCAATATCCCAATCCTATACTTCTGCGGCATGATCTCTTTCAGGTTTCTCCTCCCTCTAACGTTCTCAGTTTCCCTCCAAGTAACTAACACAATCCTAACTAAACATCAACACTCAAAACCTTTACATCAGAATTAGCCACAATTATTTGTGAGTCTATATTAGCACTAAAGGTGTTGCTATAAATTCATGCGCAATCCTCAAGACTATTTTCTGAGCAAATCCATAAATTTATATCCAGCTACATTTCAACTTTGTACAAACTGTGCAAGTCCCATCTTCACAATTTGTGGACCCAGCTGGTGTGTATCATTCTAAATGGACTGGACAATGCAGACAGGCCGTGTGGCTGACTCCAGGATGATTTATTGCTTTCACAGTCCCTTCTCTGGGTCAAAAGTCACCACTTGTTGCAATGGAGGGTCAAGTCATGATTAATTCAAAGTAATTGGGCAAAAATCCCAAAGCTCTGACACACCTGTTGACGCAGCGAAGATGACTTAATTCTCCAGAGTGTTGCCACATTTGCTCCAGCCCTTGTCCAGTTCACTCAAAGAGATTCCATTGTTGTTTCTGCTGATCCAATTTTAGGGTGCCCAACTGTAGCATTGTTTCTGGGTGGAGGTCTAGGACTGGTAGGGGAGGGCAGGGGAAAAATTGTTGGTTGAGATAGGGGTGGAGGATGGACAGCAACAACTGTAGAGCCTTGTGCGAGTGTACTGCTCAGAATGCCTGCAGCACAGTCTGCTTATCTCTGACTGATGCTGAGGTTTGACTGATGGGTGCTTTCTACCAGGCAGGAAGGTGGCAAGTTAGAAGTGCATTTTGTAAAACTGCAGCCCTGGTTTTCTGACAATTAATATTAATGAACACATCGCTTCATCATTCATACAGAAAATTCCAAGAGGGAAATTCATATTGGAGACATTGCTCACCTGTTAAAAAGTTACATATAAGTAACGACACAAAATAACAATCTAGAAAGAAAAGTTACTCTATCACAGAAATCTAACTTTAAGTAAAATATGTACTGAAATGATTCCAGTGTAATTAGAATAATCAATCAGTAAGTCCCACGCTGAGCACATATTGTCTATACAAGTACTCACTGAAGAGGCCACAACTGAGTCTAAGAGCAAATGGTTTCACACAGAGTCATGGGGCACAAAAATATACCGTTAGGTCCAACAGTCCAAGCTGAACATAATACCAAACTAAACTAGACTCAACTGCCTGCTCTTGGCCCATATTCATCCAAAACCTTTCCTATTCATGTACTCATCTAAATTTTCTTTAAATGTTGTAACAGTGCCTGCAGCCACCACTTCCTCAAGAAGTTCATTTCATGTGCGAACCACCCTGTGTAAAAAAAATTGCCCCATGTCCTTGTTAAATTTCTCTCCTCTCACCTGACCCCTAGTAAAATATGCCCTCTCATCTTGATATCACCCATCCAAGGGAAAAAAAGACACCTACCACTAACCCCATCTACACCCCTCATGATTTTATAAACCTCTAAGGTCACCTCTCAACCTCCTATGCGCCAGCCTTTCTTTATAACTCAAACCTGCCTACCCTGGCAACATCCTGGCAGACCTTTTCTGAGCTCTCTCTAGCTTAATAATATCCTTTTGAGGGACTGTAGCCTTTCCCTGAATGTATCTAATAGTAATACTGCTACAACGGGCAGATCATCGCTCTTCATGATTCTCTTTACTTACGCCAAAAACTTTGAGAATAGATTTTGTCAATGAGGTTCAGCTAATCTGCTGTCACCACCCCTTCAGGCAGCATGTTCCAGAGCTCAACTCACTGCTGAAAAAACATTTCCTCATTTTGGGTCTACTTTTTTCGTTGATAGATGTGAGTCAATGTCCTCAGCTTAACGACCACTTAGCAGTAGACACAGTCCAGCAACAGCGACAATTATTTATGGCCTCCGAAGATATGAAACATCCAAGACACTTCATAGGAGCATTGTAAAGCAAAGTTTACAAAAGGCGATACATAGTCGGGTGATCAAAAACTTTGTCCAAAAGATAGATTTTAAGGAGTACCTTAAAAGAAGAAAGTGAAACAGAGAGCAGAAGTGTGGAGATGGATTTCCAGGGCTAGGGACTAAGGCAATTGACCAAAGGTGGATTGATGAAAATAGGTAATGCTCAAGAGTTTAGAATTAGAGAAGTGTAGACATTACAGAGGGTTGTGGCTTTACCTATCTGCCTCAGCAATGCTCATTAAAAATCTCTGCTCTGAGGAGAAATGTATCCTTTCATTAAACTGCCCACCAGATATATATAAACGGTCTTGTATATTGTATAATCCACAGAATTTATAGGAACAGTAGGTAATTAGAATTGGATTTACATTTTGTTTTTACTTCTCATTCTTTATTTCTTTGATGAACACTGGATCACATTGGTGGAATACTTGTACAGTGAAATAGGCATCATTACAGCATCTCAACCAAGTTAACAATTATCATATCATCAAATGAAACAACAGCAATCCACAGAATATCGCTCCACTGTCTGCTTTTAGAATAGAATAGCTTTCATTATCACATATGCTCAGTAAGTATACTGAGAAGTTTCTAAGTTGCTAATTACAGTGCCGACTTAGATACAAAAGTATCTAGACACATCTTCCTTAGTTACAAAATTTAGACAATACAGAAATAAAATGTCCAGCATTACAGAAATAAAGACTCAGTACAGCAGACCACACAGCCTAGCTTCTAGTCTGCACTGAGTCCTGGCTCCACACCAGTGACGCGCCATGCCGGGAGGCCGTAGCAGGACACTGGAAATTTGTCACATCCCGCCGGGAGGCTGCGGCAGCACACAGGGAGGCCCCTACGGGAGGAGGCCGCTGTGCCTGGCTGGGAGGTCTCCACGCCATGCCAGGAGGCCACTATGCCACAAGAAGCCATCAATCATCGCCAGAGGTTGGGACCTGTTGCGCATCAGAGGTCGGGAGGTGACGAGAAGAGAACATGAGGAGAAGAGAACAAGAGGAGAAGAAGAAGAGCAGGTTGAATGGACAAGCTCTGTCTGGAGCATCCTACTCCGCTGCCATTTTGTACAACCTTTGCTTGCATTTCCTCCTTGAAATCTATATCTATGGCCAAGTTTTTTGGTCATCTGGTCAACTACCTACTTCTGTGTCCTGTGAAACTGCTTAGGAATTTTTTGGTAAGTAAAAGGCGTCATATAAATACAAGATGTTATTGCTATATTTGAGACAAGATACAGGGGCAAATTGATCAATACTGAGTTCAAGTATTACTGAAAAGAACTAGCCATTCGTGAGTTCATTTCTCAGGGCAATGTCTTAATCAATCAGAGTCAACTTGCCTGGTTTCAAATTGAAACAGAAAGCAGTAGCTAACTTCCAACCATCATTAACTGGTATATTCTACATGGCAATGCATCTATCATCTATCTCCTTCCAAATAATCACCCTTTCCTATCATATAGTAAAATAAGGTTTTCACCTTAAATTGGTATTCTTACAAATTGCCCTGAGTACAAGATGAAAGACTTTTCTCAGTCAAATTCAAGTAATTCACTACAAGATGATGATTTAAATACTGAACTCCTGTGAGTATCACTCCACCAGCCTACTCTCCCACTCTGCTGGGAGAATGAGACTGGTGAAATTATCATTAAGGATTTAGGCAACGGTATCGAGCATGCCTTCAGTCCCTGTGGAAGTCAGTGACACTGAGGCAGGCAATCTTTTCCTGCCCTTAATTTTGTCTGTTGAAGTGTTCAGCTATCCTGATGGCCCAAAGCTAGGATTAGCGTCAAATTTAGGGTCACTGATGTGATAGCTCTGAAGAAATGTACATCTGGGTAAGTGCTTGATATAGAAACTGGCCTAAAGCAGGAGTTTCAATTAGTGGGTCCAAGGGAATCTTCAGGACAGGAGGTTGTAAACCAGGGATGGTCTGGGGTGGGGAGCAAGGTGAACACACATTGGAGAAGCCAGTTGCCAACGGAGGAAGACCTCCATATGGTTATTGGAGTAAGGAGGGGCCGTGATCAGCAATCAAGGGATAGACAGGTGGAAGATAGGAAAGTGGAGATCACAACTGAGGAGGCAGTGGGGGAGGAATGGTAATGAGTGAGAGAACATTGACATTTAGGGAAAGAAGAGGTTATTTGGCTTTGTGACTCCAGCTATTCATAACATTAATGATTTAGATGAGGGAACTAAATGTAAAATCTCCAAGTTTTTAGACAACACAAAGCTATTGGGAGGGCAAGCTGTGAGGAAGATAAATGTGAGGCTATTCATTTTGGAAACAAAAACAGGAAAGCAGAATATTATCTGAATGGTGGTAGATTGGGAAAGGTAGAGTTGTATTGGTGACTTGGGTGTCCTTGTACACCAGATGCTGAAAGTAAGCATGCAGGAGCAGCATGGGTGAAGGTAGCGAGTAGCATTTTGGTTTTCATATTTCGAGGATTTGAATACAGGAACAGGGACGTCTTACTGTAATTATTATAGACCATAAAGCAAGAAGGTGGCAGAGTAGGGTGCTCCTGCCAGAGTTCCTCTGTTCCACCTGTTATTCATCTTTTTCCTTTTTTTCCTCTTTCTTTCTTCTTCTCTTGCCTTAGCACCGGAGGTGAACACTGGTGCAACAGCAGGGGCTGCCAGCAAGTCCCTGGAGCAGTGAGGCCTGGAACACTGCAAGCAGTGAGCACTGGTACAATGCTTGGGCTGCGAGCACCAGAACAGTGAGCAACAAGCCCTAGAACAGCATGTGGGCTGCGAGGCCTGGTATAGTGCATGGGCAGCGAGACCCAGAGCAGCGCAAGGAAGCAGCCCCGGAGCAGCGTGCAGGCAAACAGTCCCTGGCAAATACCGTTGTGAGGGAGGCAATCCTGGCACTTACTTTGGAGCAGCTGAGTGCCAGCAAGGAACAGACCAGGGCAGTTGTTGGACTGGGGTCTTATGTGGGTGGTCAGACCACATGCGGAGGCCTTGCGCTGAGTTGCTACACTGTAATGTCTGTTTCCTTACTCTAATGCCAACTCTTCAATGATGTCCTATATAACTTACTTTTCAACTCTGTAAATAATGCATCTAGTTTTATTACTCTGCTGTATCCAAAAATTGTACCTAGGTATTGAACCTAAGATGCCACCATAAGAAGGCAAACATTGTAGAAGTTTTTCACTGTACTTCTACAATGGAGTACACCTGATAATGAAAGGATATTCTATTTTTAGTGAGACAAGACCTGGAGTATTGTGTGTAGTTTTTCTCTCCTTATCTGAGGAAGGACATTCTATCTATGGAGGAAATGCAACTAAACATACTTGTCTGATTGCTGAGATAGTAGGACTGACATTTGGAGGAAATGCAATGAAACATACTAGTCTGATTCCTGAGATGGCGGGACTGACATATGAAGAGAGACTGGATTGGTTAGGACAATATTTACTAGAGTTCAGAAGGAGAGTGGTGATTGCATAGAAACCTATAAAATTCTAATAAGACTAAACAGACAAACACAGGAAAGACACCTTTGATATATGGCACGGTGGCACAGTGGTTAGCACTTCTGCCTCACAGCACGAGAGACCTGGGTTTGATTCTAGCCTCGGGCGACTGTCTGTGTGGAGTTTGCACATTCTCCCCGTGTCTGTGTGGGTTTCCTCCAGGTGCTCCGGTTTCCCCCACAGTCCAAAGATGTGCAGGTTAGGTTGATTGGCCATGCTAAATTGCCCATAGTGTTCAGGGAGGTATAGATTAGGTGGGTTGTAGGGGGATGTGTCTGGGTGGGATGCTCTGAGGTTCGGTGTGGACTTGTTGGGCTGAAGGGCCTGTTTCCACACTGTAGGGATTCTATGATGACAAGGGAGCCCAAAAACAGGGACCAGACTAAGGATACAAGGTAGGCCATTTAAGACTGAGATGAGGGGAAATTTCTTTGCCAAGAGAATGGTAAGTCTATGGAGTTCTCTGCCACAGAAAGCAGCTGATGCTAAAACATCTTTTATACATTTGTCAAGAGGCAAGTGTCCTAACAGGCAACAGTGAGATGTCAATTAAAGGGCGTTTATAATTTGTTAAATATCTTATAGGTACAACTCACCTTTTTAATATTTGGGTTTCTATCTTACCAAGTGTGCCAAACAAGCTCAATATCAACAATCCCCAACATGGAAATGAGAGCAGACACCTGGCAACTTCAGACTTGCTCCAAATGCCCTCCATGTTGAACACCAGGCGTCAACATCGCATGGACACATTCCATAGGCACTGGCCATGCGTATCTTGGCATATTGGCATCTGATATGTGTCAGCCTTTGAGATGTCTCTGATTCACTTACTTAACTCTTTTGCACTTTAATATTGCAGCTCAGGCTGCACCAGCAACTACAATTGTAATGCTGCAGGACACTGTATATAAGGACATGCTATACACAGGGACATGCACTCCATTCCAGCAAGTACCTCCAGGCACTTTGCTCACTGTCATAGCACTCACTCACTCTGAGCCAACTTGGATGCTCACAGGATCCCTGTCTTGCCTTGTCTTTTTTGTACTTTCCCTCACAGCCAGAGATAGCAGGCTCACAGTACTGCCGTCTTGCCATGCTGTTTAGCACAGACACAAAGCTACAAAGCTTGTCATCACTGTCAGCGTGCGTCAGTCAAGCCAAGGAAGGTTGGACACAGTCAGTTAGCTACTCAGAGTGGTCAGAGTCAGGGTCCTCTCTACATAAGGGGTGAGGAACTGAAAGTTGGGTAGCCCACCGCGCATCTTGACACTTTCCACCTTACTGTGGGCTATCTTCCTCTTGAAATGAGAGACAGAGAGGTATTAAGGGAGATGAAAGTGGGTGGCACCACTGTTATTGTTGGTACAAGTGGGGAAATATCCCAAGCAAACGAGTAGGCAGTGTTGAGGGCATACAGCATTAGTGATGTGAGGGGAAGTAGTGGGTGACATTGAGTGGAAATGGGCATCCTGCCTGTGCACCATTTCATCTAGCAGCGCCTCCAGGTCACGGCCTGCAATGCAGGGCACCAAATTTCCCCACCTGCATGTACTGGGCAAATATAAGCAACCGTGCAGGATAGTTAGGTCTGATTATGCTGGTCTGACTTTTAAATATAGCGTGGGTGCAAAGGATATCAGCTAATTGCAGGATATCCTGGGAGTGGTGAGTTGTTCTGGGAATGGTGCATGGTAAAATTGAGCTAGAATTGGATAGGAGGAGGACCACAGAAGTGGGGTACGTTGTTATTAAGGTGAGATTTATAAGATGCAGAAAGAAACGTCACCAGGTCCCTTGTGAAATGTCCTCCAAAAATCTCAACACAGCTGACATTTAGCTAAAAAACAACGTGAGGTTCAGCCCCACATTTTTGATTTCTTTTGGCTTTAAGCCGGAAAATGGAAGTTGGATGTAGTTATGTAGCTAAAAGTACGAGGAGTGTTTTAGCAGCCTGAAAGTCAAGTAAGATAATGTGGTGTAAACTTCAGCTACACAAGACCTCATTGCTTTTCAGAGTAGCAACATGGATACTTCTCATATGCACAGGTATCAAAGGCTCCTGGGGGTTGAAAAGCAGCCTAACAACATTCTTCAGATTGGCCCACTTGCAGTCTATGACCGACCTGAGAGTGCAGCGCACGCAGAGATAACATTAACCTTGGAGACAAGAAACATCTCTTCCTTCCTTCTCTCTGAATGGAAAGAGACACAAACTTGGTGACTCTAGAGAAAGATGCCAATGCATGAAGAGACCACCTGATTGGCCATTGATTCAAAGGTGAACCATTGCTTTGCAGACGTCATGTCATCGTTGCAAAAAATAAAAATTATGAGAAACAATTCACCCCATCCTTGTAGCCTGGACTATGATCTACAGAATTTGTTTCTCCCTATCTATATTTTACAATCAATAAGATTTATGCCTTACCCATTGTTCATTAGTCTGTTTTGTGAATGAATGTATGCGCGTGTGTTTAGAGTCTTAAAAGACTATAAATTAAGTTACATAATAGTAAAATAGCAATCTATTGTTGTTATTTGTTATCAAATAAGCTATTTTTCTGACATGTCTTCTTTGTGATGTTGTTTGAGGCCAATATTTATCCTTCAATTAATGTCATAAAAATGATTATCTGATCACTTGTCATGCATAAATATGTTGCTGCATTTCTTACACTATGGAATGACTAAATTGGGAAGAGTGTGGGGATGAGTGGCCCCTTCTGTTTCACAAGTCATCACAAATGTGTAACTAAATGTGTAATCAGATCACCCAGCTGATCAATTTCTTTGACAGACTGCTATTCAGGACACATGTAATTCACAATAAGTTTTGTCATTCACAGGACATTGATTTATTGTAAGTACATTTATTCTTTCACAAATGACAAAAATAGATTGCTAATCTACTATAGTGCTACAAAATCCTGGAACCCTTCTCCGTCCTTATCAGCACTATATATTCCCAACATCACATGTTCTGCAGAAGTTCAAGGAGGCAGCTCAGTTGCACCTTCTCAATGACCGTTAGGGAAAGGCAATAAATTCTGGCCTAGCCAGTATCACCCACATCCAAATAATACACAAAAAGTACTCAATTATATAAGTAGTAATCAAAATATACAGGGTAGATTCATAAGATCATAAGATACAGGATCAAAATAGGCCATTCAGCTTATTAAGTCTTCTCCACCCTTCAATGAGATCATGGTTGGTTTGATAATCTTCAACTCCACTTTCCTGTCTTTTCCTCCCAACCCTTGATTTTACTGATTAAATATAATTAAATATTAAATACTGATTAAATATGTATTGAATATGTCTCAGCCTTGAATATACTTAACAACCCAGTCTATTCACCCTTCTGAAGTAAAGAATTTTACAGATTCACTACTCTCTGAGAAAAAAAATTCTCCTCATCTTTGTTTTATGTGTGTATCCCTTTATTCAGAGAAGATGCCATCTGGCCCTAGACTCTCCCACAAGGAGAAGCAACCTTTTTGCATATACTTTGTCAAATCCCTAAGAGTCTTGTTAGTTTCAATAATTTAATTCATGTCAGGCAAAGCTTGATGAAGACCTGAATAAATGAGCTGCTGTTCATGAATAGAGGATTACGTGAAGAGAGGCTGCTGGAGAAGCACAAGTCCCAGCAGGGAGCAGTTGGGCAAAAAAGCCTGTCTCTAAGCTGTAGATTGGATGTAACTGTATGTCAGCAGAGGGACCCAAACCTGGAGTCAAGTTTAGGTCAAAAATTCATATCTGGCTAGTGAAGGTGATTGTGAATACCTAAACAAATATTTCTCAAATATAAGTACGTGTTGCTTACTTATTGCTAGCTCTAACTAAATCTTGGAAAAAAGTGCCTAAGTTACGTAATGTGAAGAAACGGAGAAGTGAGTGGAGTCAGCTTTCACCAGCCAATAATGCTTGAGCAGGCAGGATGCTGACGGCATTGTACAGTTCACATTCAGTTTCAAAATGAAGTCACTTCTAACTTCTCCTGTGCTGATCTTTGCTGGGAAATCTTTTGTCAGTCATTCAGCCGGTCAATGTAAATGTATACCTGAGATTTCAGGTGAAGTGTCAATGGGACTTTGAGGTTCTTCTGACAATCCCATTGAGGTCATTGTTGCCTCTAGTCAAAATACAAGAAAAGAGAGCTAGCATCTACATGATGTGAGGTTCAGTCTGTGGCAACTCTGCCTATGAATCAGAAACACTAGGTTTGAGTCGCATCCCAGAGGTTGATGGATAAGGGAGGTGCATTCACAAAACTCTCAAACATATTGACAAACGCTTCTAACATATGCTATTGGCAGGCAGTAAAATCAGGAGAGATTTCTGTCAGACAGTGCGTTGAAAAGAATGGTGGAGCTTTGAACATCATTATCTCAAATTCCAGACTGCAGCATGCAGGTAAAAGTGAAAGCCACATGAATTTTCTGGTGAATATTACACACCAGCCCAAGTATGTTTGGCTGAATGGTCTCCAGCTACCTATTATTCAAATCAGCCCTTTTCATTACCCTCCAGAGAAAGACAAACATTTCATCATCTTGATGCTCCAATTCTCAGCAATGTAAATGATGAAAAATTAAAGGCCCTAGACTTTTGTGGATGTCCCGCCAGTCTGGTGAGCTGGGTTAAGGCTCTGGTAAAGGTCCAAAAATAAAGAAGAAACAACTTTTCAGGTGCCTCATACATCACAAAAACCAAGAAAACAAACATGCTAACAAGATGAATGCTAATTTCTCTCCAACACAAGTGTTACA
Source organism: Ginglymostoma cirratum (assembly GCA_024137785.1). Lineage (NCBI taxonomy): Eukaryota > Metazoa > Chordata > Chondrichthyes > Orectolobiformes > Ginglymostomatidae > Ginglymostoma > Ginglymostoma cirratum. The sequence goes on from JAHRHZ010000112.1 coordinate 620,381, forward strand.
AGTGACCATTTTTTGGGACATTTAGAGTCTTTAGAATTGGGAACAATATAAAGAAAATTGTGTGTCTGTGTGTTTGATGATAATCTGAGTATCCTCTTGAGGATAACCCCCACCTTCAATCTTTCTTGTTCCAGTTACCCATTCCTTCCTGGAATTGTTCTCCAGACTCGTCAATGGCATGTTTCTACAAACAGGACCAGTTACAGTTTGACAGTCTTCAGATACAACAGGAAGAAGACTATTTTCAGTCAGAGGCAAAGGTGGGAGGTGGAGCACATATTATCAGATTCTGCTTCTGAATTTAAAAAAAAACTACCTCTTGGGTTTCCAGGTTGAAATAGATGAAGCAGCTATCCCCGCACACTTTTGGTATAAGAGTCTAATTTGATGTGCGCCATAGTGACTTCACAGCTTGTTGAATGCCACCCAGACGGGGAAAGATGATCCCTTTTCATTTCCTGAGATTAAGATGAAGCACATGCAAAGTTCTTAGGCATAGCTTCCCTTTCCAGCTGACACACAGTGTCATCTGTCAGAGCTCACAGCTGCTCACGGGTTAGAAACTATAAACTCACTTTGGAAGAAACAGTCAGAAATGCACTTCCTTGCCAAGTGATCATGTGTTAAGTGTGTAAACCAGGAACACAGGAAAACATATAGTTCTTAATGTTTACACCCTCACATTATCAGTACCAGTGAAACAGCCAGGTGACCTTTTTACTTCCATCATAGTGCTAAATGCAAGCTGCTCAGCAAAGAATGAGGGCAAAGCAGAGGACAGTATTTCTACTGAAAGTTATCACCTCCATTAACCTCACATTTTCGGTCATTGAAACCAGACAAACATAAATGTAGTTTCCGCATGTCCGGTTTTAAGTAAGTTCTTTACTTACCTTAAGTGGCAAATGTGGTTTCCAGCAGCATTCTTGCCTCTTGAGACAATTGTCAGAGCCACTTTATATTCATCTATCACCTCTATCGACTCTAATCAGCAAAGCCTTGATTTTAAAATTCCTTGCCCTGTTTCCAAATACCACCATACCTTCCAATTAGCGTGAACATCTCCAGCCTCACAGCCCTTCAAGGTAATCAAGCTTTACCAATTCTGGCCTCTTCTGCACCCTCTACTTGACGCTAAGCTACAGAAGGGAATATTTTGACAAAAACAATGTCACATTGCTTGTTTGAGGATTCCTGTGAAGAAAGAAATTCCTGTGAAGGAAAGGAAGGAAACTTCAGGGAAAAAGATTTCCAGTGCTTGGGATAGGGAAAAGTCCCTAATCATGTGTCACATCACTGCTCCACCCACTTCCATGCAATGGTGTTGCTCGACAAAAACTTGTGGTGGTACAGTCTGGGTAATGGCTAGAACTAGTGCAGGCACAATGGACTGAATGGCCTCCTTCCATGCTGTTACAATTCCGGGACTTTAATGGTAGTGATGGAGCGATGGGCCATACTGATTGAAGTACGATTCCCTGGTGTGCTGTGCAGCAAGATTTTGGCTGGTTATGGCAAGACCTGCTTCAGTCTGATCCTGCAATATTTACTGCACAGCCCTCATGAGAGATACAGCAAGTAGGTGAGGCGGTGATGACTCAGTTATAGATATCCCTATTTTATATCGCAGCCTGAATTCTAACTATCCATTCTTTTAGAGGTATAATAACCTCCTCTATTCCTTCCAGAGTGCCCTCAGCCCATCCCGTACTCAGAACCACCTCCGACATGCAACTCACCACTACCCGTCCCCATCATCAAAACTCTGAGATCACATGCGTTTAAAAGCACTAAAATGGGGTCACAGTGAAAAAATTGGAACATTCTTGTTTAGGGTCCAGACAGCTTACGGATTGACAAAGGCTGAAATCAGATGAAATGCCATTCAGCATTTGGAGATGTATGTAAACAATGCATGAGTTAAACAAAAGCAAAAAAAAAAAAAAAAATCTGAGTCTGGTCAGTCTTTGACAGAAATGTACTCAAGCTGCCCTCAGCAATTAAAAAAGTGTCAGTAAAAGTACTGAGAGGAAATTAAGTTATCTTACTGCCATTACTCCAGAAGCTTTGCTCTAGCAGTATATCACACTGAGACAGGAACATGCCCATTTATATTGAAGAGCTAAGAAACCCACAATAAAATGTTAGATCTTATCCTTTTGAACGTTTGTGGATCTTTAAAGGCGTGGTTAAGTTTTAAAATCATTGCAAACAAACCTTTTGACACTGACATTTTAGTTTTACAGTCTTACTCCTTCAGGTTTTCATTACTGCTAGAGTTCTTCATATGAAGAAAATCTTTGTGAATTCTCTTTGAACCTCATGTTTCTTGCTATTTTAATGCACTTTGTCAGATATGCTACGGCACATCAATAGGAACAGGTAGGACTTGAAACCAGATCTTCTGGTCCAAATGTTGTCACTGCACCATAAGATCTCCAAACCTCCTCTTCCTTGTCCTAGCTTTATTCTTCTTTATGACACATTGAAATTGAATTCAATGTTTCTGTGATACTTCCAGCTTCCGTTCATTGAATAATTAGGAATCAGATTGGTTAATGATACGAAAACATGCTTATGCTGTTTGTTGTGGTTGATTCGCTTGCTAAGCTGCTTTATTAGTTTGCAGACATTTTATTACCCTGCTGGGTAACACCATCAGGGCAGCCTCCGACGAAGCATTGTTGTATTTTCCCGCTTGCTATTTTAACTCTGGGGTCGGTCGGAGTCGATTACCTCATTTCTGGTTTTTCTTTACAGTGCTGTGTACATAGGGTCTAATTCTATATGTTTATTGATGGCCTTCTTGGTGGAGAACCAGGTCTCTAGAAATTCCCATGCTTGTCTATGTTTGGCTTGTCCTAGGATCGTGACATTGTCCCAGTCGAACTGGTGGTTCTCCTTGTCTCTATGTATGGAGACGAGTGAATATTGGCTGTGTCTTCTTGTTGCTAGTTGGTGTTCATGAACCCTTGTGGCCAGTTTTCTTCCTGTCTGTCCAATGTCATGTTTGTTGCTGTCCTTGCATTGAATCCCGTATATTACGTTGGTTCTGTCCATAGTGGGTAAAGGGGTCTTTGGTTCTTGTTAGCAGTTGCCTCAGATTTGAGTGTCATTCTGATGCCCAGTGGCTGTAGGAGTCTTGTGGTCAGTCAGAAACGTTCTTGATGTATGGTAATGTGACAAGTGTGTCGGTGAGTACTATATCTTTTCGTTGTTGTTTGTGTGACAGACATCGTCAGACCCAGCTGTTTGGGTATCCATTGTCTCTAAATACTTGGTGGAGGTATTCTTCTTCATTTTGGCCTAGTTAGAACATAGAACAATACAGCACAGTACAGGCTGTTGTTGTGCCGAACTTTTCCCCTAATCCTAAGATCTATCTAACCTCCACCCCTACCTTATACTATCATCCATATGCCTATCTAATAGCTGCTTAAATGCCCCTAATGAGGCCCACTCCACTACCCTCTCTGGCAATGCATTCCACGCGCCGTCCACTCTCTGAGTAAAGAACCCATCTCTGATGTCTCCCCTATATCTACCTCCACTCACTTTAAAACTATGTCCCCTTGTAATACATACCTCCACCCTCGGAAAAAAGTCTCTGACTGTCTACTCTATCTATACCTCTGATCATTTTCTGCACCTCTGTCAAGTTACCTCTCATCCTTCGCCGTTCTAAGGAGAAACGCCCTAGCTCTCTCAACCTTTCCTCCTAAGATTTTCCCTCCATTCCAAGCAACATCCTGGTAAATCTCCTCTGTACCAGATCCAATGCTTCCACATCTTTCCTGTAATGAGGCGACCAGAACTGGACACAATACTCCAGGTGTGGCCGAACCAGGGTTTTGTATAGCTGGAGCATAACTTCACGGCTCTTGAACTCAATCCTTCTATTAATGAAAGTTAACACACCATATGTCTTCTTAACAACTCTATCCACCTGGGTGGCAGCTTTCAGGGAACTGTGGACATGAACCCCAAGATCCATCTGCTCTTCCACACTGCCAAGAATCTTTCCGTTAACCATGTATTCTGCTTTCAAGTTTTTCCTTCTAAAATGAATCTTCACACTTTTCAAGGTTAAACTTCATTTGCCACTTCTCAGCCCAGCTCTGCATCCTATCAATGTCACTTTGTAACCTAGAACAGCACTACGCACCGTCCACAACGCGACCCACCTTCGTATCGTCCGTGAACTTACTAATCCACCCTTCCACTCCTTCATCCAAATCATTTACAAAAATCACAAACAGAAGAGGACCCAGAACAGATCCTTGTGGTACACCACTCGTAACTGAGCACCATGTTGAATATTTTCCATCCACTACCACCCTTTTTCTTCTAGGGGTCAGCCAATTCTGAATCCAATCTGCCACATTTCCCCCTATCCCATGCCTCCTTACCTTCTACATGAGCCTACCATGGGGAACTTTATCAAACACCTTACTTAAATCCATGTATACCACATCCACTGCTCTACCTTCATTCACTTGTTTGGTCACCTCTTCAAAGAATTATAGTTCTTGGTTGTTGTGCCTCATTTGAACAGTGTTCTCACGCGACTCCATTTGTTGGTGTTGGGGTGGTTATTGTTGAAATTTAGGCCTTGATTGGTGTGTGTGGCCTTTCTGTATACTTTGGTCAGAAATTCCCAGTTGGCCCTGTTTTCTACCATCACGTCCAGGAACAGAAGCTGTTTGTTCTTTCCTTCTTCTCTGGTGAATTTGATGCCATTGCAAATAGCCTACCCACTATGGATAGAACCAACGTAATATACAAGATTGCATGCAAGGACTGTGACAAACATTACATTGGACAGAGAGGAAGAAAACTGGCTACAAGAATACATAAACACCAACTAGCAACAAAAAGACATGACCAATACTCACTGGCCTCCATATACATAGACAAGGAGATTCAATAAAAACTGAAAGAAACGCGGATGCTGTAAATCAGGAACAAAAACCAAGTTGCTGGAAAAGCTCACCAGACCTGAAACGTTAACTCTGTTATTTCCTTCACAGATGCTGCCAGACCTGCTGGGCATTTTCAGCAACTTGGTTTTTGAAGGCGGTTCAACAGTTCAACTGGGACAATGTCAAGATCCTAGGACAAGCATGGGAATTTCTAGAGGCCTGGTTCTCCACCAAGGTGGCCATTTGGGGCAGCACGGTGGCTCAGTGGTTAGCACTGCTGCCTCACAGCGCCAGGGACCCGGGTTCGATTCCAGCCTCAGGCAACTGTCTGTGTGGAGTTTGCACCTTCTCCCCGTGTTTGCTCTGGTTTCCTCCCACAGTCCAAAGATGTGCAGGTTAGGTGGATTGGCCAGGCTAAATTGCCCGTAGTGTTTTGGGATGTGTAGATTAGGGGGATGGGTCTGGGTGGGATGCTCTGAGGTTCAGTGTGGACTTAGAGATAACAAGGCGCTGATGAAGGGTCTAGGCCCGAAACATCAAGTTTTCCTGCTCCTATGATGCTGCTTGGCCTGCGGTGTTCATCCAGCCCCACGCCTTGTTATCTCGGATTCTCCAGCATCTGCAGTACCTTTTATCTCTGATACAATTCAGTGTGGACTTGTTGGGCCAAAGGGCCTGTTTCCACACCGCAGGGATTCTATGATTCTATGATCAATAAACACATTTAACTAGACCATATATACACACCACTACAAAGAAAAATTGGAAATGAGATAATCAACTCTAACGGACTCCAGAGTTCAAATAGCAAGCGGGAAAATACAACAATGCTTCATCGGAGGCTGCACTGATAATGTTACACAGCAGGGTAATGAAACACCTGCAAACTAATGATCAAGCTCAGCGAGTAAATCAACCACAGCATCCACAACCGGAGCTATAAATCTACTCAAGAACATTATGCTGTTTGCCTAGGCTCCTGGTACCCTGTTTCCCACAATGGCAAAAATCAGAGTTTATTCTGCCAATTCCACTGCAATAACAAAGAGAACATTTGCAGGCAAATGCAAGGGTGAAAAACAGAAGGTAGCATCCATTCACTACTGGCTTCAAAGTGAAGGGCTTAATGTAAAACTGTACAAAGCTCGATGCAAAGTAAAAAAAAAAAAATTCATTGTGCTTACTGTGTGGGTCTGACCAACAGTTTTCTTCCCATTCTGACAGGAGGAGCTTGCAAAGCTTTGCTTCTTGATATTGAACGAGTCAATGAAAAGCTCTGTACTAGATCGAACCCTGAAAGTTACAGGATAAGCATTTGCAGGTCAGTACACAGAGTAGATTCAATAACACTGCTGGCACAGCGCAGACAGATCAGTATAAAGTCTAGATACAATAATACTGCTGACAATGTGTGCAGATCAGTCTACAGGTCACCGAACCCGAAATGTTAACTCTGTTTTTCCTTCATAGATGCTGCCAGACCTGCTGGGCTTTTCTGGCAACTTTGTTTTTGTTCCGCAATTCGATACAAAATTGCCTTGACGGTAAGAGACATAGGGTGGTGGTAGATGGTTGTTGTTCAGACTGGAGGCCTGTGACTAGCGGTGTGCCACAAGCAGCGACGCTGGGTCCACTGTTGTTTATCATTTATATAAATGATTTGGATGAGAAAATAGGAATGATGGTTGGTAAGATTATGGGTAACACCAAAATTGCTGGCTATAGTGGATAGTGAAGAAGGTTATCCAAGAGTACAATGGGATCTTGATCAACTTGGCCAGTTAGTCAAGGAATGGCAGATGGATTTCAATTTAGATAAATGCGAGGTGCTGTATTTTGTTAAGACAAACCAGGGCAAGACTTACAATTAATATTATTTAATGGTAAAGCTATGCAGGTAGATAGATACTTGAAAATGGCATCACAGGTATTCAGAGTGGTGAAGAAGGCATATGGCATGCTTGCCTTCATCGGTCAGAGCACTGAGTACAGGAGTTGGGACCTCACATTAAAGCTGTGCAAGAGTTTAATAATGCCACTTATGGAGTACTGCATACAATTCTGGTTGCCCTGCTAAAGGAAGAATGTTATTCAACTGGAAAGGACATAAAAAGATTTATAAGAATGTTACCAAGACTGAGTTATAAGGAGACTAGACAGGCTGGGACCTTTTTCCCCGGAACTTAGGACGCTGAGGGGTGACTTTATAGAGGTTATAAAGGGGCATAGGTAAGGTGAATAGCCAAGATCTTTCCCCCAGGGTAGGGGAGTCCAAAACTAAAGGGCATAGATTTAAGATGTGAGGGAAAATATTTGAAAGGGACCTGAGGGGCAAATCTTTCAGACAGAAGGTGGTGCACATTTGGAACAAGTTACCAGAGGGAATGGTGGAGGTAGGTACAATTACAACATTTAAAAGGCATTTGGACAGGTACTTAAATAGGGAAGTTTTAGAGGGAAATGGACCAAATGCAGGCAAATAGGACTAGTTCATTTTAGGAAACCTGGTGGGCATGGATGAGTTAGGCTAACGGTCTGTTCCCGTGCTGTATGACCATGAATCTATGGCTCCACTGACATAGTGTGTGCAGATCAGTATACAAAGTAAATTAGGTAACACTGCTGACACAGTGACTTCAAATCAGTACATAGAGTAGACAGGGTAACAATACTGTACATTAATCTATACATATTTTGTCAAAGTAGTAACGGCAACATTCTTGACAAAGTGACAAAGATCAATATACGAAGTAAATATGACAATATTGCAGACACAGCACAGACAAATCAGCATACAGCAGATACAGTAACACAGTGTCTGCAGATCGTGTACAGAGTAGATAAAGTAACATTGCTCATTGTGTACGGAAATGAGTATATAGAGTAGATATAGCAACACTGCTGATAGTGTTTGCAAATTTGGAGTGGTGTGGTGTCACAGTGTTAAGCACTACTGCCTCATTGCACCAGGGACCCAGGTTTGATTTCAGCATATTCTCCCGCTGTCTGCATGGGTTTTCCTCCCACAGTCCAAAGATGTGCAGGCTAGATGGATTGGCCATGCTAAATTGCCTGTAGTGTTCAGGGATGTGTAGATTAGGCGGTTTATAGGGGGATGTGTCTGGGTGGGATGGTCTGAGGGGCGGTGTGAAATTGTTGGGCCGAGGGGCCTGTTTTCCACACTGTAGGGATTCTATGATCTATGATATGATTAAGGGGAGTTTCAGTGATGATCCTAACATAAGGAATGGTGAAACAGCAACCAGCAGATAGTTAACTGTATTTTACAATTGCAATTTAAATGGCCTATGATGATTTCCATGCAGCTTTCTTTGGAGTCAAAGTGTAAATAAACTTACACTTAATTAAGAAAGTAACTGATATAAATTAAGTTCAAAGTTTGGGCCCATTTATGCATATGGAACTATTCTGTGACTGACAAAGAGACAGAAAGTACTTTGGAATGAATCTGATCTTAACCCACTGAATGGGAATATCCATAGGATTGGATGGAACACTTGTTTAACTTGGCACCCAATATTATCCATATCAACTTCACTGGAGGAGTTAAGTTAAGCAGGATGTAAAGGTAAATGTGCTCTCCATTTCATTAGTCTCCTGTTCAGTGAGTTTTGTTAAAAATGGCTCCTATCTGTGTGTACCTTGTTATGTATTGGGCAGCTGGGCATTCAATAAACAATTTAAAATTCGGAACAAACAGTTCTGGATCATGTTTCCTATTGGTCATAATCTACAGTGAGAAAGCAGACCTGAGACGAAATGAGGGGAGCGTAGAGATAGAACTGGGGACTATCCATCTGTGATCTTCTCTACTATTTAAGCATGTTGTTAAAAGTCAGCACATCTAATGTTCAATAGTGATCTATCCTTGGCTTCTATCTATCATTGACAGACAGTGACATCATAAGGTCATAACATATAGGAACAGAAGTAAACTATTCAGCTAACATGTCCTCTCAACTATCCAAATTAGATCATGGCTGGTTGGATCATCATTAACTCCAGTTTCCTGCCTTTTCGCTATAAGAATTAAGAATTAGAAGCAGGAGTAGGCAATTCAACCCCTGAGCCTATTCTGCCACTTGGTACAATCATCGCTGATCTCATCACGGCCTCAACTCCACTTTCTTGACAACTCTCCATAACCTTTAAAGTGGTGCTAATTAAAAATATGTCCATCTCCCTCTTAAAATTACTCACTGTCCCAGCATCTACCATAATTTGGGGTACTGAATTCCAGATTCATGACCCTTTGAGAGAAATAATACCTCGGTATTTCTGTTTTAAATCTACTACCTCTTATCCAAAAACTACAACATCAGTGCTAGATTGTCCTATATGAGGACACATCCTTTCAACATCTACTTTGTCAATCCCCTTTAGCATTTTATATACCTCAATTAAATCTCCTCTCATTCATCTAAACTCCAGAGAGTACAAGTTTAAACTGCTCAATTCCTCTTCGTAAGACATGTGAAGACATGATCTCAAGTTCCACATGTACACCGACAGCACCCAGCTCTACCTGACTAGTGCTTCTCTTACCATCAACGTTTGCAAGTATTAATATTCCCAAACTTATCTTGGTGCAATTACATTTTCAACAGGACATGGCTGCTGTTGTATGGCTTTGCTGGCTCACTATGCTGTTCTAAAGTTCTTGAGAAGATCTGCTGCCAGCATCCTCTTCATATATAGGAAACTATACAGCCTGCTTGGCCGAGTGTTGAGAGAGGAACAGCACTTCCTGCTCAAATTAAAAGTACTCTTGCGTTGAAGAGAAATAGCTTATTGCCTGCTATCGACCAATTACAACTTACACTGATATGATTGACATTGTTATTGAAGATTATGAGGAGGACTGAATTTTAGGTCACATTTCTTTGAGATACTGTTCTTCCCACAAGTCCACATGACACAATTCTCACGGACAGTAGTAAGGTCGTTCCTCAGTATTAACCTTTTCATACAACATTATTGTTCATACAACAATAGTGACTCAGGATCTTATATTTTTCCAAATCCCCTCTGAAACAATTGTAGACTGAATACTTCTTTTCGATACAGATTCTAACCCAAACTTTTAATAATGGATTTCCACTTTCCCATGCTACATTACTAAATTCAACTCACTGAATGCTTTTCTTTCAGAGTACATCGACAGAATTGTCAAGAGCAAAACTCCAACGTAAATAACTTTCAACTGTGATACAAATAACATACAGAAAGACTATTGTAAGTGCTGTTTTTGTGAGAGTCTGATTTAATTGCTTACTTACTGATAATGAAATATAGTTTATTGTGAGATGTGGTTTATTATTGTTGAAAACACAAGATATGCGCATGTAGTTATAGGACACCTATCTTTCCATCTATATACTGAATAACCTTACCGTTCTTAAATTACGATATTCTCACACTGGTTTAAAATCTGCTTTGGTAGTGCAAGTTGCTAAAGAAGTTTATACTACCCCAATTACAGCTGGCTGAACTAAGGTTGAGGCTGTTCTTTTCGCTCCCAAAATTTCTGCTTCTTGAGCCAATGTTGTCTCCAGAGTGTCAGCCCTCTGACTGGAGTGGCCCCTTTAAAATACAGTTCTCTGGGCCATCCCCAAGTACATGGCTTACTATCGTTTACTATGTCAGCATGGTAACCAACATGCTGATTCCTCCTATGTAGTTACAGCAGTTTAATACAGCCATGTAATTAACATTATCCCAGGAAAAGATGTTACGATAGACAGTATTGGATATTTTAATTTCCCTATTAATTGAGCTGGGCTGTCTCAGAAACAGCTTTACCAGAACTTTGATCTATTGTTCCATCTGAAACTTCACAGCATTGTCTCAGCAACAGTTATTCAATATAGTCAATCAAGGTAAATGGTTTGAATATGTGTCCCGATCCAATTTGACATGAATTCTGCAAGCTTTCTGGCTCATGGTCTCTGTTCCCTTTCTAGCATTTTGCTCAGTTGGCCAATGCTGCTTTTAGTGTCCCAAAACAGCTGTTACTTATTTAAAAAGAGACATTCCACTACCTACATTTCCCTCCTTTTGGAGCAATGACTTCATGAATTTGGTTCAAAATTTCATTAGCTGTTGGCATGAGGTGGGAGGCCTTCAGGTTTAAGTGTTTTGATAACTTCTTAAACAGTCAAAATGTTAAAACCCATTATAGTAAAAAAAAAGTTATCAAAAAAACTTATATATAGAGAACTTATAAAAGGGGTGTTACATAAGTAAAACAGTTACATCAAAAAGAGCAAATCCACACAACTAGTAGCAAAATGCATGCTTTGCATTATCACCGCAGTACAAGTCGCCAGTTGCAATAACCAACATTTCTTGGAGTTCCTTCGTGATACTTACCTATACGGCTCATTTATTTTGTGTCATGATGATGCCTATTAGTCTGGACAGCTCCCCTTTCCATTGGGCAAACTTGACTGATAGAACGGTGAAGTATACCAGAGTCAGTATGATGTTGACGATTGACAAGTATGAAAGGAGATGGATCCATGGGTGTATCTAGATATTCGTGCTCCAGTCCCAGAAATCTTCCCATCAGGTAGTGACCTTAACTTTAGCTATCTCACCTTCCAATTCTTTCATCTGTTGTACTATTCAAGTAAAGATTTTATGGGCGCCAGTCAAATTATAATCAGACCTGATCCAACCTCTCTGGCAGGAGTTTATTTCCTGTGACATATTTTTCAATGTATTTCCCAAGAGTATCCTTTAATTCATCACTTGCATCAATGACAGTCACTTCCCTCCTGTGAATGCTCTATGAGACCTATTCTTGTGGGGATGTGAGGACTGATACAGAAGGTCATGTCAGAGACGTTACATAGCAATGTCCCAAACTGGCACTCCTCAAGTGACACAGTATTTACCCTTACCGCATAGACAACTCTAGTAATGTTGGTTGACAGCCTCCGAACCTCGAAGGTTTAGGCTAAGCGAATGCTTATCCTTGGGGATGACCCTGTGAACTATATGTAAAGAACTGTAGGGTTACTCCAGAAATAGAGGGAAAGACTGGTTTCATAGAACTACATGTGTATATCTGTGTTACAACAATAATTACGCACATCTCATGGTAAATTACATCTTACTGTCAGTTAGTGAGCAAGGAAATAAGACATGCACAAAAATGACACTTACACTCTCTATTGTTTTCAATTGTAATTGCTTTGGTAGAAATGGTAACAATTCAACAGGAATTACCTGAAGTTTCAACATGCTGTTGTTGCGATTGTCTGAACTGCAGACCCTCCAACTGAATGGTTGGACATAAGCCATCTGTGAGTATAGGGGAGAGGAAAGTCTTTGTCAGATATCATGCTGTTAACAAAACGTCCCTTGGAACTCAAATGAGGCAAAATTATGATCATTGTAAATACACATGTTGTAAATGAACCAAAAGCAAGCAAATCGTTAAAAAAAGACAGACATTAATTTTTATTTAAGTCAAAGGAGTTAAGAGATATGGAGAAATGAAGCGAATGAAGACAGAGATAAGCATTGATTAATGGAATAGGATAGCAGGTCAGAGGGGATGAATGGCCCACTCTGTTATTGAATGAACCATAAGCAGCTGGCTCAAGCTCCAATTGTTTCAAATTCCACAGAGCAGAAGCTAATCACTTTGGGTACTGGCCGATCATTTTAGCTAAGCAATTTCTTCCCCTGATGCTTGGTAAAATACCGTGAAGTATTCTTTGTTCCTCACTAAAATGAGGATGGAATCTCAGCACCTACAGGCACATCCTATGTACCCCAACAGCCACAGGGAACTCAGCTTCCTGAGATGGTGATATAGGCTCAGCAGTATATTCACTAACAAAAGTCTAGATGGTGCCATTGTGATGCACAGGTAGAAAGAAAGGAAAATTACAAATAATTGAATTAGACCCATCAAGTCTATCTTTTTAGTGGTCCCACTCATCTTCTAACAGCTCCCCTTACTCCTGAGCATTTCTTGAACTTGCCCGATTCAAGAGCGGTTGTGACAGCATCGCGGTACTGTCACTGGACGAGTAGCCAAGCAACCCTGGTAATGCTCTGGGGACTTGGGTTTGAATAGCAGAGGGTGAGGGTACAATTCCAAAATAAAAATCTGGAATTAGAAGTCTAATGATGACCACGATGTTACTGTCAGTTGTTATAATAATTTATGTTGCTCACTAGTGTCATTAGAGAAATAAACTGCCACCTTACCTGATCTGGTATATGTGATTCTAGACCCATGGCAATGTGGTTGATTCTGAACTGTCCCATGAGATGGCCCTAACAAGCCACTGAGTTTCATCAACTGGTTAAAAACCCCTCAAAAGAATAGAACTTGACAGGCTGCCAGGCAATGTGACTATGGCAGACCTAATCCTGTCATCCTGGGTGCACCTGCACCAAACGGACTGCAAGAAGGTGGCTCTCCACCAACTTCCCAAGGGCAAATAGGGAAAGTCAATAAATGCTGGCCCAGCCGGCATTGCTTATATCTGATGAATGAGCAAAAGGATTTTTAAAAATCTCTGTTAATGCAACCTACTGTTCTTTAGATTTTGGTGGAAAGGTTTCGTCTGCCTACCTCATTCCCTATATCCAACATTGTAATTTGTGCCCCTGGTGTGCGAATCTTTCTGAACCGTGGCCAACAGTTTGAGAGATGTTTTTCCATCACTTACGCACAAACATTTTACAATCTTTGTTTGCTTTCAAATACAATTGTGCACGCATATTCTGACTTGCAAATGGTCCCAAGAGAAACATGTTTTGAAAGCACTTAATTGCAACAGTACTTTAGAAAGCAATCTCTGCATTAAATGCATTGCTAAGTATATTGAGTTAATCCTCTGATTAAATATAAATATGGATTCCTAGCAACATGACAGTTGAATTTTGCTACTGATGAGGAAGGTTTAAAAGGCTTTGAAATAATTACACTGTATTGACGTACTGTAGACAAGGTAAAACAAAACAAGTTGTGATTATCATTCTAGCTTAGTCTAAAAATAACCTTTCATACCCACTTACTGTCAAGCAAATAGAACATTCAAAGCATCTATAAAGTGATTGAAACACATGGCAAAAGTTTAGCCAGGTTCGAAGTCAAGTTAACAAGAAAATCGAATGTCTCCCAAGTACAAATTAAATTTCAACTGATCACTGTTCGTATCACAGTGAATGCATCATCCTTTTGTGCAAAGAGTGAACAGGATACGTCTACAAGTTGAAATTGGCATAATAGAGATTCACTCAACAATCTGGTAGTGTACATCAAAAAATGTACATCACTAAAATACTTTTACTTATCTTATACAGAAGGCTAAACTTTCTGTCTATTCTTCTAAAAAGTGGAGTAGAATCTTTGAATAAAAACAAAGTGCTGAAAATACTCAGCAGGTCTGGCAATATCTGTGGGGTGAGAAACAGAATTAATGTTTTGACTCCGACGTGACTCCTCTTTGGAAAGTCTGAAGTTATGCCGAAGAAGAGTCATTTTGGACTTGAAAATCTATAGGTGTAGATCTACAGACCTGATGAGTTTCTCCAGTACGTGCTATTTATTTTCTATTTCAGATCTCCTTTTAACAGAATCTTAGAAGATGGCACGTAGGAGTTAGATGACTGCTACTGTTGAATTACTGCAACCAAAAAACAAGCAGACAGACTGATGTGGTACTTTAGTGACAATCACAAAAGCATGTAGAATTCTATGAACCTTTGGACAATGAAACAGATTCTTCAAAAAGGTGAGAACATTCAAAGCTTCTGTGAGAACAGGAGATTTGGAAGACACCATCAGGAATTCCACGCAAGTGACTTTGTCTTTGGGAATGATAAGTACTATACCGCGCATTGTACATTTTACGCACACATGCACACACACACACAATCCACCGAGTGCACTCGTACAAGCAACCTGCAATTACAGGACCTTTTGCCTTCCCATTAGAAAGACAGATCTTCAAGCAAGGTGGGCCCGAAGCTATGACAGATTGATCCTATTTTAACCTTTTCAGGATCTTTTATCCATATCGATTTTTAATCTCTTTAATCCTCATTTCTGTCTTTTGTAGCAAATAAGTTTATCTCTGTTTTTTTCTTGAACAACTAAAAGCAACAAGTATGCAAAAAGCCAACCTTTATCTTGTTTAAAACTGAAAGTTTTCATTATTTTTAAATGGGAATACTTGATAAACTAGAAGGGGCTAAATGAACTGTTTGAACTCACAGTTCATGGGCCACTCAGCAGACATGCCTGATGTGGTTGGGACAGAAAGAAGACCCTGCTTACCAAAGCAAGATATAATCTTGCCAATGTACTTTACAAACAGCTTAAAGAATAAGAAGAGTCTGCCTATCTGTATGCCCATTCGTGTGAAATTTGCAAATGTAGCACACAAGTCCCAATGCATGTTTTCCACAATACAGAAAAATTTGAAAAAGGACTTGAACTTATTTAGCGAATTTCACCTCCTCAGAATAGCCAAAGAATTTTACAGCCAATGAAGTACCTTTTTTAAATGCAGTCACATTACATAATAGTCATTGTAGCAGCCAATTTGCACATAGCAATGTCCTGCAAACAACAATATCACAATCGCTAGCTTTAGTACTGTCGGTTAAGGAATAAATATTAGCTAGGACATGGGAGAACAGTCCCCCTTGCTTACTTCAATACTGTGCCATGGGATCTTTTAGCTCCATCTGAGAGGAAAGGCAAGGCCTTGGAATAACATCTGATTCAAAAGATAGTACCTTCAGTAGTACCTTCTAGATGGGTTTGGAAGGCATAATAAACATAGAATAGCTAGCGATTGTGACCATGTCCCTAATCCAGGTCATTCCTTTGACCAACCATGTACTGTCTATCCTAACAAGGATCTAAGTATACTAATAAAAAGGGAATTTTAACCTCATTCCATCCTCACAGAAACAGGTAAAGGTTAAAATGGAAAGAGGGTGCTTGCACTGAATTCCTGTTCTCTGGTGACCATTTGAGCTTGCCGGACTCTAGGCATGGGAATGCTGCCTGCCCAGAGAAGTGGGAACCCACTTTTAATGACGTGTGAGTGTCTATGTGCCATCATCTGGGACACCAACTTTATTTTAACTGCAGCTTCCATTTAAGGTTCAGATGGTGTCAGCCTTATCAGAAGCCCCGAGGCAAGGAGGACCAGGAATGTCTGGGGTTTTTAAAAGCCAGGGACAGGACATGAACAAGTCCATGTGCTGGTCTTCATTTTAAAAAAACCTTTCCAAATTTGAGTGAAACTTTAACTTGTCTGTGGTTACCTGCAGATGATGACCGAGTTGCTGTGTGTTTCCAACACTTTCAGATTTTATTCACAATAATTTCACCTCATCTCCTACACTCCTGCCCTAACTATATTCAGTAAAGTAATATAATGAACCTTTCACTTCACAAAACCTATCTTCCATGTTTTTCAAACACGTCCAATTGGAGAACTGCAAAAAGAGTTGATTGTTTTCATCCCACAAGCTATGCTGAATCCATTTTCACTTGGGAATATTAAGATATAACAACAACATGAATATTTATTTACACAGTAACTGTAACAAAGTAAAATATCCCTAGCAGGACCATCACCAGCAAAATTTGGCACTAGGCCACATAACTTAATAACATAAGAACTAAGAGCAGGGGTAGAAAGTTCAGCCCCTCGAGCCTGCTCTGCCATTCAAAATGATCAAAGCTGATCTCATCTCGACTTCAACTTTCCTGCCCACTATCCATAATATCTCAACCTGTTAAGAACTTAAAAATCTATCTACCTCCTCCTCAAAGTTACTCAATGTCCCAACATCCGTCACAATATCATAGAATCCCTACAATGTGGAAACAGACCCTTTGGCCCAACAAGTCCACACCAACTCTCAGAACATCTCATCCAGATCCATCCCCCTAATCTACACCTCCCTGAACACTATGGGCAATTTAGAATGGTCTATCCACTTAGCCTGCACATCTTTGGACTGCAGGATGAACCGAAGTGCCCAGAGGAAACCCACACAGACACGGGGAGAATGTGTAAACTCCACATTGACAGTCGCTCAAGTATGGAATCGAACCCAGGTTCCTGGCACTGTGAGGCAAAGTGCTAACCACTGAGCCACTGTGCCGCCCTTGGGCAGTGAATTCCATAGACTCAAGACCCTATAAGAGATGTAATTCCTCCTCCTCTGTTTAAATACAGGGTTAACGGAAAGATTCTTGGCAGTGTGGAGGAGCAGAGGGATCTCAGGGTTCATGTCCACAGTTCCCTGAAAGCTGCCACCCAGGTGGATACAGTTGTTAAGAAGGCATATGGTGTGTTAGCTTTCATTAATAGAGGGATTGAGTTCAAGAGCCATGAAGTTATGCTCCAGCTATACAAAACCCTGGTTTGGCCACATCTGGAGTATTGTGTCCAGTTCTGGTCGTCTCATTACAGGAAAGATGTGGAAGCGTTAGAAAAAGGTGCAGAGGAGATTTACCAGAATGTTGCCTGGAATGGAGGGAAGGTCTTACGAGGAAAGGTTGAGAGAGCTAGGGCTTTTCTCTTCAGAATGATGAAGGATGAGAGGTGACTTGATAGAGGTGTACAAAATGATCAGAGGTATAGATAGAGTGGACAGCCAGAGACTTTTTCCTAGGGTGGAGGTATCTATTACAAGGGGACATAGTTTTAAAGTGAGTGGAGGTAGATATAGGGAGACATCAGAGGTGTGTTCTTTACTCAGAGAGTGGTCGGGTGTGGAATGCATTGCCGGAGAGGGTACTGGAGTGGGCCTCATCAGGGGCATTTAAACGGCTATTAGATAGGCATATGGATGATAGTATAAGGTAGGGGTGGAAGTTAAATAGACCTTAAGTTTAGGGTAAAAGTTTGACACAACATCGTGGGCCAAAGGGCCTGTGATGTACTGTTCTATGTTCTACGTTCTATGCTCTAAATCTGCCACACCCTTATCCTAAAATTATGACCGGTTCTAGATTGCCGCATATGAGGAAACATTCTTTAACATCTACTCTGTCAATCCCCTTTAACATCTTATATACTTCAACTAGATCTTCTCTCTTTCTTCCAAACTCCAGAGACTATAGGCCTAAACTGCTCAATCTCTTTTTATAAGATAAGCCCTTCATCTCTGAAGTCAATCCAGTGAACCTCCTCTGAACTTCCTCCCATGTAACTACAGCCCCTTTCAAGTCAGGGATCCAAATTGTACACAATACCCCGGTTGTTGTTTCACTAATGCCTTGTATATTTGCAGCAACATTTCCCTACTTTCATCCTCTAGCCTTTTCGCAATAAATGTCAAAATTCCATTTGCCTTCCTTATTACTTGCAGACTACAAAGATATTTGAGGACAAGTAACTAAATGCTCAACACTTCATTTTCCCCTGAGGTACTTCCCAGCCCCGCAGTTTCAAGATTGTACTCAATAAGTTCAGAAACAGATCACATTATGATTGTTCTCCATTTTCCTTATATTCCCATGCTAGCCCCCAGCCCAACCCCACTGCCTTGTCTTGTTTACTTTACTCTCAGTAGAGAGAGCCCATTTTGTCCCTTTCATAACTTTATTTACACTCATTAAGCATCTATTTTTCTTTCTCTACCAGTAAAAACTCCTTTGTTTTTTGTACTAGGTCTCTATCTCTGTCCAAGTATTAAAAAACATGTCCAACAGTTCTCAGTTCTGAAGAAAAACCATATCAGATTGGAAACATCAACTCTGTTTCTCTCTTCATAGATGCTGCCAGATCTGGTGAGTTTCTCCAATATTGTTAGTGTTTGTTTCAGACTTACAGCATCTGTTGTATTTTGTCTTTCGCCAGATGTTAATATGGTTAATGAGGTTCTGTATCTTAAAGAAGATAAGTGACAGAGACAGACACGGAGAGGCGAGGGAGAGAATCTCAGAATCTCAGCCACCAACCATGGAGTGAAGAGAACTGAACATTGAATAAGAAGACAGAATGGGAGAAATATAGAGATCTCAGATCAAGAAATAATGTTCAAAATATATGTAGAAGACTTTGTAAAGTTATAATCGTATTGGAAAGCTGTTCAGAAATGTAATGCAAAAACTTTAAGCAGTTACTTGGAAGAGACTATCCATTATTCAGACCTCAATCTTTCCCAAACTTAACCAAGTTCTTCCCAATCGGAGAGTAGCCACTTTGCACCCCAAGGGTTCTATGTAGGTTCAAAGTGAGTGAACAAGAAACCCAATCCAGAATTCATATCTGACAAAGATGTCAAAGTACTTTCTGTTGGCAGTATAAAACAAAAATACTTTTATCTCAAAAAGCATTTTAAAATTAAGATTTTTATTGGTGCAGACTGTTACAGAAAACATGGGAACAGAAAAACACCACAGGCTACCAGGTAGCAGCAATGTCAATTTACAAATGGCCAATTGTGAGCTGACTGTGGAAAACCTCCAGGAAGGTTCCAGTGGCAGACGCAAATATGTCTAAGCTCTGCAAGTCTCTGAAGGACATTGTGCAGAGCCTCATCAAGTAACCAAAAGGCCTCTTTCCACCTTCCCCAACATTGAAATGCAGCTATCAGTTAGTGGCAGGTCACCCCGAGGAGTGGACACTGTCAACATCAAGATGAGGGTCCCTTGCAGTCCCTGTCCTGTGGTGGCAGCGCCCATCACTGCTGGTGAGGCTGCCATCCTTGCAATGATTTAGGCCATCCGATTGGGCCTGCAGGGTGTCTGGAACATGCATGATATCTTCAATATCTGGCAGATGCAGAGACAGCCCATCAGAAAGACTGTGGCTCAAATGGGGAAGACTGGAGGCCACACTGCAAGCCAACATGGCATCGAGACTGAGAATTATTTTGGAAAGGAGACAAGATTTGACCCCAACAACTCCTCATCTAGTAGCTATCCATCTAGCACACCGCACAAAGCAAAGCATAATACAAGGGCTAGAGATCTTTTGTTACATTTTCAGAGAGTCTGGGTGTACACATCTGCAGTTTTCAAACACTGAAGTCAATGGGTTTGGAAAGCCAACTCATTCAGGACACAAAGGAATGCCCTCTCCACAAAGTCACTGGCAAAACATAAATCAACCCAAGTTATGCAGCTGTTGATTCTGAGCTGGTGGTATCAACAGATGTGCCTACAAGAAGTGAGCTGCCTCATTTACGGACACTGGGTCACAAACCTTAGATCTGATTTCAAAAATAGTCCTGAAGGATTGACTGACCACATTTTGCTGTTCTCCCAGTGTTTATCAGTAAGGAACTTATATTCTGTCAAACTGGCATCCATGAGACTTACCTCCTCCCAAGACAACAAATGGTCAAAACTGGAATGAAAACCAGAAGTATATAAACATCTGAAGGGTAATGAGAGGTTAGATTTTCAGATGTACATCTGAATGCTTTGGGTACATGCGCTGGGAATGTTTTGAAGAGGTATTTAATGGCCTCATTCCATGCAAGTGTATTTCAGTTGTGTTTCAGTTGTGTTTCTTATAACAGCAATGACAGACAGTTCTAGCTCTTTTATAGAATCACAGAATTGTTAAGGTGCAGAAAGATGTCATTTAGCATATCGTACCTGCACCAACTCTATTACCTACTGGCATTCTCCTGCCTTTTCCCATATCTTTTCACACAAATTCCATCTAATACACTTTTAAATGTCTCAATTAAATCTGACTCTAGCACATTTCCAGGCAGTGTATTCCATACCATAGTTGTGTGATAAAGCATTTTCTTGAACACTCTCGCTTTGTTTGCACCTCACTTTAAATCTTTCTCTCTTATTCTTGTTCCTTTCATGAGATCATGTTGTTCACGACTTTGAAAACCTGTACCAAATTTCCTCTTAGTCTTCTTCTCTCCAAGGAGAACAGTCCCAAATCTTTCAATCAATCCTCGACTGAAGTTTCTCATTCCTGGAACTATTCTTGTAAATCACTTCTACACTCTCTTCAATGCGTTCAAATCGTTTCTATAAGGTGGTACCCACAACTGCACACAATATTTCAGCTGAGGCCGAGCCTGTATCTTGTACAAATTCAACACCATCTCCTTGCTTTTGCACTCTACGTCCCTATCAAAGCTGAGAACATTGCACGCTTTATTAACTGCTTTCTCCATTTTCCTGCCACCTTTGATGATCTATGCACATATACACCCAGGTCCCCCTGTTCCTGCACTTCCTTTTAGAATTTTACCTCTGTTTTATATTGCCTTTCAACTTTCTTCCTAGCAATGTGCATCATCTCACATTCCTCTGCATGGAATGTCATTTTCCAGCTGTCTGCCCTCAGCAATCTCTCAACATACTTTTGGAGTTCCACACTTTCCCCCTCACAGTTCACAATTCATTCAAGTTTAGTGTCATCTGTGAACTTGGAAATTGTTCCCTGCACACCAAGATCTAGGTCATTAATATAGATCAGGAAAGAAGAAAAGAAACTCCTTTCCGTTACATAATAGCCAGTATAACTGTCAGTTCACCAGGTGGTCAATATAACTGACTCTCACTTCACCAGGTAGACATCACAAGCAGTAATCAGTTCAACAGGTGCAGTTCTGAACTTTCAAGTGATAATGGCGATGAAAAGACTTCAGCAACTTATTGAACAAACATCTCTAACATGCTGCAGCCTATAAAATCTAGGCCCACGCCTCCAGCAACTTCTTGCTTGACCATCTCCAATAAACTTTCCCCTCTTCCGTTGAAGTGAAACAGCCCTTTATCAATTCACAAATTACACTCTTTGTGAATTGTATGCTTTGTTGATATTTTTCTAACCAACCTGTTCAAACCTGTCATGCCATTCTTCTGGATCAGATAAGACTTAGATCCCCGTCTCCTAGCACAGAGGTAGGACCACTAATTATCCTTCCATTGCATCCTTCTTGACTTATTAGCAGCTTCTAGAATTGGCGTCCTTGTCATCCTCCTCCCACACCTATTACCCAGGAGAGAGGGGCTGCAGTAGCTTGGTTTCATCCTTAACTACAGAATATACTGGTTCTGATGAAAGGTCACTGACCTATTGTGTGTTTGCTGCACTCTCAGTTTATATTTCAGATCGCCAGCATCCACAAGTATTTTCCTTTCTCATTCATCTGCAGCGAGATACTTTCACCTGCTATTGCTGGTTATCCTAAGGATCAATCCGTGGCCACCGCCTATTTCTCATCCACATGATGCCTCTTGGCAACAGTGTACGAATGTGGAGCACTAGATTCCACATTAAAGCTCAAAACACCCAGCCTTATAAGACCATAAGACAATGGAGCTCAAGTAGACCATTTTGCCCATCAAGTCTGCTCTGCCTCAATGGCTGATCTGATAACCCTCAAATCCACTTTTCTGCCTTTTCTCCATAACCCCGATTCCTTTACTGATTAAAAATCCATTCTAATCTTCAATAAATTTAATGACTCACTCCCTACATCTTCTGAGGAATAAAAATTCCATAGATTTGCTGCCCGCTGAGAGAAGAAATTCCTCCTGTCTTGAGTGTGCAACCACTTATTCTGGTCCTCAACGACTGTTTTTTGTCAACTGCCAAAACATCTCTTTATCTGTCTGATTCTGTGTCTGTGAAGTGCCTTAAGGATGTTTTACTGCTTATGAGAGGTACTAAATAAGTGCAAACAGTTGGTAAGTTGGCATGTAACTTTTCCTGCGGATAATCCTGATGATTCACAAAACTGAATTGAAAAGTAAATGGATGCTAAATGAAAGAATGAGATGAAATGAATCAACAGTTTGCTCCAAGAGGTGAACTTTTAACAGGATGGAAGTAAGAGAAGGAGGGATTTGGGAAAAGAATACTGGAACGTGAGGCCTAGATATTTGGAGGGCTGATCAAAGTTGGGGTAAGGGGAAGGGAGGTTTCTGCTTAACGTTGCCAGTGTTCGTGACTATTTTTAATTAATTCACAGACATGGGCATCACTGACTGTGCTAGCATTTATCGTCCATCCATAATTGCCTAAAGGCAGTTAAGAGTCAGCCATATTACTGAGGGTCCGGACTCACACATAGACCAGCAGTTTCTTTCCCTAAAGAGGAAAGACTTTTCCCTAATAATGGTTTCATGGTCACGATTAGCAACTCAATTCCAGATTTTTGCTCATTCTAATTCAAGTTTCACTCTGGTGGGATTCAAACCTGGGTCTCCAGAATATTACCCGGGTTTCAATAGTTCAACCTCCTCTCGACAGGTCTGTCTTAGCAAAACAGCAAGTTGGTCTTTTTAATTGGTTTTGACTGGCATTAGTGGGGAGCAATGATGTGAAAATATGTTTGATATCCAAATCAATACTGTGGACAGACAGTAACTCATATCCTTTTAATGTTCACATCCATTTCCAAACTACTGAAACTCCCTGCCTAACAATACAGCGGGTGTCTCTACACCATATGGACTGCAGCAGTCAGGCCTACAGTGTTACAAGAATGCAGCTTGGAAAGTGGGAATGTAGTAGCAATGTCAATGGGCTAGTTATGCAGAATCCTAAGTTAATATTCTATAGCTGTGGATTCAAATTCTGCTGTAGCAGATGAGGAAATTTCAATCCAATAAAAAATTTCTAGAACTAGAGGTCTTGGTTTGAGAATGAGGGCCTGAGTGGTCAGGAGAGATATTAGGAAGCACTTTTACACACAAAGTGTGGTAGATTTTTGGAACTCATTTCCACAAATTGCAGTTGATTTTAGATCAGTTGTTAATTTTAAATCTTCGATACATAATACCTTTGCTTCACAAAAAATTAAGTGATATGGGCCAAAGGCAGGAAGATGGAGTTAGGCCATAGATCAACAATGATCTAATTGAATGGTGGAACAGGTTTGAGGGGCTGAGTGACCTATTCCTGTCCCCATGTTCCTATTACCACCTTCTAATGGGCAACAAGGGATTAGCAATAAATGCTGGCCCAGTCAGTGATGCCCATATTCCATGAATT
Source organism: Ginglymostoma cirratum (assembly GCA_024137785.1). Taxonomy (NCBI): domain Eukaryota; kingdom Metazoa; phylum Chordata; class Chondrichthyes; order Orectolobiformes; family Ginglymostomatidae; genus Ginglymostoma; species Ginglymostoma cirratum. Next base: position 644,307 of record JAHRHZ010000112.1, read on the forward strand.
CATAAATTTAAAACAATGACTGTCTGGTGTCAAAATTAGGAAGCTGTTTGCAATTTGAGAGAACTAATTGGAGTGAGCATCATGCAAGGTCCATTCAGTTCAACACGACTAAGCTCAAATAGGAGAGTTTGTCTAAGACTCTATAACATTGTTAGGGTCACTGGTGACCGGTCCTTTATCACCATCTACTTTCAAGCACTGTCAGTCAGTTCTGAAGATGGGTCACCGGATTTGAAATGTTAACTTTGTTTTCTCTTCGCAGATACTGCCAGAGAAAGAAGTACTCCTGTGAAAATAACTGTCTGTAACAACTGAAAAAGCTGGAAAAGCTCAGTAGGTCTGGCAACATCTGTGGCGATAGAAACAGTGTTAATGTTCCAAGGTTGGAATGACTTCTTCAGAACTTCTGGGGTTCTGAAGAAGAGTCATGTCAGACTCAAAGCTAATGCGTGTTTCTCTCTCCACAGGTATGCCAAAGCTCTGGAGTTTCCTCAGCACTTGCCACACTTGTTTCAGGTTGCCAGCATATTCTCCCTTGTACGGCATTAATCTCATCTCCAAGTAATGAGAACTCCATGACAGAACATTTCAACTCTTTCTACACTCCGCTCCTATCCACATCCCCAGATCTCCCTACCCATGCCTGTCCCATTCTCTTCTTGATGATCTATTATCTTCCTAGTGGATAATCAAGGGCACAAAGCAACACCCATACTGATCGTGCAGGCACTAACAATCAAAGCTTTCCTGAAAATAGATTATTCACTTTGATTTGAAAAAAACGAAACTGTGTAATGTTAAACTCAAATGCACCCCAAATACAAGTGTCTACTTGTTCATGAGATATTTTGCATCTGTGAAACAACTAGCAATGTCTTGAAGTATAGTCAATCGACATAAATAACTCTTTGATGAATATTCATTACGACTCAATGGTTTTCAGGCCTGGTCTGTCACACAGTGACTTTGACTTCAGAAGAATTGCATCCTCTATTAGAGAGTGAGTGCTTCCCAAAAGTCCTTATGAAAACACAACACATGCCCACAGGGACCAACTGGCAACAGTGTCAACTTTTTGAAGCAGATTCAAACCTCATGCTAAAGATCATTGATCAAACACAAATGAGCAGGACTTAGTCTCACTATGTGGTGAGCTCATTGTGTGCCAAACATGGCCCCATGCATGAAATACATCCTAATACTGTGGGTTAATGTGAATCTCAAATATACTTGCCGAAAGAGCATGACTATAAGTTAAGAAAAAATACCAGTGAATAATATGCACCACTAGGTATGAGTATTAATAGAGACTAATTAAATTCACTTTGTCAAATGGATTAAAAATCGTCTCTCCTGCTGTAAATATCTTTATATGTCAAATTTAATCAGTATTTTTTATTTAAGAATTGAATGAATCACTTCATTTTTCTTGCTTTGACAGATATTTCTCCACCAATCTTCACCTGTAAGCCGTTAGAAGGGACTGGGCTTTAGGAAGACAGACAGAGGGTGACACCCAGCTTTGGAAAATAGGTAATTGAGGTCTCTGAAGTTGATGGAATGAGAAGACACGGAATCACCTCAATATGAGAAGTTTATGTTCTATAAACAGGGGTTTACACAGCTGCAATGTTAGCAGTAAATATATGAAACCTGGGGCCAATCAACAGGGGAGGAGCCGGCTATAGAATGGAAGAATCTTGGAGGGTCCTGAGGTCTGGAAGGTGTTCAGAAAGTTCTGGGGCCTTGAGCTTAAGCCTAGGAGTGTTCAGCAACACTGAGCTCTTAGACATAACAAATATCATGCTGAAAGTTCAAGAAACAGTTCGAGATTGAGTAAATCTTGAAAATAGAAAACAAAAACTGAGGCCATAGACAATTGTGTCGGTAACTGGTTTTCAATGAATACTGATTAAAAAGTAATTTCTGTTTATCTATCTCCAATTACTCTGTGGAAAATGTTGGTGAGCTTCCTTCTTCAACTGCTGTATTGGTGATCATTCAGTGTCACTGGGTCAAAATTCTGGAACTACCTCCCTAATAGCATTGCGGGTGCCCCTATTTTACATGAACTGCAGTTGTTCAAGAGGGCAGCTCACTATCAACTTCATAAAAGCAACTAGCAATAAGCAGTAAAGCCCATATTACTGAATGAATTAAAAAAAAACTCGGGGGAGTTAACATTAACAAGCTTAATTAAACATAACACAGCATACTGGAGAAGCTAGGATCTGAGACTCTACAAATGGGTCTTGGCTTCTACTCCTTCTATCATCATCATGACATAGCTCCATACAAACACGCTCAATAGCTGCTTTTAGAGTAAATGCAAAGTTAACTGTTGGGGCTGTTGTGATGCTGTAGTAGTGTCCTAAGTTCTGAGCCAGGAGACCCATGTTCATGTCTCACCTACTCCAGACGTATGCGAATAGCTCTCTTGCACTGGTTGGTAAGGAAGATACCTACAGTTAATCCTTTACTTCACACCTAACATACAGGCTCATTATAATTGGTAAATTGCACAAAAATATACGTTACTATATATAGTTATATTTAAAATGTGAGGGAATTCAGTGCTGGAAAATTGACCATGTCTCTACATGTTTGGTAACAGATTGTCCCAGAGAGCTTTCTAGTCATTGGGATTGGGTATCTACCAAGAATGATGCAGAATTATGAGTTGTAAGTTATACTGCATGCTCTGTATTGCTGTGTGGTTAAAGTAAACTGAATTCAGACAGAAATGAAAGCAAAATTATTGGGCAATAACGGCGTGGGAGAGAACTGTTTCATTAGCTCTCTGCTTACATTGGTAAGATGGCACATTAATTTTAGAAGATCAGCAGGCTACATGGGGGTCTTTTAAACTTTGTCCAGCATGAATATCAGTTTTATGAAAGTTGTGTGAAGATGATTCAATGAAAGGCTACCTTCTGTAAACAATCTTGCATCTCTTGTCAAAATGTGGTCACAGTGATTCAGAATCAAGTGATAAATTGTGGTAGTAAGAAGTCAAAAATTACTGGGCACCATGTGGAAACTGGATAAATGACTGAGAACACAACTTGTAACCATCAACAGAGCTTCAATTCTAAATCAGTCCAGTAATTCTAGTCCATTCTTCATTGCAAACTAATCAAGGATTTTATCTTTATGTAGACTGTCTTTCTTAATAAATGACTATTCAAAACTTCAATGATATTTATACTACATCGCTTAGGTATAGTCACAATACTGGATGATAGTTATTACAAACACATAGAAAAAGATGGCAGATACATTGTAACCATGGAGGCAGTAGTACTGAGTCATACCTGTTCGTTTGTCAACAAGCTTCCCGCAGATTAATTGAATCAGAATCGTCACCCAAAGGAAGGCAATCCACAATGCCACGTGCTTCATTTCTCCATCAATTCATGTGAGCAATAATCAGAAAATCTGCAGAGAACTGGAGAAATCAACACAATTTTGAACAGATATATAACAAGGTTTACACACTCACATTCATCAATATAAGGAGACAAATGCACACAGACAAATGCACACATAAAAGATAGTCACTACTTGCAAAAGTAAAGACACATATTCTCACTCATGCAAACAAACATACGCACTCAGCCACATACATGCTTATATAGACAGACAGACAGACACACACACACACACATAAATAGAAGACATCTAAACAGCCATGGAGTCAGGTTCTAAGACCACAAGAGCCTTTTAAATTAGATTATCTTCATTTTTCAATTGTTTATACAACCTCCACCCTCCACAATCCCTTATTAACCTTCATCGCTGTGTTTGTGTGTGTTTGATGGTGCACCTCATTATCTTTCCCAGGGTTACCAAGTAACAAAATTCTCCTTTTGTCCACTGGAAAAGAACCTTTCATTGGCTTAATTTTGACATTATAATTGAAGTGTGATAGCTACAGCTAAAAAAAAAGTTTTAAAATCTTTGTAGTGACCAACCCAGGACGTCATAAAGGAGGTTCTTGAGTAGATCTGTAGCTCAGGTTGTGGATGACGTGGTTGGTTCACTTACCAAGCTGGTTCGTTAGTTCGCAGATGTTTCATTACCCTGCTGGGTGACATCATCAGTGCAGTCTCCAATGATGCGCTGTTGTGTTTTCCTGCCTGGTATTTAAACTCTGGGGTGTGTTGGATTTGATTACCTCATTTCCAGTTTTCCTTCACAGTGGTGTATACATAGGATCTCGTTCTATGTGTTTGTTGATGACCTTCTTGGTGGAGAACCAGGCCTCTAGGAATTCCTGTGCTTGTCTCATGTTTGGCCTGTCCTAGGATCCTGGTGTTGTCCTAGTTGAACTGGTGGTTTCTCCTTATCCGTGTGAATGGAGATGAGTGAGTATTGGTCATGTATTTTTTGTGGCTAATTGGCTCCACTGATGATGTTACCCAGTAGGGTAATGAAACATTTGCAAACTAATGAACCAGCTTGGTGTGCGAACCAACCACAGTTATAAAGAATGAGCTGAATCCCTCTCCTTATCTGGTTCTATCAAGAAATATACATACATACAGACAAACCAAAACCACTTTCTGCGGTGTTGGGATTCAAATAGTGGGTTCAGTCAGTCACAAGGTGTTGAATGAAACACTCTTAACCATGTATTGTTAATATGTAAATACATTGTGAAAAAGTAGCATTACCAAATGACAAGCAAATAACTGAAAAAAAACCCTGAATACAGGTCTGTTAGTAATGTGTCTTCTGAGGTCAATCTATATGACTGGTACAATACAAACAGAATGGCTGATTTTTATTACAAGGAGTCATCAACTCCAACCTTCCATTTGTAACCTTTGAGATGCGTCACCCAAGCAAACCACTAAGTGACAAATAGTGCAGTCACTCCAGACAAGGATGTGGAGAGATGCTGACCAAAACATCAGTCACTTGATTATGATACTAAGGGGCAAACAGGCTTTTGCTTCAAGTAGCTATTTGTTTTGTGCCAGACCATCGACAAGATAAAATCTGAACACAGTGTGTCAGAGCTCTAAGACAGATCGTAATGCCTCACAAAACTTTGAGTTTTCTGTTACAAAACAAAAAGAATCAGTGTACGAAGATTTTGAATTAATTCCCTGGGTAATGACGTTGTGTAGTTAAAAACACTATAAAAATAGAAAGGGATTTTGTACAGAGCAATATGCAAATAATTTGTCACTGCTTAACCACAGCCAGATATAAATAGTTTAATCACATCTTCTTGACTCTGAAAGACAGATCAGTGAGATATTCCAAACATTGGAGCTCAGCAGAAACCTTTTCACACTTTGGTAGACAGGAAATAATTTCCAGATTTCTGACTCGAGAGAAATTCCATCTTCACTGTTCTAAAGCTGACTTTAATTGGGGTTGGTGTTCAGAATACAGATTTGGGATGGGAAAGATGAAATTGTTTTTGTTAAATTGCTGGCTTAAGACAGCTACATTTTCTGAAATTTTGGATAAAAACAAAACAATGAGACATGAATGGCTTGAAAGCAGATTTATTATCTGCAAAACCTGTTCAACATGGATCAGAGGTTTTAGTTCCATTGGAACAAATCGGCAGAGAATCAATATTGTCACTGTAATAAAAGCTGATTGGAATTATTTTAAAATCTCATGTTAATATCTACTCAGTCAATCGGGGCAAACAATGGTTAGACATTGGTTGGAGTCTATTGCAAATGAAAAAACAACAGGAGTGTAGCAGTGACTAATATCAGATCAATATATACTTAAATAAAAATGATGATTTATTGCAAAGGCATGAGAAATGTGTTCTCTCTCAACCGACAGCTCTCGTCTTCACTGCATCCGGCTTCCAGCTCTATAATTAAAGATAGCTTGCTGTGATGCATGGTTTATAGTTACAGTGTTTTCAAAGCCATTTTAGGTCTACAAGTCTAATAACCCTTCAACACAGTCATGAGGTTGAAAGGTTAATTTGACACCAGCCAAGTGTACTCCTTGGGTCCAATATTGCTTAAGAAACAAAAGTGTTTTACTGAATTAGATCACTAGGCAGTCAGTGAGAAATCATGGAGGAGTTGTGGGGGGAGTGGTGAGGTATCAGCGATATGCTGGAAGGCTGGGTAGTGACAAGGACATCACTGTTAATTATTGTCACTGAGACTGTATCCCATAGGTGTGAGTAAACTTTTCAACCCCACCCTTAGCACAAACTCCCAGTGCAGTATTAATGGATCAACCTGCTGAACTCCTCCAGAACATCCAGGGTGACCAACTGTCCAGTCTTTTAGAGGATTGTTCCTTATTTTGACTGTCTTTCTGGCATCTCTTTATCCTGAATTTCTCTGACAGCCTGTGGGAGGTTGACATTGAAAATTCCAATTGATGTGAACAGAATTGCAAGTCTACGAGTTGTCCACCAGAAAGGTAACTGGTAATGTTGTTATTCCACAGGATAGTGCAAGACCACCCATTAACTGCTCTTTGGTTACAAGTATAAACAACCTTTTTTTTCCATAAGCGGTGATCCAACACTAAAACAAACTAGAAACCCTCTTTTCCCACATGTAATCAAACCCATGCACCTCAATGTAAGCTTGATAATACTTTCTAAACAGAGGTAAAATGCCATGTAAACTGGCAGTGGAGTACCAGTATACCAGGTATATCAATATTTCCCCAGCATAAATATATAACCTGACATACCAACATACCCAGTTCTATTAATATACAGACTCTTGCTGCAGTTGTACCATGCTTGGGTGAAGCCCTAAAGTATTCTATGCATGCAGTTTTGCTCTCATTATCTGAGGAAGGATGGTCTGGCCATGCAGCAAATACAACAAAGGTTTACCAGACTGATTCCTGGGATGGCAAGACTGATGTTCTGGATAAATTAGGACCATACTCAATGGAGTTTAGAGTAAAAGGTGAGGTAAAGTCACTGTAGATCCAGAGGACAATAGGGTTCCTCTCTTGTTTGAGACTTAGGAGACTTTCATGGCGACCTCAGCTCATATGGGAATTGAACCCATGATGTTGGCTTCACTCTGCATCTCAAAGGGTTCAGCCAACTGAGATGAGGAGAACTTTCTTCACCTGGACAGTGGTGATTGGTGAATTCTCTGTCACATAAAGAGGTTGCAGCCAAACCATTGAATGTTTTCAAGAATGAATTAGACTAAAGGTTCAAAGGGTTTGGGGAGAAAGCAAGAACAGGGTACTGAGTTGAATGGTCTGCCGTGATCATACTGAATGACAGAACAGCACAAATGGGCTGAATGACCTACTCTTTGTCCTATTTGCTGTTTTGACAGCAGTCAGCATGCTATGAAATATCAATTTAACGTGTCATGTTAATTTAAAAATAAGCAACATTAGGATGTTTAGGATCAAGAAGTAATTTAGTCTCTTAGGTCAATTCTGCCATCCACTGAGATCTTGATTTACCTGTGGCCTCGTGATATATTCACCTTTATGTCCCGAATCCATTTATGCTTTTGCTTATGAAAATCTTTTTCTCAGAATTAGCAATTGACCCAACATGAACTGTCATTGATGGACAGTACTAAACTTCTGCCAGCCTTGCCTTGAAGTGTCTCCTAACCATTCTTGAAATACTTGTCTTTAGCATTTAGGCTATTATCTACAGTCCTGGCATGAATAGCATCTGTCCACCTACCCCAGCGGTTCCTTTGATCAAATTAACTCTTGGCTCTCCAAAGGAAACAACACTAATTTGTGTAAGCTCTCCTTATAAGTTAACTCCTGAAATCCAGAAAGGATTCTGTTAAATCTATGCTGCACTCCTATCAATTTTGCTTTCTGTCTCCTGACTCAGCCAACCTGTTGGAAGATTTCTCAATGAAACTTTTTAAAAATATAACCCCGGCAATAAAGGCACTCGGTGCCACTAGGTGTAAACGGGGAAGGTGGGGTGGGTGCTCAGAACATGAGATCCTTGGACAACCACATTGCGGGGAGAGGCAGCGACTGCCAAAGTTTGCACTGAAATACTCGCCTAACACCCAATTCATACCTGGTGCCACTTTTAAAATAAAGACATCATCCTTCCTGTTCAGACTCACTCACCCTAGTGCTTGTCCACTTTGTATAAATTGGCTAAAGTCCATCTAATATATTCTTCCTAAGGAGTGGTATCAGAAACATTTAAAACTGTGATCCAACTGTGGAAGAAACACTTTTTGCAATCTGACATCTAATGTCTTGTATTCTCATCCTGGAGACCAATGGATCTCAAACTATGATAGCGGAGCTTTTCCAGAGGGTCTAGGAAATTTCAATTCGTAGGCAGTTGTACAAATGGTTTGACTGTCTCCCACAGGAAGCAGTGCTCACGGATAAACACTGGAAGCAATGGGAAAAGTGATACCTGTTGCTTTGAAAAGTTTATTAAGATACAATTGATACGAATTACAAGCATCACATATCATTATAATTTACATTTAGAAGTATTTCTCTATTTGAAAAGAGGTCTTTCGACCAACAAAATTAAGATTCACTGTCCCAAATACAAAAACCTGCATTTCATTAGCCTTCTGGATATATGTGTTAACAACATTTTAATAAGCTATGGAAATGACCTTCTAAGACTCCTTGGACCTCTACTGTTTCTTATGTATTTCTGCACTTTCCAGCTCTGAAGTAAATGGCCTCACTGAAATCCACTTGCCCCATTTTTGCCCATTCACCGAATTGCTTTGTAACTTTACACTTCGGTCTTCATTGCTTCAATTGCTGCCTATTTTATGTTATCAGCAAACTGGGTTTGTGGCTGTCTATTCTATTCTTCAAGCCACTATTAAATACAGCGAATAGTTTTGAGGCCCCATCAGAGATCCTGGTGGGACACCACTAACCACATCATGTCGACAACAATGCTCTGTCTCCTATCACTCATCCACTTTTTTTTAAACAAGGTCAATAAAGCTTAGCTTAATTCCATGAACTATACTTTATTAAAACAGTCTATTATGAAGGATTTTATCACAAACCCTTGGAAGCAAAAATAAAAATAAAATTCTTAGACATTTCCCTGTCCACTACTTTAATGAGCTCATCTACAAAGTTTGATCAGATTCATCAGACAATATCTGTACTTTATAAATCTATGCTGGTGGTCTCGATTAGTTGAAGATTTTCAAAATGTTCGCCCTATATTTAATTAACATCTTAAGTAATTTCTCAACAACAAAAGTCATGTTAACTGGTGTAGAATTCCCTAGCTTTCCTGCCTCACCTTTCTGAAAAAGCAGAGCAATCTGTACAATTTTCCAAATTAAAAGCAGCAGCTCTTCAACAGAACGAACTTTGGAATAATGTAGTTATGATATCGGATACTTCCCACTTCCTTTAAAAATCGGTATCAATTATCACAGCATACCAATAGATGCCTGTGTACCAACATAGCCCAGTATACCAGCATATGGTATACCACTACAGCTTAGTGTAACAGTATGCCTTGGAGAACCAATTATTTTTTACGCTGGTATTTCCTGGTCTGCCAGCACATCTCGGAGTAACAGTGAAGCTGGGCGTAACCAATGTGAGAACATACCCGAGTGTGTCAATAAGAGCACACCAGTCAGTGAGCAACAGACAGACGGAAAGGCTAAAGGCTCAGCGGGATACAGAGAACTGGGCAAAATGACTTGCTTCCCTACCGCAGCATTCACTCATTCTCAAACACTTCGCCCGTAGAACCCTCTCTCCTTACATCGTACCATTCCCACTGCTCAAGAACCTCTCTTCCAGCTTAAACTTGCCCTTCCTTGCTCTCCAATTCCTATTTACAGAGATCGATTAAAGAAACTAACTTCTGCTCGTGTCCTCTGCCACGCTCGCCCGCAGCACTGAATTCCCTTCACACTCCATCCGCCATGCCTCCTTTTCTTCCCCCCTCACTCTAACACGGGTCTCTAATTTATGATTTCCACTTGCACCTCGTTCAATTAGTCTCAGTTCCTTTTAACCCCACTATCCCGCTCCAGATGTTAGTGCTCTAAATCATACGGGAAAGTCACACCGGACTGGAATTTTTAAACTGTTTTTCTCTCCCTACAGATGCTGCCGCACCTGCTGAGTCTCTCCAGCACTTTCTCAAACTTCAAATCTCCAATATCCGCAGTATTTTGCTTTCATTTAAATAATTTATTTGCAGTCATAAATCATCTATTTGCAGTCTACAATTTTGCTTTCTGTCTCCTGACTCAGCCAACCTGTTGGAAGATTTCTCAATGAAACTTTTTAAAAATATAACCCCGGCAATAAAGGCACTCGGCGCCACTAGGTGTAAACGGGGAAGGTGGGGTGGGTGCTCAGAACATGAGATCCTTGGACAACCACATCGCGGGGAGAGGCAGCGACTGCCAAAGTTTGCACTGAAATACTCGCCTAACACCCAATTCATACCTGGTGCCACTTTTAAAATAAAGACATCATCCTTCCTGTTCAGACTCACTCACCCTAGTGCTTGTCCACTTTGTATAAATTGGCTAAAGTCCATCTCAAGAGGAGAACTGGAGATGCCAAAACTGCAATTTTTTTATAGCCATTCACGAAGTATCAGCTTATAATGATGACTTTAGCGCGAGCCAAAGCTGGTGAATGAGCGACAAAATGAAATTACAGGATTTAGTAACCGCGTAAGAGAATCACAGCTTGCTAAATAAAATTGGACACTGATAACTTCTCAATGAAATCAAGCTCACAGATTCTCGTGGGCTTGAATTACAGAACGTGTCTCCTGTTCTATTACTCCATCTGCAGGGCACCGCAAAGCTTCAAACTGCTACTGGGTAGAGCGACAGTCTCTACCTCAATATAAAACGAGTTTCCGAAAAAGGGAAAGTCCAACTTCAGGACAGGTGCCAGTTCGCTTCAATAGACGAACTCTTCATGAAAATAAAGTTTTACCTTGTGGCAGACTTCCTCGGTGAATAAGGCGCCCCCGAGGACACTGAATCACTTCGATGAAAGAACGGTTGTGAGCAGCCTGGAGGCGATAGCACCGCTGGCCATTAAGCGAGAACAGCCCCGACTGTCTCCTTATTTAGTCCACCGATCCAGCGGTCTTTGCAGACCCTCCCACCGAATTGAGAGGCTACCGGACAGGCCGCTGTAAACCATCATAGCCTTCAGTTCAACATGCACCAAATAAACAGGCACTGGAGGAAGACAGGCAGTGCAGGTTCTTCACAGATCACACTAGACAGGCAAGAAGGGCAATGCTGCCTCAACACAGCCAAGGCGCTAAAAAATACAGAGACAACCTCCAGTAGAAGCCAATTAGTGTAAATTACACTTCCCCAGCACAAATACCACACACTGTAAAATTTAGCATCTCCAGCACAAATATCACCCCCTTAATATAAAACCCTGTACAAATATCACTAACTTAGAGTAAAAGATGCCTTTCCCAGCACAGATTTCTTTCACTCTATAAAAACTTTTCGCCGCGGAGAGAGCTCTTACTGCAAAAGGCACCTTCACAGATACTGTTACCATTCGATCAGTGTAAAACCCAACATCATTAGCACAGATATCCCTCACCCTATGTTAAACCTGCAATTATCACTCACCCAGTATAAAGAACAGTATCCCAAGGACAAATAACATACACGCTGTAAAAACCCGTTATTTCCGACTCAGATCGCACGCACTCAGAGTAGAACCCATCACCTCCGGTACATGTATCTCTCACACAGCGTAAAATGAAACTTCTCCAGCACAGATATCATACTTTCTCCAACATAGTATCACTCACTGTGTAAAACCCTCTTTCTCCAGCATGAAATCATACACTCAAGGTAAAATCCCTTGTCTCTATAGAGTGATAGAGTTTGGCAGCCCAGGAAGAGGCCCTTGGTCTATTTTGTCCGCACTAGACATCAAACAGCTACCTATTATAAGCCATTTCCCAGCACTGGGCCAATAGCTTGAATGTTATGGTATTTCAAGTGATCATCTATATAGTTCATAAATGGCTTGAGGGTTCTTGCCTTTACCCCACTTTGACGCAAGTGAGTTCCAGCTACCCACAACTCATTGGATGAAAGTATTTTTCCTTAATTCCCTGCAAACCACCTGCTCCTTACCTTAAAACTGTGCCACTGGTCATTGATTCCTCTATCAAGGGAAATGCTTTTTCCCTATCTGCCCTATCTTTGTCCCTCATATCTTTGTACATCTCAATCAATCAGACTCCCTCTTTGCCCCAATCTCAACCTCTCTGCTCAAAGGAAAACAACCCAACTGAATTGCTGCAGCCTAGCCAACATTTGGTGAATCTCTTCTGCACCCACTCCAGTGCAATCACATCCTTCTCAAAGTGCAGTGAGCAGAACTACACACAGTGCTCCAGCTGTGGCTTAACTAATTTTATATACAGCTACTTTCTGTACGCATAACCTCCTGGCTGTTTTATTCAACATGACTAATAAAGTCAAGTTTCCCATATACAACAAAAACAGAAATTGCTGACGAAACCCAACAGGTTGATTTGATTTTAATTTTATTGTCACATGTATCAAAACACAGTGAAAAGCTTTGTTTACAAGCAGCATAGGCAGAGCACAGCAAGCAAGGGATATATAGATCAAAAAGACTTAGAGGCCGACAGGTTACATTTTAGGTTACATTATTTGAGGCTACAGTCCATTCAACAGTCTGATAATGGCTGGTAAGAAGCTGTTCCTGAAGCTGTTCGTGTGTGTGGCAGCATCTGTGAGAAGAAAGCAGAGTCAATAATTCAGAACAGTTTTGACGGTATGTCAAAAACAGAAATTGGCAGGATCTGTGAGAAGGAAGTAGAGTCAATAATTCAGAACAGTTTTGATTATATCAAAAACAGAAATTGCTGGAAAAGCTCAGCAGGTCTGGCAGCATCTGCGGAGTGAAGTCAGAGTTAACGTTTTGGGTCCAGTGACCCTTCCTCAGAACTGGATCTTCTACAGTTCTTTCAGTTTTTATTTGCTGATAAGTCACTAGACATGAAACATTGATTCTGCTTTCTTCCCACAGATGCTGGTAGACCTGATGAGTTTCGCCAGCATTTTCTGTTTTTGTTTCAGATCTCCAGCATCTGTAGTTGTCTGTTTTATTCAAGTTTCCCATATGCCACTTTAACCACCTTATCTACCTGTCCTGCTGCCTTTAAGGATCTACGGACATGCTCACCAAGATCCTTCTGATCCTCTGTACTTCACAGGGTACTACCATTCAATGTGTACTTTCCTGTCCTGTCAGTCCACCGTAAATATGTTACCTTACAATTTTCAGGATTAAATTTGATTTGCCACTATTCAGTCCATCTAACCAACATTGTCCTGTTATTTAAGGCTTTCATCCTCATTACTTACCATGTCACCAATTTTCACGTCATTTGCAAACTTAATGATCAAACCTCCCACATTGAAGTCCAGATCATTAATGTACACAACAAACAGAAAAGGACCCAGCACTGAACTCTGTGGCATGTCTCTGGGCACTGTCTTCCAATCACAAAAATTATCAACATCACCCTCTACTTCCTGCCACGAAGCTAATTTTGGATCCAATTTGCTAAATTGCCCTAGATCCCATGGTTGTTAACTACTTAACCAGTCTGCCATGTAAGACCTTATTCAATGCTTGACTGAAATCCATGTAGACTACATCAACTCCACACCCTCATCCACACACCTAGTTAAATACTCAAAAAATTCCATCAGATTTGTTATGCATGATCTTTGCCTGACCAACCCACACTGACTATCCTTGAGTCATTCTTTCCTCCCCAAATGGAGACTAATTCTGTCCCTCAGAATGTTTTCTCATAGTTCCCCTACCACTGTTGATAGACTCACTGGTCTGTAGTTTCCTGGTTTATCCCTATCAACCTTCTTGAATAATGATACCACAATAGTTCTCCTGTAGTTCCATGACCAGAAAGGATTTGAAAATTAATGTCAAGGCCCTTGCAATTTTCATCCCTGCCTCCCACACCAGCCTAGGATATGTCCCATCTAGGCCTGGAAATTTATCCATGTTCAAGCCTACTAAGACTTTCTCTCACTGCTAATTTACTCAAGTATATCACAGTCATGCTCCCGGATTTCTACACCTACATTGTCCTGCTTGTTCTGATCTGTTGCAAATACACATGCAAAGCCTCATCTATGTCTTCTGGCTCCACACACACCTCGCCACTTCTGTCCCTAATGGGCCTTACTCTTTCCTTGGTTATTCTTTTGACCCTAATATCCTTATCAAGCACCTTTGCACTTTTCTTAATGTTACCTGCCATGGTTTATTTCATATCCCCTCTTTGCTGTCTTATTTTAAATGCTGCACTTTCTCTATTCCTCTAGGTCATTTGCTATTTTCAGCCTTTGGTATCTACCATAAGCTTCCTTTTTTTTCCTTATCCAATCCTGCTCATTCCTTGATATATTGGTTGAACTTGTTGGTACCACTCTTCATCTTTATGGAAACATACTGGCTCTGGACTCTCACTATTGCCCATTTGAATTATCTACCCCTGCTCTGATGTGGATTTTCCTGCAAGTAGCTGCTCCCAGACCACTTTGGCCAGATCCTGTTTCATCTTATCAAAATATGCCAATTCAGAACCTTTATCTTGAGCCCATCTTTTTCCTTACCCACAATTCCTTTTAATCTTATTGAATTACAGTCACTCACCAAAATGTCACAATGACCAATTGCCCAGGTTTGTTCTTTAAAGTTCAGTTCAGCATGCTCCCCTCTGTTCTAGGAGTTTCATCATGTTATTTTACAAAACTCTCCCGGACATACTCAAGAATACTGCCTCCTCTAAGCCTTTCATACTTTGTCTATCTCATTTAATATTGGAGAAGTTGAAATCCCCTCTTATTATAACACCGTTATCTTTACACTTCTCTGAGGTTTGCTTATGACATTTGTCTTTCAACTCTCCATGACTGTTTGGGGGTCTATAGTACCCGCTCTCCCTCACCCTTCCCATATTCCCAGCCCCCATACCACAAACTGATGCCCTCTTTATGCTTTTAGTTTCTACCTATATGGCCTCATATCAGAAATCTTCTAACATATCACCACATCTTCTCTCCTTGACCAATATTGCAACACCTCCTCCTCTGTTACACCCCTGTATCTTGTCTAAAGATTCTGCACCCCAGCAAAATGAGCTGCTAGTCCTGCCCTCCCTCAACCATGATAGCAATGATGCCCATGCATTAATCACATCTCCCTGATATAGGAAGGATGTCGTGAAACTTGAAAGGGTCCAGAAAAGACTTAGAAAGATGTTGCCAGGGTTGGAGGTTTTGAGCTATAGGGAGAGACTGAAAAGGCTGTGACTATTTTCCCTGGAATTTTGGAGGCTGAGGGATGACCTTACAGACGTTTATAAAGTCATGAGGGATATGGATAAGGTGAATAGCCAAGGTCTTTTCCCTGGGGTGAGGGAGTCCGAAACTCGAGGGCATAGGTTTAAGGTGATAAGGGAAAGATTTAAAAGGGACTGAAGGGGCAACATTTTCACGCAGAGGGTGCTGCATTCATGGATTAAGCTGCCAGAAGAAGTGGTAGAGGCTGGTAAAATTACAACATTTAAAAGGCATCCAGATGGGCATATGAATAGGAAGGGTTTAGAAGGATATGGGCCAAATGTTGGCAAATAGGACTAGATTAATTTAGGATATCTGTCAGCATGGACAAGTTGGACTGACGGGTCTATTTCCATGCTGTACAGCTCTATGACAGTGACTCTATAACATCCTCAACTCATCTGCTCTACTTGCAAGACTTCTTGCATTAGAATATATGCCATCCAACCTTACCATGCTCCCTAAGCCTTAAATTGACTATATTTACACTTCTTTCCAGATTGACTTGGTGGTTCGTCTGTACTTGTCCATGCATCACCCACTATGGTACCTCCACTCTGTGTACCATCTCCTTGCCAACTTAGTTTAAATTTCAACCAAGTGGCCGACAAACTCTCCTGAAAGGATGTTCAGTCGTTGCAATACATATTTGTCTCATTCAGTGTAAGTCACACCACATCCTGCAAAGATATCACTTGCTCAGTTTACAACCTGAGTTCACAAATCACTTATTCAGTGCAAATCCCTCCTTACTCAGCACGGACATCACTCAATGTAAAGCACTCTTACCCACATTTACATCACTTTCTCAATGTCAAACTGATCTTCTCCAGCATGGAAATCCCTCACCAAGTGTAAAACTTACCTTCTCCAGTATTAACATCACTCTCTTGGCATTTAACTTTGTCTATATAAAGTCCCCTCATGCTTTCTTCAGTTTCTCACCTTAAGCATTTCATCCTGTATCATGTGAGATATTGACACTGTGTCAGTATCTTGGCATTCCTTCCTGTAGTGCTGTAATTTGAGTGTGTCTTTGTTGAGACGTTAAACAACTTCTTAAGCCCACCCTAGAGTAACATACTTAACCACAATGCTGATATATAAGAGACATCCCAGTTAGTGATGTAGTCACAGTGAATAAACTCAATTTTCACCCTGTTTTTCCTTTTCTGAGACAGTGTATTTGAAGTTTTCTCCCAGCCTAAGATTTCCACAGTTTGCAGTCTTTGATATCATACTCCCATGAATTAGTTTTTATGCCACATATCTTAGGGTTGATTTCAATCTTTCCTTGTAGTTATTGTTCTGGCCTCTAATACTTCACTTGCTGGTACTCAGTTTCAATTAATTATTTTGTGAATTTGAAGTCATCTAATGATAAATACATGTGAAGACCACAAAACTGTCCTTTAATATCTATAGTTTCAATACAGCTAGCATTGTTTGTTGATACAAAAACACATTGGACTAAATTCTGCTGAAATCATAATGTTTTCCAAGAAATACACACTGTTACTAATGTGTAAATCAGCCATTGATTTATGGCAAGGAAAAGGCAACCTGTGTCACAGTTTGTACAATTATCAGGTTACATAGTGTGCAAGGACAGCTAACCTGTCTTTAAAATGGATACCAAGTCTTAAAGATGGCTCCCAAGACCGCAGACTATCGTTGGCAATTAAGCTGGTATTGGGATAAGATTGTACTTATCCCAGGAGGAAATATAAGACACCTCTTTGAAAGTCCAGGAACATTTTCAAGTGTAAACCAAGTATCCCCGATGACGGTAGCCCTGCAACAAGAACCATTCAAACTAATGGCTGAGATAGTTAAAACTTAATTACCTTGACTGAAAGGCATTTAATATGGAAAAACCACAAAGGTGTTTTGGGATAACAACCACCTTTATTTTGAACTGTGTAAGATTCTGTGAGACACAATTTTGACAGAACTCTGAGAGTACAGTCAGAGGGTTCTCAACAGGGAAAGAGCTAAACGCAAACCAGCTAAGGACCTTTATGC
Organism: Ginglymostoma cirratum; assembly: GCA_024137785.1. Classification (NCBI taxonomy): domain Eukaryota; kingdom Metazoa; phylum Chordata; class Chondrichthyes; order Orectolobiformes; family Ginglymostomatidae; genus Ginglymostoma; species Ginglymostoma cirratum. The sequence continues at coordinate 661,712 of JAHRHZ010000112.1, forward strand.
TGAACCAGACTACCAAGGGCCACAAGTTTCAGCAAGGTAAAATAAAGGAGCCTTTATTCTCTTTTGGAATCTGTTCTGCATTCGGCTAATGTTCTAGGGACCTGAGTTTAAATCCTGCAAAGGCAGATGATGGAATTTGGATTGAAAACTAAAATCTGGAATTAAGAATCTAATGATGACCGTAAAACCAGTGTTTACTGTTGGAAAAAAACATCTGGCTCACTAACATCCTTCAGAGTAGGAATTCTGCCTTCTCACCTGGTCTGAACTACATATGATTCCAGAACCACAGCCATGTGGTTGACTCGCAATTACCCTGTCAAATAGCCTAGCGAGCTATTAAGATGTAGTGGTCACTGCAAAGTGTCACAGAAATGAAACCGAATGGACCACTTCGCATCAACCTAGGCACCGGAAAAGTCAATGGTGGAAACAGCCTCCTTAACCCTTTGAGCTGAGAAGAAAGATGGGAGAGCTGTCTCACAGACTAATTAAACAACAGCCTGACATAGTCATACTAACGGAATCATACCACATATAAAATGTTGCAAGCTCCATCACCATCCCTAGATGTGTCCTTTCCCATAGGCAGGACAGACACAGTAGAGATGGCAGCACAGTTGGAAGGGGTTGCCCTGGTAGTAGTCAACATTGGGTCTGGACCCTATAAAGTCTCATGGCTTCAGACTAAACATAGGCAGGGAAGCTTCCAGGTGGTTACTTTGTGCCATCCTTCTTCAGCTGATGTTGAACAACACTTGGAGGAAGCATTGAGAGCGGAAGGGATCGAATTATACTTTGGGTAGGAGATTTCAATGTCTCCCACCAAGAGTGGCTCGGCAGTAGCACCACAAGTTGAGCTAATTGGATCCTAAAGGACATAGCTGCTATTCTGAGTCCATAGCAGGGGGTTACGGGACCAAGAAGAAGGAAAATATACTTGACTTTATCATTACCAATCTGATGGCTGCAAATGCCACAACAGTATCAGTAAGACTGACCACTGCAAAGACCTGGTGGAGACAAAGTCCTGCATTCACATTGAGAATATCCTCCATTGTGCTGTGTGGCACTATCACCATGCTAAATGGGGCAGATTCAGACAGATGTGGCAACTCAAGACTAAGCATCTATGTGGTGTTGTGGGTAATCAATAGCAGCAGAATTGTACTCCAGCACCAGGGACCCCGTTCGATTCCAGCCTTGGTCAACTGTCTGTGTGGAGTTTGCACATTCTCCGCGTGTCTGCGCGGGTTTCCTCTGGGTGCTCCGGTTTCCTCCCACAGTTGAAAGATGTGCAGGTTAGGTGGATTGGCCATGCTAAATTGCCCATAGTGTTCAGGGATGTATAGATTAGGTGGGTTATAGGGGGATGGGTCTGGGTGGGATGCTCTGAGATTCGGTGTGGACTTGTTGGGCCGAAGGGCCTGTTTCCACACTGTAGTGATTCTATGATTCTATGAGCACAACCTGCAACCTCATAGCCCAGAAAACATAGATCAATTGAAGGCAATGGGACAGCAGGATATAGATCAATTGGAGACATGGGCAGAAAAATGGCACATGGAGTTTAATCCGACAAATGTAAAGTGATGCATTTTGGAAGGTCAAGTACAGGGAGAAATTATACAGTGAATGGCAGAACCCTTAGGAGTATTGACATGCAGAAAGATCTGGATGTGCAGGTCCACAGATCACATAAAGTGGCAGCACAGGTAGACGGGTAGTGAAAAAGGCTTATGGCATGCCTGCCTTCACTGTAAGGGGCACATTCAATATAAGGATAGACAAGGTATGCTGTAGCCTTATAGAACTTCAGTTGGCCACAGTTGGAACATTGTGTACAGTTCTGGATACCACACAACCAGAAGGATTTGGATGCTTTGGAGAAGGTACAGAAAAGGTTTAGCAGGATGTTTCCTGGTATGGGGGCTTTTAGCTATGAAGAAAGGTGTGCTAGACTGGGTTTGTTTTTACAGGAAGGCAGGATGTTGAGGGGCAACCTGATAAAAGTTTATAAGATTGTGAATGGCATGGATAGAGTGGAAAATATGAGGCTTTTTCCCAGGGTGGAAGAGTCAATTACTAGGGGACACAGGTTCAAGGTGTGAACCTTGGGGGAGAGGCGGGTGGAGAGTTTAAAACAAATGTGCGATGCAAGTTTCTCACACAAAGGGTGATGAGTGCCTGAGACACGTTGCCAGGGGTGGTGGTGGAAGAAGACACTATAGCTGAATCAAGAAGCACTTGGATGAATACATGAATAGGAAGAGAATAGAGGGATATGGATCCTGCAAGTGAAGACAGTTTTAGTATGGAACGGCAAAATGTGTCAGTGCAGGCTTGGCGGGCTGAAGTGCCTGTTCCCATGCTGTATTGTTCTTTGTTCTTGTTATTATATGCCCATCCAACCATCAGCATCAAGCCAGGGATCAATTCTAGTTCAATGGAGAGTGCAGGTAGGGTGTCAGAATCAGCACCAGGCATACCTAAAAATGAGGTGTCAACTTGGTGAAGCCATCAAAGGAATACTTGAATGCCAAACAGCACAAGCAACAAATGATAGATAGAGCTAAATGTTCCACAAACAATGGATCGGTACTCAGCTCTGCAATCTTGCACATTCAATAGTAAATGGTGGTGGAGAATCAAACGATTCATTGGAGGAGGCAGCTCCATAAATATCTCCATCCTCAATGCTAAAAGAGGTCAAGACATCCATGCCAAAGAGCTAAGGCAATTCGCAGCAATTTTTAGCTAGAAGTGTCAAGTGGATGATCCATCTTAGCCTCCTCCAGTGGTCTCCAGCATTACAAATACCAATCATCAGCAAATTTGATTCTTTCCACACGATATCAAGGAACAGCTGGAGGCATCGGATTCTGCAAAGACTATGGACCCTATCAACATTCCTACAATTATACTGAAGACTTGTTCTTCAAAATTTACCACTTCCCTAGTATGGTTACAACACTAGCATCTACACAACTATGCAGAAAATTGCCCAGATTTATCCTGCAGGGCAAATCCAACCCAGCCAACCAATGCTCTATCAGGCTACTCTCGATCATCAAAGCTTTGGAAGATGTTATCAATAGTGCAATCAAGCAGCACCTGGTCAGCAATAACCTGCTGACTGGTGTCCAGTTTGGGTTCTGCCAGGGTCAACCAGCTCCTGACCTCATTATAGCCTTGGTTCAAACATGGACAAAAGAGCTGAATTCCAGAAGTGAGGGGAAAGCGACAACCCTTGGCCAAGTGTGGCATCAAGGAGCCTGAGCAAAACTGGAATCAACAGGAACCAGGGGCAAATTCTCCACTGGTTGGAGTCAAACTTAGCACATAGAAAGGTGGTTGTGGTTGTTGAAGGTCAGTTATTGCAGGTCCAGGACAAGTTTGCAGGAGTTCCTCAGGGTAGTGTCCCAGGCCCAACCATCTTTAGCCGCTTCATCAATGATCTTCCTTCCATCATAAGGTCAGAAGTGGTGATGTTCACTAATGATTGCACAATGTTCAGCACCATTTACGACTTCTTAGATACTGAAGCAGTTCAAGTTCAAATGAACAAGATCTGGACAACATTCTGGCTTGAGCTGACAAGAGGCAAGTAACGTGCATGCCACAAAATGCTGAGCAATGACCATCTCCAATAAGGGACAAAATTTAACTATTAACTGTGTTTCTTTATTTTTCTATGCTTTAGTAAGAAGAACTGAAGTGCTTAACTTGCTTTCTTTATTTTTCTGCTTTGTACTAAGATTCTGTGCTTAGGTGCATTTGTACTTAAGATGGCACCATAAATGGCAGCTTGTAAACTTTTCACCGTACTCATGCGAGTGAGTACATGTGACAACAAAGGCTAATCCTAACTCGAAAATTCTAATTCTAATTCTAACCATTGCCCCTTGACATTCAATGGTATTACCATCACTGAATCCCCAACTATCAACATCCTTGGTATTACCAATGACCAGAAACTCAACTGGATTTGCCATAATAAATACAATTACTAAGTCAGAGGCTAGGAATACTGCAACAAATAACTCACCTCTTGACTCCCATAGCCTGTCCATCATCTACAAGGCACAAGTCAGAAGTGTGATGGCGTACTCTCTTCTTGCCTGGATGGGTACAGCTCCAACAATACTCAAGAACCTTGACACCATCCAGAACAAAGCAGCCCCCTTGATTGGCATCACATCCACAAGCATTCACTTCCTCCACCACTGATGATCAGTAGCAGCAGGGTGTACCGTCTACAAGACCCACTGCAGGAATTCACCAAAGATCCTCAGGATCAGAACAGAGATAGAGGGCTTGGGGACATGGTGCGATGAAAACAATCTGTCTCTTAGCGTCGACAAAACTATAAAACTGATCATTAACTTCAGAGAGAAAGGAGGAGGACATGCCCCCATCTACATCAATGGAACTGAGGTTGTGAGAGTGAAGAGCATCAAGTTCGTTGGAGTGGCGATAACTGACGGCCTGTCTTAGACTTCCCACATAAACGTGACAGTCAAGAAGGCACAACATTGCTTCTTCTTCCTCAGGGGGCTCAGGAAATCTGGCATGTCCATAAGTTCCCTCACCAACTTCTACAGATGTACCATTGAAAGCATACTGTCCAGGTGCATAATGGCCTGATATGGTAACTGCTCTGCCCAGGACCTTAAGAAAGTATGGAAGCTGGTGTGCACAGCCCAGACTATCACAGAAGCCAACCTTCTATCCATGGGCTCTATCTAAATGGCTTGCTGTTGCGGAAGGGCAGCCAACTTCATCAAAGACTCATTGCATCCTGGTAATGACCTCCTACAATCTCTTCCGTCAGGCAGAAGATACAGAAGCCTGAACACACGCACAAGCAGGTTCAGGAACAGTTTCTTTCCGGCCATTGTCAGACTGTTGAATGGACTCTAGCCTCAAATATTGTAACCTGCAACATAACCTGCATGCCTCTAAATCTTTTTTTGATCTGTACATCCTTTGCTTGCTGTGATCTGCCTGTGCCATTCGTAAATAAAGCTTTTCACTGTATTTCAGTACACGTGACAATAAAAAAAATCAATCAGGCAGCACCTTTTTTGTACACTATAGCAATCCTGCAATTCTTTTTTTATGGCACTAAATTGATTGCAGCGGCTATAAAAGTAGTTCAGAGATTAGCAATCCTACAGCAACTAACTCCCCTCCTGTCTCCCCACAGCCTATCCACCATCTACGAGGCACAAGTCAAATGTCTGATGAAATTATTTTCACTTGCCTGAATGGCAAGCTCCAACAACACTCAAGAAGCTTCCAAGGCAAAACAGCCCATTTGATTGGCACCCCAGCTACAAACATTCACTCCATCCACCAATGATGCTCAGTAGCAGCAGTGTGTACCATCTATAAGCTGCATGCAAAACTGCACTAAGCCTCCTTCAAGTATCTTCCAAACCCATGACCACGGGAAGGATAGGGGCAACAGATGCATGGGAACACCACAACCTCAAGATCCCTTCCAAGCCACTCGCCATCCTTACTTCGAAATATATTGAACATAAAGAATAAAGAAAATTACAGCACAGAAACAGGCCCTTCAACCCTCACCGACATGTTGCCCGTCACAGCTAAAACCCCCTACCCTTCCAGGGACCATATCCTTCTATCCCATCCTATTCATGTATTTGTCAAGACACCCTTTAGAAGTCACTACTGTATCTGCTTCCACTGCCTCTCCCGGAAGCTAGTTCCAGGCACCCACCACCCTTTGTGTATAAACTTTGCCTCGTACATCACCTTTAAACCTTGCCCCTTGCATCCTAAACCTATGCTCCCTAGTAACTGATTCTGCCACCCTGGGAAAAAGCTTCTGACTGTCCATGCCCTTCATAACCTTGTAGACCTCGATCAGGTTGCCCTTCAACCTCTGTCACTCCAGTGAGAACAACCCAAGTTTCTCCAGCCTCTCCTCATAGCTAATGCCTCCATACCAGGCAAGATCCTCGTAAATCTTTTCTGTACCGTCTTCAAAGCCACCACATCCTTCTGGTAGTGTGGCAACCAGAATTGAACACAATATTCCAAATGCGGTCTAACTAAGGTTTTACGAAGCTGCAACATTACCTGTCAATTTTTAAATTCAGTGCCCCAGCCGATGAAGATAAGTATGGCATATGCCTTGTTGACTACCTTCTCCACCTGCGTTGCCACTTTCAGTGACCTGTGTACCTGTACAGCCAGATCCCTATGCCTATCAGTACTCTTAAAGGTTCTGCCATTTACTGTATATTTTCCATCTGATTAGACCTTCTGAAATGTATCACCTCACACTTTTCTGGATTAAACTCCATCTACCATCTCTCTGCCCAAGTCACCAACCAATCTATCTCCTGCTGTATGCTCTGATGGTCCTCATCGCGATCTGCAATTTTACCAACCTTTGATCATCTGCAAATTTACTATTCAAACCAGTCACATTTTCTTCCAAATCATTTATATATATATTATAAATAGCAAAGGTCCCAACACTAATCCCTGAGGAATGCCACTAGTCACAGCCCTCCATTCAGAAACACACCCTTCCACTGCTACTTTCTCTCTTCTATGACCGAGCCAGTTTTTTTAATAAATCTTGCAAGCTCACCTCTGACCCTGTGCAACTTTACCTTCTGTAAGACTGTGCCATGAGGGACCTTGTCAAAGGCCTGACTGAAGTCCATGTGGACAACATTCACTGCCCTACTCTCATCAATCATCTTCGTCACTTCCTCAAAAAACTCAATCAAGTTAGTGAGGCATGACCTCCCCTTCACAAAACCATGCTGCCTCTCGATAGGATGCCCACTAATTTCCAAATAGGAGTAAATCCTGTCTCGAAGAATCCTCTCTAATAATTTCTCTACCACTGACGTAAGGCTCACCGGCCTGTAATTAACTGGATTATCTGTGCTACCCTTCTTAAACAAAGGAACAACATCGGCTATTCTCCAATCCTCTGGGACGTCCCTTGTAGCCAGTGAGGATACAAAGATTTCTCTCAAGACCCCAGTAATTTCCTCCCTTGCCTCTTTCCATTTTCTCGGGTATATCCCATCAGGCCCTGGGGACTTGTCTACCTTAATGTTTTTCAAGACCCCCACTACCCCATCCCTTTTGATCCCAACATATGCCCATTCGATCAGTGTCGCTGGATTAAAATCTTGGAATTTCCTACCTAAAAGCATTGAGAGTCTATCTACAACACAGACTGTAGCAGTTCAATAGTCAACATGGATTTGTCAAGGGCAGGTCGTGTCTCACAAACCTCAGTGAGTTTTTTGAGAAGGTGACCAAGCATGTGGATGAGGGTAGGGCAGTTGACATGGTGTACATGGACTTCAGTAAAGCCTTTGATAAGGTTCCACATGGTAGGCTATTGGAGAAAATGCGGAGACATGGGATTGAGGGAGATTTAGCAGTTTGGATTAGAAACTGGTTTTCTGAAAGAAGGCAAAGAGTGGTGGTTGACGGAAAATATTCAGCCTGGAGTCCGGTTACTAGTGGTGTGCCACAAGGATCTGTTTTGGGACCACTGCTGTTTGTCATTTTAATAAATGACTCGGACGCAGACATAGGTGGATCGGTTAGTAAGTTTGCAGGTGACACTAAAGTCGGTAGAGTGGTGGACAGTGTGGAAGAATGTTGCAGGTTGCAGGGAGACTTGAATAAACTGCAGAATTGGGCTGAAAGGTGGCAAATGGAGTTCAATGCAGATAAATGTGAGGTGATTCACTTTGAGAAGAACAATAGGAAGGCAGAATACTGGGTCAATGGAAAGATTCTTGGTAGTGTGGATGTGCAGAGGGATCTTGGTGTCCAGGTACATAGATCCCTGAAAGTTGCCACCCAGGTTGATAGTGCTGTTAAGAAGGCATACGGTGTGTTAGGTTTCATTGGTAGAGGGATTGAGTTCTGGAGCCGTGATGTCATGCTGCAACTGTACAAAACGCTAGTGCGGCCTCACTTGGAATATTGCGTACAGTTCTGGTCACCCCATTACAGGAAGGATGTGGAAGCATTGGAAAAGGTGCAGAGGAGATTTACCAGGATGTTGCCTGGTCTGGAGCGAAGGTTTTATGAGGAAAGGCTGAGGGACTTGGGTCTGTTCTCATTGGAGAGAAGAAGGCTAAGAGGGGATTTAATAGAGACCTACAAAATGATCAGAGGATTAGATAGGGTGGACAGTGAGAGTCTTTTTCCTAGGATGATGACGTCGGCTAGTACGAGGAGGCATAGCTGCAAATTGAGGGGGGATAGATTTAAGACAGATGTCAGAGGCAGGTTCTTTACTCAGAGAGTGGTAAGGGCGTGGAATGCCCTGCCTGCCAATGTAGTTAACTCAGCCACATTAGGGGCATTTAAACAGTCCTTGGATAAGCATATGGATGATGATGGGATAGTGTAGGGGGTGGGCTTAGATTAGTTCACAGGTTGGCGCAACATCGAGGGCCGAAGGGCCTGTTCTGCACTGTATTGTTCTATGTTCTATGTTCAAAAAGGCAGCTTACCATCACCTTCTCAAGCGCAAATAGTAGTAAAGGGATCAATACATGTTGGCCTAGCTAGTGACACCCACATTCCACAAGTGAATAAAAGATAAAATTATACAATGAGAAAAACTGAAGGAAGCCAAAAAAAATCCAACTTTACAGTTCATGAACCACACTGCAGATACACTTGGTATCGTGGTGATAGCTGCAGAATATGATTTCTCACAAGTGCGAGGACAATTTGCACCACTCCACCATTCTTATCACATGAGTAATACCACAATCTCTGCCTCCAGCTTGTTATCATGAACTTGTTGCACTTGCTGGTTAATTACCCATCACATTTGCCACAGGAAGTCAACACTTTTAATGAACAGTTCATCTAATGTTGTTTTGTTAAGGGTGTCTAACCAACTTCTCTTGCCTGGAAAAAAGGCAATTATCACTTGTGGATGCTCATTTCTTCATGAAATAAATGCACAAAGGCCAGTATAACATCAACAAGCCACCTTTTATTTACATGTGGAGAGTCCTAGACCAGATCTGGTTCCCTCACAGCCAGCTCTCAGAGTGAACAGAATGTCTAACATCCTGTTCTCATCTGTCAGCCAGTGCTCCGTGATTGGACTAGATTGACAGCCTGAATTAGGGAACTCATATTCTATGAAGCACACCTGGCTGACCTTATTATAATCACTACACTTCTGGTTATGGATTATCACTTTTCCTTAATCAGTGCACTCAGAAGAGCCATGTTGGACTCAAAATGTTAACTCTCTTTCTCTCTCAAAAGATGCTGCCAGACCTAAGTTTCTCCAGCATTCTGTGTTTTTAAAATTCATATCACCAATATCTGCAGTGCTTATTTTTTAAATCACTGTTCCTTTCTGCATTCTCTCCAAATGCAGTCATACTTCCTCTTTCTGTACATGTTTGAACTTTGACTTCATCAACTCCAATTCACCCACTCCAGTTTACTCTTATTCACACTCCTCTCACTATTTATAAAACAAACTTTATATCACATTAGTTCTGAAGATTGTTCCATTTTATACAAGTTCCCAGATGTCTCATTGCATTCGCAGATTCTCATTAACAAGTCTCACTTGACGCAACTTTGAGTGTAAATATATAAAACTAAACAAAAGACAAGGTAGACAGAAAGATTGCTTCTAATGGGTGGCATGGTGGGTCAGTGGTTAGCACTGTAGCCTCACAGCGCCAGGGTCTTAGGTTTGATTCCAGCCTCAGGAGACTGCCTGTGTGGAGTTTGCACATTCTCCCCGTGTCTGCGTGGGTTTCCTCCCACAGTCCAAAGATGTGCAGGCTAGGTGGATTGGCCATGCTAAATTACCCATAGTGTTCAGGGGGATGGGTTTGGGTGGGATGTTCCAAGGGTCGGTGTGGACTTGTTGGGCCAAAGGGCCTGTCCCCACACTGTAGGGATTCTAATTCTAATGACTGGACAGTCCTGAACCAGTGGCTATCGTCAAAGGATATGGGGCCAATCGTTTAGGGCTACGATGAGGAGAATTTTCTTCACCCAGAAAATGGTGAACTTGTGGAATCCTTTGTCACACAACGTGGTTGAAGCCAAAATGTTGAATGTTTTCAAGAAAGTGATAGAATCATAGAATCACAGAATCCGAACAGTGTGAAAACAGGCCATTCGGCCCAACAAGATCACTGATCCTCTGAACAGCATCCCAGCCAGACCCATCCCCTTACCCCTTTAACCCACCTAATGTACACATCCTTGAACTCTATGCGGAACTTAGTACAGCCAATTCACCTAACCTGCACATCTTTGGATAGATACAGTTCTTTGGGCTGAATGGATGAAGGGGTACAGGGAGAAAGCAGGAACAGAGTATTGAGTTGAATGATCAGCCATGATCACATCGAATGGCAGAGCCAGCCTGATGGGCAAAATGGCCTACTCTTGCTTCAGTTTTCTATGTTTATAGGTTTCTCTGTATGGAAATAAGTAACTAACAGGACACACAACAAGACTTCCTGCACCCAAAAAAATTTGGCTTATTTGTTTTATCCTTGCCCAAATAATCTGAAGAGCTTAGCTTCAGCAACATGGATGGGAGTTTTCAAGAATTCTGAAATGCCTTTTGAAAGTAACCTAGGATTTGGACCCTTAAGTGAGGAAGGGCTAAATAAATGAAGATTATGGTTCAACAGACAAAGATATATCCAGTCCGTTCTTTTTTTCAAAGTCATGGCTCTGTGGTTAGCACTGCTGCATCACAGACTCCAGGGACCTGGATTCGATTCCACCCTTGGACGACTGTCTATGTGGAGTTTGCACATTCTCCCCGTGTCTGCATGGGTTTCTTCCAGGTGCTCTGGTTTCCTCCCACAGTCCAAAGATGTGCAGGCTAGGTGGATTGGCCATGCTAAATTACCCATAGGGTTCAGGGATGTGTAGATTAGGTGGGTTATAGGGGGATGGGTCTAGGTAGGATGCTCTTAGGGTCAGTGTGGACTTGTTGGGCCAAAGGGCTTGTTTCCACACCGTAGTGATTCTATGATCTATGAAATCCCAGGTTGTTCTAAATTGCTGCAGATTTTGATGCTGTGCTGGTCATTCTCATTATTGTTCATGTTCCTTTATTAACATTTGTAAGTCTGTAATCTAATATAACATTTTATTTCAAGAATTGTTCTGTTACCAATCATTGTTGGGGAAGATATCACTAACTGTTGCATGTATCCCACCTTGATTGGAATATGGCCACTTTCTTCAGCACTTGTTCAGGAATGGCCCACTTCCTGACACATAGTCATGACCTGTTTGGCTATGCCTGCTATTTCTGTGACAGTGACAGTGAGCTGTGACTGAAGAATGCCGTGTACTTACCTCCCTGCACACAGTAATAGGGCAGTCATTCAGTCCACTGTGCCCTTCATTTCAGCAAAATCCTCTTTCCAGTCTGTGGCATTGTGCTTCAGTCTCAGACCAGTGCAGCATGATGTTCATAGCAAAAGGGTTGAAATTATTGTGGAGCTGGAGGAACATAGCAGGTCAGGCAGCATCAGAGGAGTAGGAAAGTTGACGTTTTGAGTTGGGACCCTTCTTCAGAAATCCGAAATGTTGCCCTTCCTAGTCCTTTGATGGTGCCTGACCAGCTGTGTTCCTCCAGCTCCACACTGTGTTGTCTCTGACTCCAGCATCAGCAGTTGTTGCTATATCTAGGAACAAAAACAAAGTTGCTGAAAAAGATTGGCAGGTGTGGTAACATCTGTGAAGAACAAATCAAAGTTAAGGTTTCGGGTCTGGTGACCCTTCCTCAGAACTGATAGTGAGTCACAGATGTTGCCAGGCCTTTTTATAGATAGAATTTTTTTTATAGGTAGAATTTATAGAATACGTACAGTGTGGAAACAGGCCCTTTGGCCCCAACAAGTCCACACCGACCCTCAGTGCATCCCACTCAGACCCATCCCCCTCTGACCCATCCCCCTCAGACCCATCCCCCTATAACCTACCTAATCTACACATCCCTGAACATTACGGGCAATTTAGCATGGCCAATCCACCTAGCCTGCATATCTTTGGACTGTGGGAGGAAACCGGAGCACCCAGAGAAAACCCATGCAGACACGGGGAGAACGTGCAAACTCCACACAGACAGTTGACCAAGGGTGGAATCGATCCCGGGTCCCTGGAGCTGTGAGGCAGCAGTGTTAACCTCGGAGTCACCGTGCCGCCTTTATCCAGAAACTTTGTTTTTGTTCCTGATTTATAGCATCCGCAGTTCTTTTGGTTTTTACTTGCTATCTCCAGGTTGAACTTATTGCCTCATCCCCATGATATTGCATGACTGATATTGATTTATTTGATTTTATTTTATGCAAGTACGTAAGTACAGGAATACAATGAAAATTGTACAATGTTGCCACACAAGGCGACACCTTAGGTACAAGTACCCAGGTACAGAATCTTAAGAACAACATGTAAAACATATGAAATAAGGTTATAGGTTACACATTGCCGACCTTCTTAGTTTTAAGTCGAAAATAAAGAAATAAAACTGAAAGGTCAAGCACTGGACAGCACTGCTGCCTCACAGCACCAAGGACAGAGGTTCGATTCTCACCTCGGGTGATTGTCTTTGTGGAGTTTACACATTCTCCCCGTGTTTGCATGGGTTTCCGCTGAGTGCTCTGGTTTTATCCCACAGTCCAAAGATGTGCAGGTTAGGTTGATTGGCCATGTTAATTACGCATAGTGTTTAGGGACCTGTAGACTCGGTGGGTTACAGGGGCAGGGAGATGGGTCTGGGTGGAATGCTCTTCAGAGGTTCGGTGTAGATTTGTTGGGCTGAAGGGCCTGTTTCCACACTGTAAGGATTCTTTGAATAGAGTCTTTCTTAAGTGCCTAGCCACGGTGGAACCGCATTTCGAGGAATCACCTCGAGATCGGAAGTTCAGACTGAGGCCATGCTAGGCTGAGAGACTGCCATGTACTGCCGAAAGACCACAATGCCAGACGGAGAGACTGCCATGCTGGGCCACTGAGAAATCGCCACAGCAGACCAAGAGTCTGCCATGCCAGGCCTGGAGGCCAACGTGCCAAGCTGGGAGCCCGCTATGCCAGGCCGGGAGGTGGCCCCACCAAGCTGGAAGGCTGCCTCGCCAAGTCTGCATTAAGTCTGTGGCCAGAAGAAAGAAGAGAGAAAGATGAAAAAAAAGCACAGAAGTCAAAGAGAGAATAAAAGAAAAAGAAGCAGATGGAGTGGATGAGCTCTGTCTGAAGTGTCTTACTCCGCTGCCATCTTGTGGATATTGTAAACATAACCCATTGCCAATTGGATGTGACAATGCCCAGCAGCTGACAACATGCCGCAATTTCCTTGCTTCTTTTAAGATATACAAGTTAATGAGAAGTTTTCTGCAAAATTCTTTGAACCTGCCATACATAACTGTAGCTGTTGGTGGACCATGAGATCATAAGAGGTAGGAGCAAATATACGACATTCAGCTCTTTGATTCAGCTCTCCAATTCAATGAGATTATAGCTGATCTGATAATACTCAACTCCATTTTCCTGCCTTTTCCCCATAACCCTCAATTCCCCTACTGATTAAATATTTGTCTCAGAATATCCTTAATGACCCAACCTCGACAATACTCTGCAGTAAAGAATTCCATACATTCTGTGCCCTCTGCCAAAAAATCATCATCTTTGATATTGCGATCTCCCTCTTTGTTCACAACACTATGCAATGATGGCATAATGGACCTGCTTTTGAGAAGAGGATTCAGGGTCACATCTGATCATCTGAGAACTTCCTGCACATTTGTGCTTATATATATTTATGTATGAACTGAGCCAGCAATCTCAGGATTTGGGAAGATTGTTAATGACCACATGAGATTCAATACCCCAACTGGAATAGATGCCTACGTGGAGGTAAATGCCCCCTGCTCTCTCTCTTTCTCTCTCTCTCCATGTTGCTTTTCTTCCATTGGGCAAGTGATAATGGTGTCCGCCCCTGCCCCCGACAAGCATTGCAACAAGTATGAAATACAGAAACAAAAACAGAAACAACTGGAAAAGCTCAGCAGGTCTGGCAGCAACTGTGGAAGGAAGTCAGAGTTAACGTTTTGGGTCCTGTGACCCTGAATTTCTGAAGCAGGGTCACTGGATCTGAATACATTAACTCTGATTTCTCACCACTGATGCTGCCAGACCTACTGAGCTTCTCTAGCAATATCTGTTTTGGTTTCCAATTTACAGCATCCACAGTTCCCGCAGTTTTTATTTAGTACGAAATACAGGTTGGCTTGACTGGCTGATATGGCCTCAAACTTCCTTTTATTTTTGTGGTGATCATTTAATGTTGCACTCAGCTTTACAACACATGGGCAGCATGGTGGCTCAGTGGTTAGCAAAGCTGCCTCACAGTGCCAGGGACCCACTTTCAATTCCACCCTCAAGCATACGTCTGTGTGGAGTTTGCACATTCTCCCATGTCTGCACAGGTTCCCTGCAGGGGCTCTGGTTTCCTCCCACTTTCCAAAGGTGTGCAGGTTAGATGGATTGACCATGCTAAATTGCCCATAATATCCAGGGAAGTGTAGGCTAGGTGGATTAGCCATGGGAAATGCAGGATTACAGGGCAGTGGGTCTGGGTGGGACGCTCTTCGAAGAGGTTGGTGTGAACTCAGTGGGCTGAATGACTTGCTTCTACACAGTAGGATTCTTTTGATTAACCTACATCATTGCAGTCTTTAAAACTGAGTGTATTTTAGCTTTTATTACCTTGTAATAAAGTGATTACAAGTATTAGCTTGGTCGCAGTCTCTGCAGAAGTGCTAGTGGCAGGTCCCTTCCAACAAAGCTCCTTTTCAAACCACTCATCATCTGAAGTTGGAAATATATCACCATTCCTTCAGTGTGGCAGTGTCAAAATCCTGAAACTTTCTCTGTAACAGCATTGAGGGTCTACTTACAGCACATGGGCTGTAGCAGTTCAAGAAAGCACCTTTTCACAGACAATGAGAGATGGGCGATAAATGTTGGCCCAACCAGTGATTCCCACATCCTACAATAAATAAAAAAAGGGGGTATCTTTCCATAAAGACCAACAGGAACATTGTAAGAATTCCCATCCTCCCAACTTTGTCTGTAGGTGTTTTAAAGCAGCGCTAATTTCTAAATGTGCTACAATATGTTGCTTAGGAAACAATGACTTTGTAATAATGATGTGAAATAGTAGGCTGATCATGCATTAATCAAGAGTGACAACGTAGGACAATTTTGAGAATTCTTTATCCTCACAGTTGTGCAGTCATTGAATATATTCAAGATATTCTATTTTAATGTATTTAAGGGAAGCATACCTATCTGGTCTGATCTAAATGTGGTTCCAAACCCAAATATGTAGTGGCTTCTGCCCTCTGAGTAATGAAGCTTGGGCAATAAATGTGACCTGGACAGTGAAGCCCATGTTCCCATGAAGTTATAAAAGAAAATGATGGCGAGTAATAGGCTTTGGAATTCTGAGGAAAAATGGAGGAGCAAGGAGATAGGGCAGTCTAGTGGAGTTGAGGTTGGATGTCAGCCGTGATATTATTCAACAACAAACCAGTCTCAAGAGGCTGAAAGGGTCATTCCTGCTCCTCTTTCTCATGTTCTTAAAAATGGTCATTTTAAAAAACAACACTATTGAGCAATCCACAGAGTCAACAATCTGACTTTACATTATTTCGGTACACATAAGCTATTTCCAATCTTCTGTCATGGAGAGTCTGATCAATAAAGCTTGGGTCGTTAGACAGCAAGAACATTAGGGACCCCCTCTGCATTCCCCAGCTACCTGTCACCATGTTAAAACAGAAATATAAACTAAAATACATGGATCAATAGGTCAGTAGATTGTCACCTTCTACAAGTTTCAGAATAAGAGGCAAGCCATTTAGGACTGAGATAAGGAGGAATTTCTTCACTCAGAGGATGGAAAATATTTGGAAGACTTTAGCTAGAGGGAAGTGGAGTATGTTCAAGACTGAAATCAAAAGCTTTTTAGATCTTAAAGTTTTTTTTTGCATTCACAGGATGTGGGCATCATCAGCTGAGTCAGTATTTCTTGCTTATCCCTAAATGTCCAGAGAAAAGTTAAGAGTCAACAACATTCCTGTGGTCTAGAGTCACTGACCAGGTAAAGATAACAGTTTCCTTCTCTTCCTTAATGACTCAGATCAACAATGGTTTAGTGGTCACGATTAGACTCTCAATTCCAGATTTTTATTGAATTCAAATTCTACAAACTACCGTGGCAAGATTTGAACCTTGGTCCCCATAACATTACCTGGGTCTCTATATTGATTTTATAGCAATAATACCACAAAACCATCACCTCTCAATATTAAGGGACATGGTGTTACACCTCACTGGTGTACTGCATTGGAAATCAATTCCAGCTATACCCAAACTTGTCACAATTGTTTTAAAGATTTTATCAAGGTACGCAAATTCTCCCATTTACCTGTCTTTTTAGACCCAAATTTGATTGAAAGCATGGACCAAATTTTTGTATTTAACACAATTTACTATTTATTAGAAATGCTACAGCATTTAGACTCTAGCTACAGGTAAACAATTATGAAGTACCAACATACATAGTTCCACTAGTCAAACTCTAACATCTCATTTAAAAAAAAATTCCTGACACATACATGCAGGTAAAACACTGGTGTTTTGAGTGGAGAAAAAGACTGAAAGACCATGTCCACAGAGCTTACTAATACTATTCTTTTGACTTGCTAGGATTTCCTGCTCCTTTATTTCACTTCTCTAGGTAGTTACACTTGCTTGCTGGAGGCACAGACTAACTTGTTCACAATTTATAACGTCTTTGACTTATTGGTTAAAAACAACAGCAGACAGCAACTGGCGAGGGAAAATAAATTGGCTATGTTCAAGATTTATGGTTTTTTTAAAGCTGCAGAAAGATAGACACCACCTACTTTTCTAGAGGTCCAAAGACTTTTGGCTATATTATTCACACCCATAAGCTGTTCAGCTACATAGCAGCCAATCACATCATTGCTGGCAGGCAGAAGGGCTTTGTTATCAATACCCGGTCACCACTCACAGACCAGTTACTTGTCGCTGGCCAAATCTCACATTGTACAAATCGCCTTGGTGCCAGTCCATCTACAGTAACCCCGACCCCGCTGACTGAACAAACAGCACTTAGAATAGGTGCTGATATCTTTCTTTTAAAATGTACAGCAATCCCTTCCATAATGCTTGCTTTTTTAAAACAGCCCTTTTCCTGTTACAGTCTGAAAAACAAAAATACAGAATCGTAAAAAGATTACGGTCTTTATAATGGGGATGTTGAGGAAAACTTCTACTGGGGTAGAAGATCAGCCATGACCTTATTGAATGATGGAGCAGGAGTGAGTGGTTGAGTGATCTACTCCTGCTCCTAGTGCCTATGTTCCTATGTTTACACTCATGAACACCAATGGCAAGTGTTAGTATTTATTTTGGAATGAATATGTCATCTGTTATTCCTTAATCTTTCCAACCTTACCCTTCAGAAAACAGAAACATAATGCCTGTGAACTCCCATCATTGCACTCTTGAAAGCCTCTCATTTGCCAGTGGTGCCTTTATCTGCGAACAGCCTATCCAGTCAACTTTTGAAAGTTCTTGTCTCATACCATTAAAATTTGCTTTACTCCAATTAAAAACTTGTACTTTTATGGAAGGCCTGCCTTTTTCCGTAACACTTTTGAAACAAATAGAATTATGATTGCTAGAGCCAAACTGTTCCCCTACTTTTACTTCAGTCACTTGCCCTGCCTTATTACCCAAAAGAAGGACTACTTCTCCTTCTCTAGTAGGAGCATCCACATATTGGTAAAGAAAATTGTCTTCTACACATTTAACAAATTCTTCATGATCCAAACCATGAACACAATGGTAGCCCAGTCAATGTCTGGAAAATTAAAATCCCATATTATTATAACCTTATTATGCTTACACATATCTGAGATCTCCCTACATGTTTGTTTCTCAATTTCCCTCTTACTATTGGGGGACCTATAGTACAACCCCATCAAGGTGATCTTTCCTTTCTTATTTCTAATTTCTACACATACATTTTCACTGGACGATTCTTCAGAAATATCTTCCCTAGTTACAGCAGTAATGCATTCCTTAATCAAAAACACCACCCTCAACCCCCTTTTATTGCCTCCTTTCCTTTCTTTCCCACAGCATCTAAAACCCAGAACATTGAGCTGCCAGTCTTGTCCATCTCTCAGCCAAGTTTCTGTAACAGCTGTGACATCCCAATCCCAAGTTCTTAAACATGCCCTGAGTTCATCAGCCTTACCTGTAAGACCCCTTGCATTGAAATAAATACAATTTAGTTCTTCAGAGTTACTATAAATTCTGACTCTCTTTTCTTACTTTTCGGTTTGACGTGCTCTCTTCACATTTGGAACGTTTACCATCAACCTTTCTGTTTACACTGCTACTTAGAATTCCTCCACTCCCCCTCTCTATCAGTATAAAGTCTCTCTTAATGGAATAAGCAAATCTCCCTGCTAAGATATTGGTCCTTTTCCAGTTCAGGTTAGGCCCATCCTTTTTGAACAGTGTTTTCTGATCCCAAAAGACATTCCAATTGTCCAAAAACCTGAATCCATTCAACCATCGATTTATTTCATTTATTCTTTTATTCCTTCCCTTGTTTGAGTTTGGCATTGGGAGTAAACGAGAGACAACTACTTTTAAAGCTCTATTTTTAAATCTTCTACCCAACCTCTTAAATTCACTCTGTATTGCTTTAATCTTTTCTCTAAAAATGACATTCCTACCAACGTGTACAATAATTTCTGGTTTGTCAGTCTCACATTTGACAATGTGCTTGAAACGTTTAGAGACGTCCCTAATCCTGGCACCAGAAAAGCAACAAATCATCCTAAATTTATGCTACTGCCACAGAATCTCCTGCCTATCCCCCTAATAGGACAGTCCCCTATAACAATAGGGGATTTTTTGAAGAAGGGTCAAGGTCCGAAATGTCAGCTTTCCTGCTCCTCTGATGCTGCTTGGCCTGCTGTGTTCATCCAGCTCCACACCTTGTTATCTCAGATTCTCCAGCATCTGCAGTTCCTACTATTTCTGAAACAATTTTAACCCCACTGCGAAGCCTCTTCTAAGGTTGCCTACCTTGAAGAAGTTACTCTCCTCCCTCCGGAAAGACCTCAGTGGATCTCTCTCCCACTGCAACTCTCTCGTAATGTCTTCGGCCATTTTCTGAAGAAGGGTCTAGGCCCGAAACGTCAGCTTTCCTGCTCCTCTGATGCTGCTTGGCCTGCTGTGTTCATCCAGCTCTACACCTTGTTACTCCTACAACAATATTTCAATTCAATTTCGTCCAATGTTGCCTAACATAAGAGTCATTCCTAGTGTCCAATAACTGACTGCCCTTTCTAATTCCTTGAAGAGACTATCCCATTCAACAGTACCAAGAATTGAATATCTATTTGATAGAGGAATAGCTACTGGAGGTTCCAGTCAAGAATAAAAGAGAATTCTATTTTAGATATAGACAATGTGGTTCAATTGAATCTCTTAATCAATATCAAGAGTGTAGGGGCATTCTTAAGAAAGAAGTCAGGAAGGCAAAGAGGGCATAAGAGATAGCATTGGCAGACAAGGTTTAGGATAATCCGAAGAGATTCTACAAATACATTAAGAGCCAGAGGGTAATTAGAGAGAGGTTTGGGCCCCTTAAAGATCAATGAGGTCATCTTTGTACTGAACCCTAGAGGATGGAAAAGATACTAAATAAATATTTCACATCAGCTTTTACTGTGGGGATAGAAATGGAGTCTAGAGAATGTAGAGAAAGAAATTTTGATGTTTTAAAAACAGTTAACATTACAGAAGAGGAATTTTGGGAGGTCTTAGATAATATATGTGACGATGCTGTCACTTTAAAAAGATTACTGGGATTTGGCAGAGGTGTCGAAGTTGCTAAGGGAACCAGCCTAAATCAATAGATTAAGAACCCTTCTTTTTTTATATAAAACAGTTGTAACAATGGAAGGGAGTAGCCAGTTCTCCCAGATCAGGCCTTCTAGTATTTTTTAACTGCAGTAGTGAGAAGCTGTTGGGGTCCCAGAAGAGTTGAAGCTTCAGTAAAATGATTCCTACCTGCTACATTCTCTGAAATCTCTCTTGGTGTTGTTCCCTTCTGGATTGAGAAGCAGCATGTAAGAATCTGCATCTGAATTTACCTTTTTTGCCAAGGGGTGTGTTAATGGGATGTTACTATACTGAAACAGTTAATTAGTAATAGGTATTGTATCTATTATTTGGTTAAGTTGTCCAACAGTTAAGTCATTTTAAATTCCTCTTTCTTTCGTTCGTACTTTAACTAAATGTTTAAATAAATTGTGTTTTGCTTAATGTTGAGTGGTTTGATCGGTTGCATCACATCTGGAACACCCACTTCACATCCACGTTTACAGTAAGAAAAGATAGGGTGTAGGCTACCTTCTTAAAATATCTTAAGGGGGTCTGGGATGGTCCATAACACATAAAAGTGGATAAATCTCCGGGACCTGATCTAATGTATCCCAGAATGTTGTGGGAAATAAGGGAGGAAATTGCGAGACCCCTTGCAGAAATATTTGCATCATTTATAATTATGGGTGAGGTGCCTGATGACCGGAAGGTGGCTAATGTTGAGCCTTTGTTTAAGAAAGGTTCTAAGGAGAAACTGGATAATTATAGACCAGTAGTGGCCATTGTGTTTTTCTATTTTGAATGCACAGCATTTGCTCTTTATTTCAATAGAGGTGGAGAGAATCTCGTAAGATCGTTGCCGGCTGGCAACGGATTGTTTGTGAGTCATATGGCTTACTATTCCACTTTGTAGGATTTCCAGTGCTCCACAGCCATGATAACAATAAGTAATAGATGAAGACAAGGGTGAGAATTAGGCAAATCATTAGAAATCTCAAAGGATTATTCCATAGACCTTGGATTGTCACTGAGGTGCCTTGTGGTGCAGTGCGCCCAGTGCTAATGAATTGTGATCACGATATGAATGCTTCATAGCCTTCAATAATGCAAGGGCTGACCCCATATCCCCTGGAGGATATAGGAAAGATCAGTTACAACTTTGATTCTGAAGATTAAACCCATTATGACCAAAAGGCAGATGCAGTGGTAATTTCTATTACTCAGCTAAAAGCCAACTCCACTTGGGATGTCTCCACAGATGAACCAAGCAATTCTCATCTCAAAGTCACCGAATATCTACCTCCTCTGTCCAAACTCTTGGTTCAAAAATGTTATTCGCATATCCTCATTCTGACAATCACTGTTAGTACATTCATCCCTTGCCTATTCTCTGACAAGTGAGCCAAACACCAGGCGTAGCCGTGTTCGGCTGGTTAGCCTGTCTTCATGTTGCAAACATTAGGCATTACCTCAAAAGCCAGAGATTTATTCCAGCAATTTTCAGAAATATTGGGTCTGATTTAAACCCATTCAAAACACAAAAACTGTACATCATGTATTTTACAATATCAATCATTAGTGGCTTTGTGGTTAATGTAGCATGCTACCATCAATCCTCCTTTCTGTGCCTGGTATAAAGCCTTAATGAGCACTGATAGAGGATAAACCACTAATGAATGTTAATGAGAAGGGGAACTTATCTTAATAATATGATGTTGTTGATTATATGACATTGACTGGTTAGGAATGTTTACAAATGCTATCAGGAGTCAGAGATGATATATCTGTCTCCATTGCGACCTCATGCCAGACTGCTTCTTCTCTACCCAATGACTCTGTAATATCATATTACGTGGAGTTTAATCAACATTACCTTTTTCATTACCTCAGACAGCTTACACAAGAGTTAAAATCAGATCAATTGCTCAATTTTAACCTTGATCATCCCTTGTGAGAATGTAAGCTGTTTACTGCCCTATTCTAATCATCCATCCAGGCTTTCTAGGGCCTAGGGCTTGGGATAAAGGTAGCTACTACAAAATATATTGAGAGTTCCTTGAATGCAGGTGGCATTGCACATAGGGGTCTAGTTCATGGTAGGTATTTTTAATTAACTCGTTTGGGCATGTTATGTCATGAAGTTTGGAGGATCAACAGGACGCACAATGAACAAGATGGTAAGAGACTTCAAGAGACCACAGATATGCTGGTAAAAAGACAGATGGTAACAAATGAAATTCAGTACAATAAGTGTGAGGGAAGAAATCTTAGGAGGAATAACAAGGAGAGCTAAGTAGTGCAGTTTTAAAAGGGAGGGCCAGAACAGAGAGACCTTGAGCTGTCTGTGCACAAATCTTTGAAGGTGGCAGGACAGGTTAACAAGGCAGTCAAAGATGCATACAGGATCCTAAGCTTTAAAAATAGAAACAGAATGTAAAAGTCAGTAAGTTATAAAAAAGGACATCTTCGGCCCTAGTTGGAAATTGGGCAGAAGCTAAAACCACAAAGGATGAGAGTGGTTTTTGGAGTTAGGTGTGAATGGGGTGGTGTTAGCCAGGAGGCTGCAGAGAGAGAGAGGTACCAGCCACGAACATGCTGCTGGAATGTTCAGTGTAAAACTGCTGACACACACATGAAAAAAAAGCTTGTGAACTGAAATCGAGCTAAGTCCAGGTGCTGGCCTGAGCTGATCAGAACTACTCAGTACCAACCAAGTTCTGCAAAAAAGTAAGAAAGATGAGGTAACACAAAAGCCTTATTTGGACAAGGAACAATGAGGTAATACTACCTAGGTCGATGGGCCAGACCCAGTAAGATAAGAGCATGTGATAAGAGAATTAGCCTGGGCCAACAGGAAAGAGATAACACAACTTGCGAGAGATAAAAGAAAGAATAAAAAGACCTTTGGGGCATGCAGCCAGCAAAAACTCCTAGACCAATCATCACAGAAGCAGACCCTACGTCAAGGATGTGATGATGACATCAAGTGCAGCGCTTGACCAGCCTCATTAGCAGCAGCAGCTTTTATATTCTATGACTACTCAGGGAGTGTCAGAGGACATTAGTGAGTGTATAAATAGGTTCTAGTTCAGCTTGTAGGAAATTATATTAGGTATACAAGGTATATTAGGTATGTAATAAAACATATAAGCAACACGTGTCTTGTTTAACACCTTAATAAAGTAATTTGTGAGGTTACAAGAATTGAATCCTCTCCTCTCTGTATAAGTTGATAACCAGAGCTGATGTTTTCCAGGCTCCAACATATTTTGGTGCCGTGACTCGGATCCGGGGCTAGATCTCTCCATTGAGTTAGTGGGAGCTCTAGATTTGAGGGAAAACCTCTCTGCTTTGTCAGTGGGAGGCGCGAGTCAACCTGAATCGGCAGAGTGCAGAGGGAATGGGAGCTTGGGGCCATAGGGAAGATTTCTCCAATGAGTCAGCGGGAGACTCGGTCTGTATGGGAGCTTGGGTTTAATCCATAACTACTAGCTATACAATGATGAATCAGGAGGGAATGGACTGCCCTGATCGAACAGGGTTCCTCCAGAAATATATAATAGGGAAGTGGCCGCAATGTGGGGAATATGCAGGTGACACTAGGGACAAGGGAAAGTCGGCCCTAGAAGCCCTTTAGCAGGTTGCCCCAAATGAAGATGTCGGACAAGAACTTTAAAACAGTACAGAAGGTGGTAGCGATCGGCTGTTTAATGGAGGAATGGATAGAATGCTGACAGCAAGTGAAGTTAGAGAAGGTAGAGAGGGAAAGATTCAAAGAAGAGACTTCATCAGGAGGTAGTCCACCTTAGTGAAAAGGTAACTGATCTGCAAGGAGAGAGGAGTGTGGATTTGGTGCACATGAATCAGTACCAATGCAGTGTGAAAAGTGGGTTAGGGAAAGCAGTAGACGAGAGGGAGAAGCCCAAACAGCTAAAGAATGGTGGAAAAATGGAAGCAAAAATGTAATGATTTAAAAACTGCCATGAATGTGATTCAGAGAGCAGTTCAGGAGAAGAGGAGTAGTGCTGCTGATCACACAAAATTTCAGAAACAGATAGAGAAGGCATCGCATCTGAAAGAAGTCAGGAAGACAGTAAAGCCGACATTGATTGGGAATGATTTAGCAGATGAAGCAGCTATGTATGGTCATGATGAAGGGGAGCCTTTACCAGAGGATCCACTGCCAGCTCATGACACAGGGTTGGAGATACCGTTGGCTCCAATCTTAATGAATCCCCTTGTAACCACAAGAGAAGCATTAGAGGAAGATAGGAAGATGGTAGATGGTGAGAGGGTAGTCTATTCCACCCAACTGTGGGTACAGCAGTTGAGGGACATTGCGAAAGATATTGGGTCACATGTGCTGGGGTTGATCCTGAGGAGTTGTTCCAACCGGTCAGTAAGCAGGGAGAGATACATGGTTCAGATGGTACTGAGGAAAGGAAATTAATTATAACGTCCCTGTACCCACATATATATTTTGCCCTACCAGTGGAACAGAATTTGGGTAGATGCACAAATGAGACATTAAAAGACTTTGTGTTAACTGTAACCGGTGCTAACTGAGGGAACCTAGTAGAGGCGCTGACATAGTGCTATCAAAGGAAAGGTGAACACCCCACTGCATTTGCAGCATGCCTTTGGGCATTGTTCCAGGGGGTATATGGCTTGGCCTTAGATAGGAATGATTTGCAGCCAATTTCCCAAGACCTCTGGGGTAAGGATGCCACCTGTTAAAGAAGTGCAACAACTCATTGCACGGCACTCAGCAGTATTTGCCCAACATAAACATGACTGTGGGAAAATGGCTGGGAGTGTGTATTTGCAGGGTCCAGACCCCAAACCACAGAAGCAGTATGGTTTTCAAAAGCAGGCAGAAGAGGTAGGGAAGGTCATAGAGTTTGCTGCAACAAGGGATACGGAGACCGGTAGCTTTCACTAATAATTAGCCTATTTGGCCGGTGAGGAAACCGGACACTAGCTGGCGACTAACGATAGACTACACTGCATTGAACAAGGCCACCCCATTAAAAGCCCCCACTGTAGCAACTAACCCAGAAACTGAAGTTAAACAAAATGAGGATGCGATGAACTTTCTCTCATCTCAGTACACATGAACAATGAAAACCATCAATTTAACTGGGACAACGTGACCAACCTTGCACAAGCCAACCACAGACGCGCATGGGAATTGCTAGAGGCCTGATTTTCAACTCATAATGCAATCAACAAACATGCAGAATTAGACTCCATTTACAAACCCATGCAGAACTGAACTGGAAATGACACAACCCAACTTAATAGACCAGATCATATGAGTACCAATCGGAGGAGAACAACATCGCTTCATTGGAGGCTGCGCTGATGATATTACCTAGCATGGTGATGCAACGTCTGTATGATAACCAGCTGGCTCAGCCTCATCCACAACCCAAGGTACAAATGTTCACAAGAACCTTGAAGGAACATTATCAGCTGCAAAGTGAGTTGCTGCAGCTGTTGCATGACTTGGGTCTGAAAGTAAACCGTAAAGAAGCAAAGATGATGAAGCAGAAAGTTATTTACCTGGGAATGATTCTGTCACTGGTGAAAAGAGAAATCAACAAACGAAGGGTAAAGACAGTCAGCAGACTTCCTGTTTTGTGAGATGTCAAAGGGTTGAGATCCTTCTTGCACTTAGTGGGCCACATTTACGGATTTGTTACAAACGCAGTTCCATTGACACAGTTATTAAAAAAGAATGTGGCCTGGGAGTGGAAACCAGAACACACACAGGCTATTGCAGCTCTGAAGCAAGAACTAGGTACCGCGCCCACTGAAAACCTCAAATCCAAATGAACTGTTTTCATTGGAGTTTGCCACCACAGTCATCACTTTCTCAGCAGTTCTGTTACAGATGCACGGAATATTACAACCAACAGCATGTGCCTCAAGCATACTCTCATCAGTAGAGCAGGGGGGCCTTACATCTGTTGTAGGAAAAGTTTTGGAAAGGATTATAAGAGATAGGATTTATAATCATCTAGCAAGCAACAATTTGATTGGAGATAGTCAACATGGATTCGTCAAGGGCAGGTCGTGTCTCACAAACCTCAGTGAGTTTTTTGAGAAGGTGACCAAGCATGTGGATGAGGGTAGGGCAGTTGGCGTGGTGTACATGGACTTCAGTAAAGCCTTTGATAAGGTTCCACATGGTAGGCTATTGGAGAAAATGCGGAGACATGGGATTGAGGGAGATTTAGCAGTTTGGATTAGAAACTGGCTTTCTGAAAGAAGGCAAAGAGTGGTGGTTGATGGAAAATATTCAGCCTGGAGTCCGGTTACTAGTGGTATGCCACAAGGATCTGTGTTGGGACCACTGATGTTTGTCATTTTTATAAATGCCTTGGACACAGACATAGGTGGATGGGTTAGTAAGTTTGCAGGTGACACTAAAGTCGGTAGAGTGGTGGACAGTGTGGAAGAATGTTGCAGGTTGCAGGGAGACTTGGATAAACTGCAGAATTGGGCTGAAAGGTGGCAAATGGAGTTCAATGCAGATAAATGTGAGGTGATTCACTTTGGGAAGAACAATAGGAAGGCAGAATACTGGGTCAATGGAAAGATTCTTGGTAGTGTGGATGTGCAGAGGGATCTTGGTGTCCAGGTACATAGATCCCTGAAAGTTGCCACCCAGGTTGATAGTGCTGTTAAGAAGGCATACGGTGTGTTAGGTTTCGTTGGTAGAGGGATTGAGTTCCGGAGCCATGATGTCATGCTGCAACTGTACAAAACGCTAGTGCGGCCTCACTTGGAATATTGCGTACAGCTCTGGTCTCCCCATTACAGGAATGATGTGGAAGCATTGGAAAAGGTGCAGAGGAGATTTACCAGGATGTTGCCTGGTCTGGAGCGAAGGTCTTATGAGGAAAGGCTGAGGGACTTGGGTCTGTTCTCATTGGAGAGAAGAAGGCTAAGAGGGGATTTAATAGAGACCTACAAAATGATCAGAGGATTAGATAGGGTGGACAGTGAGAGTCTTTTTCCTAGGATGATGACGTCGGCTAGTACGAGGGGGCATAGCTGCAAATTGAGGGGTGATAGATTTAAGACAGATGTCAGAGGCAGGTTCTTTACTCAGAGAGTGGTAAGGGCGTGGAATGCCCTGCCTGCCAATCTAGTTAACTCAGCCACATTAGGGGCATTTAAACAGTTCTTGGATAAGCATATGGATGATGATGGGATAGTGTAGGGGGTGGGCTTAGATTAGTTCACAGGTCGGCGCAACATCGAGGGCCGAAGGGCCTGTTCTGCGCTGTATTGTTCTATGTTCTATGTTCTATGGTTCAGTTAGCCAAAATAGAATCACTAGATGGACAGTGTTACAGGGAAGGGATATAACTGTAAAAGGAGTAAAAGCCACCACTATGCTAGCAGACAACTTGGTGTACTGAGGGGGAAAACACAAATGTCAATTGATGATAGCAAATGGTCCCAAGGGCCCATTTGTATCAAAACAAATGGGAGGGGTACGATGGGGCCTGAAAGCAGGGAAGCAAAGGAAAAAGGAAAGGAAGAACCCCATTTCAAAATTTTTGTGGATGCTTCTTCATCAGTACAGGAAGGAGGAAGGAAAACTGGGTGCGGGACATACATGATGGATGAGAACGGACAGGGAAGATATAGCGTGGCTCTCGAGTTACCCAGAAACATGAGTGCACTGGCAGCCGAGTTAGCAGCTGTCGCATATGCAGTTGGCCACCTGGAAAGCTTTCCACCCGGATCAGTAATATAGTCTGACAGCATGTGTGTCTGTAATAGCGTCACGGAATATTTGCCCCTATGGAAAGCAAGAAGATTTGTCTGAGCGGATGGGGAGCCCCTTCAATCGACTCCATTGTTACGATACATCTTTCAAGAAGCGCGAGGGACAGGACATGGGGTCACGAAGGTAAAAGCTCATTCAAAACTATATCCCGGGGGAAACAGGAAGGCTGATGAATTAGCCAAACATGGCGCTGTAAAAGGGCAGGAATAGCGGCCACCAATTGAAGAAATTAGCGGCCAGGAGAAGAAACAAGTCAAAGTAATGGAGATAAAAGGTACTGCAGATGCTGGAGAATCCGAGATAACAAGCATGGGGCTGGATGAACACAGCAGGCCAAGCAGCATCACAGGAGCAGGAAAACTTGACGTTTCGGGCCTAAACCATTCATCAGAAATGGGGGAGGGGAAGAGGGTTCTGAAATAAATAGGGAGAGAGGGGGAGGCGGATAGAGGATGGATAGAGGAGAGGATAGGTTGAGGCAGACAAGTCGAAGAGGCGGGGATGGAGCCAGTAAAGGTG